>CAWUFW010012907.1:0-510731 GCA_963921515.1 Calotriton arnoldi
TTTTTGGTTAATTTTTCCTTTGTGCTGTTTGTGTATGTTGGAAACGTTCTTGTGACCGAGTCGGACCCTGCATTGGTCTCGTACGGTGTTTTCCGCTTCGCTCACGCTGTGTTTGTGCAGTTTTGTATGCTGCGTACGCGTCGGTCGCGGTGTATTGTGTTGCTTCGGCTCGGTTTTGTATGCGTGTCGGTCGTACGGCTTGTCCTCTGTCCGACTCGGTCGTGTTTTTCGCGCCTTGCATCGTACTTTGCGGGTTGGAGTTGGCGGGTACGATTCGGTCGGATTTGTTCCGGGTGCGTGTCGGTCGGTTGGATTCGCGTGTTTTTCCGGCCGGATTGCAATTTTCCGAGCGGCTCGGTCGGTCGGCTTGGTTTCCTGACGTGTCGGTCGGATTTATCGCGGCTTGCATCGTACTTGGCGTGTCGGGCGCCACTGGTACGTGTCGGTCGGTATTTTTTCCGGATCCGAGTCGGTCGGTGCTTTTTCCGGCCCGAATCGGAATCGACCTCTTAGAAGCAAGATGCTAAGAACTCTGGAAAAGGGTGGGGAGAAGGGTAAAGATCAAAAGTCTTCATCAGGCCCCCAAAAATCTTCTTCAGGTGGGGATTCACAGTCTACAAAAGGGAAAGGCCAAAGAAAACCATGGTGCAAGGTCTGTAAGCAAAAGACCCACTGGACCAGTGATTGCACCAAGTCCAAAGACTCAAGTCCAGCACCCACCAATGCCCCTAAGGCACCTGTTCCCCCTAGTACAGTTACAGTTGGTGGGAGTGCTCCAGCCAAGGGTTTAGTAGGGTTCACCCTGGGTACTGAGTTGGGCTCTGACCTAGTCAGAGAACTAACTCAGGCTGTGTTAGTCTGTGATGGAGGCATGGATGTGCCCTCCTCTATGAGTCCCAGTAATCTGGGCAAGTACAGACAACAGCCTTTAATCAATGGACGAGAGGCTTTGGCATTTAGGGACACAGGGGCAAGTGTCACAATGGTGACACAAGACCTTGTGAATCCTGGGCAAGTTATACTTGGTGAGATGTACCAAGTGACCAATGCTAGCAACGTCAGAACAGACCATACTCTGGTAGTTATTAACTTCTCCTGGGGAGGGGTAACTGGCCTTAAGAAGGTTGTGGTGAGTGCAAACCTACCAGTCGAATGCTTGCTTGGCAATGACTTAGAGACTTCTGCTTGGGCAGAAGTGGAGCTCAGGACCCATGCAGAAATGCTGGGGATCCCTGCAGATGTGTTTGCTGTGACCAGGTCACAAGCCAAAATGTCTAGCACTGAACAGGCCTTGGATTCTGGAATAATGGACCAAGTGCCTTCCAAGAGGAGGAGTAGTAGGGTTAAGGCAGTGCCTTCCCCTTGGCTCAGGAAGAAGATCAGTCCCTTGAGGGGGATGATCTCAGTCCTGAAGAAGGAACTGTCCCAGAAGAACTTGAACCTGACCAGGTTGCCTTGAACCCCTCAGACAGCAAGCTGCTGCTGAGGCTGCTGGGAAAGCTAGTGGTCCCCATACAGTGTATTGGGATGATAGACTCCTGTACTCAGAGAGTAGAGACCCCAAGCCTGGTGCTACCAGGAGGTTGGTTATACCTCTAAAGTTCAGGGGCTTCCTATTGACCCTAGCCCATGATATTCCCTTGGCAGGTCACCTGGGCCAGAACAAGACTTGGGACAGAATTGTCCCTCACTTTCACTGGCCCCACATGTCTGAAGACACCAAGGAGTTTTGTCGCTCCTGTGTAACCTGCCAGGCCAGTGGCAAGGCAGGTGGCACTACAAAGGCCCCCTGATACCACTACCTGTGGTGGGGGTGCCCTTTGAAAGGGTAGGGATTGACATTGTTGGTCCCATGGATCCCCAAACAGCATCTGGGCACAGGTTTATCCTGGTGGTAGTGGATCATGCCACCAGGTACCCAGAAGCTATTCCCCTCAGGACCACTACAGCACCTGTGGTGGCAAGGGCCCTCCTGGGAATTTTCTCAAGAGTGGGCTTTCCTAAGGAGGTAGTATCAGACAGGGGTGCAAACTTCATGTCTGGGTACTTAAAAGCAATGTGGAAGGAGTGTGGAGTGACTTATAAGTTCACCACACCCTATCACCCACAATGCAATGGTTTAGTTGAGAGATTCAACAAAACCTTGAAGGGCATGATTAAAGGGCTCCCAGAAAAGCTTAGGCGAAGATGGGACATACTCTTGCCCTGCCTTTTATTTGCGTATAGGAGGTGCCTCAGAAGGGGGTTGGTTACAGCCCTTTTGAACTTCTGTTTGGCCACCCTGTCAGGGGTCCACTGTGCTTGGTGAAGGAAGGATGGGAGTTACCTCTCAAGCCCCCAAAGCAAGACATAGTGGACTATGTACTTGGTCTCCGCTCCCGGATGGCTGAGTATATGAAAAAGGCAACCAAAAACCTTGAGGCTAGCCAGGAACTTCAAAAGGCCTGGCATGACCAAAAGGCTGTTCTGACTGTTTACCAGCCAGGACAGAAGGTGTGGGTGTTGGAGCCAGTGGCCCCAGCAGCTCTCCAGGACAAATGGAGTGGACCCCACACTATTGTTGAGCAGAAGGGTGAGGTTACCTACTTAGTAGACCTAGGAACACCCAGGAGTCCCCACAGGGTTCTCCATGTCAACAGGTTAAAACCATATGTGGACAGGGCAGACATGGGCTTGCTCATGGCTACTGATGAAGGGCAGGAGGAAGAGAGTGACCCACTCCCTGACCTGCTCTCACAGAACCCTGACGATGGGTCAGTAGATGGTGTAGCCTTGGCAGGCAGCCTCACTACCCAGCAACAAACTGATTGTAGACAGGTGCTCAATCAGTTTAGACACATGTTTTCACTGACACCCAGTCAGACCACCTGGTGCACTCATGAAGTGGACACTGGGGACAGTCTGCCTATTAAAAATAAGATTTATAGGCAACCTGACCATGTCAGGGACTTTATCAGGACTGAAGTCCAGAAAATGTTGGAGTTGGGAGTTATTGAACCCTCAGATAGCCCTTGGGCTAGTCCAGTGGTCCTTGTGCCAAAACCTCACACCAGTGGTGGAAAAAGAGAGATGAGATTTTGTGTGGACTACAGGGGTCTCAATGCAGTCACTAGGACTGATGCCCATCCAATACCAAGGGCAGATGAGCTCATAGATACTTTGGCCTCAGCCAAATATCTCAGCACATTTGACTTGACAGCTGGCTACTGGCAGATCAGACTAGCTGATACTGCAAAGCCCAAAACAGCATTCTCAACCCCTAGTGGGCATTATCAATTTGTGGTAATGCCCTTTGGTCTGAAGAATGCACCTGCCACTTTCCAGAGGTTGGTGAATACAGTTCTCACAGGTCTGGAAGCCTATAGTGCAGCATATCTAGATGATATTGCTGTCTTTAGCTCCACCTGGGAGGATCACCTGGTCCACCTCAGGAATGTTTTACAGGCCCTGCAAAAGGCAGGCCTGACTATCAAGGCCACTAAGTGCCAGATAGGGCAGAGTCAGGTTGTGTACCTGGGCCACCTTGTGGGTGGAGGCCAGGTTCAACCTTTGCAGAGCAAGATCCAGACTATCATGGACTGGACTGCTCCAACTGCCCAGACTCAGGTGAGAGCCTTCTTAGGCCTGACTGGGTACTATAGGAGATTTGTCAAGGGGTATGGATCAATAGTGACACCCCTGAATGACTTAACTTCTAAGAAAATGCCCAAAAAGGTTCAGTGGACAGCTAGTTGATGACCTGAAGCAGGCCATGTGCACTGCTCCCATTCTACAGAGTCCTGATTACTCCAAGAAGTTCATTGTTCAAACTGATGCATCTGAATTGGGGGTAGGGGCTGTACTGTCACAATTGAATGAAGAAGGTCAGGATCAGCCAGTAGCTTTCATTAGCAGAAGGCTGACCCCTAGAGAGAAACGTTGGTCAGCCATAGAGAGGGAGGCCTTTGCTGTGGTCTGGGCTCTGAAGAAGTTGAGGCCATACTTGTTTGGTACCCACTTCCTGGTTCAGACAGACCATAAGCCCCTCTTATGGCTAAAACAAATGAAGGGTGAAAACCCCAAACTGCTTAGGTGGTCCATTTCCCTACAGGGGATGGACTTCACAGTGGAACATAGACCTGGGAGTAACCATGCCAATGCAGATGGACTCTCTAGGTACTTCCACTTAGAACATGAAGACTTAACTGGGCAAGGTTAGTTTAATGTCCCTACGTTTGGGGGTTGTGTAGGAGAGTAGGATCTGCTTCACATGGGTACCCCCACTTTTTGCTGATGCTTCACTGTTTTTCGACATTAGTCTGGCTGGGGCCCTGCTAATCAGAACCCCAGCCTAGCTGCTTCCTCTCTAAAATGGTTTCCATGTGCCTTAGGCACATCACTGATTGGAATCTGGAGTGCCCTTATAAGTCCCTAGTATATGGTATACTATGTACCAAGGGCATAGGTACCTCAGAGGCCTACCAGGGGCTGCAGCATGTATTATGCCACCCCTGGAAGGCCATCCAAACTGACACCACAGGTCTGCTACTGCAGCCTGGGTAAGGTGGTGCATGCACCCTTACTGTGATATAGGTTACCTATATCACTAAATACATACACACATATAAACCTATAAGTCACTCCTATGGCAGGCCTTATCAATCCCGAAGGCAGAGTGCGTGGTTCCTATGTGAGAGGGTGCCCCTGCATGAGCAGGGCCCCTCTGCAGCGTTCGGAGACCCTTCTCTGATGCTGTTTGTAGTGCAGCCTGACCATATACTCTTAAGCGCATTATAACCTCGCGTTAAATGCTAACTTTGGAATGGCTGCACCTAAACATGTCGTGTTTGGTGTCAAACATCTTGGAATACTACCCCCCGCCAATTCTGGCGGCGGGGGTAGCATTCCACCCTTCTAGAGGGAAAGACATGTTAACTCTGGCTAGCCCGGTAACTTCTTTCTAAAGCCCTGGCATCACAAAATGGATGCTGCTGCCACAGACACGAGTCTGGCCTCCTGCTGCTGGATGAAACTCCGGCAGGGGAGGCCTGGACAATAGGTTTCCTGTCCCAGGGAGGTGTGACCACCTCCCCAGACAGGATAATGTGTATTGGGGCTGGGCGGGAGCACTTTCGGGTGCTTTGAAATCCTGCACTGGGGGCACACTTGGTGTCCCTGTGCATACCCCAGTTCAAACCGGATCAGGGGCTTGCAGCCCCTGCTTTGGCGCGAACTGGACAAAGGGAAAGGGGTGTAGCCACCCTCTGCCCTGACCCACCCATAGGTGGGGCCACAGAGTAGTCCAACCCCTAAACTTAGTATAAGTATAGGAACCCAGTCCTTAGGACTTTAGATTATCCCTGGACGAAACTCTGAAACAGAATCATGGACCTTCGACGCTCTACTAAAGACTAGAGGACAGAAGAATCTCCCTTGGGGTCAAGGAGTGACTCCTGCTTGGCAGGCACCAAAGAAGCAATTGTCCGGTCTGCATTGCCTAAGCTCCCGTCGGACGCCGAAGTCTTTGCATCACCAGAGGTGGATTTCCAGACTTCCCGAGGCTGCCCTGAGTCCCCAGCAAAGCTGAGGCTCGTAGCTGTCGTGGGTAACGTGGAACCGTGACCCCTGGACACCGCACGCATTTGCTAGTGCATCCTCTTCTGGGTCTCCCACGAAGTCGTGCTTTGGGCTCCGAGTAGCCCTAGCCTCCAGCACCAACTGCACCGAAGATCACTGGCCTCCACTCCACGAGTGTCCTGTGAGCCAGATCCACGTGCGACGTCTTGAGGCTCCTTCGCGGTTGCTAGCCCGTTGGCTAGTAGCCCTTCACGAAGGCCAATCCTTTTCTTCTTGGGCTCCCTGGTTGCTCCAGGCTTGCCCTCACTTACCCTTGCTGGGTGAGTTCCTCAGACCTTGCTGGTCTGCACCATCGACGATCTTCGTCTTCATTGAGACTTGCCGTTGCCAAGGCTTGTTGGGTCCAATCCGGTCGCCGATACCTCAGCACTCGACAGACATCGTGTACCAGCCCGAATCCTGCTCCTGGTCGTCGACAACGCCTCCTGGACCTCGTGGCTGAAGAGTCAAGACAACTGTCAACGCACTTGAAGCAAGCAACATCGGTGGGCATCTGTCCATCGCCTTCCTGGTCACTGGCTAGTGACCCAGACTCTGTCCCCTCTGCTTTCAGGTTCTTCAGACCTCCGATCCACTCTTGGATCCACCCGGATACTTTCCACTTGGTCGCCAGCAGCACTTTGCAGCAGATCGCCATTCAAATCGACGACGAAACCCGACCCCGAAAGGCACCTATGCACCCGGCTTTCCTGGGTGAGGTAACACGAGTACTCCGGTGCTCCCGTGGGTAGAGACTCTAGAACGACCTAGTTCTCAAAGGGTTTGCTCCAAGTCCTCCTTTAAGTGTCCCTTTTCTTTAATTTCCTGATGGCGACTTTCTCCATAGAAGTTAACGGCGTATCGCGGTTGTGTATTAACACTGCACGCGTCCCCCGTGGGTCCCCTGTGTCACTACCTTGGGTGGTTCCTTGTGGTCCAAGCACTTCTAGAGGCTCTAGGCCTAGTGTCTAGTTCAGTCGTGGTTCTTATACCACTTTATTGGTATATGGTTTGGTACGCCCCTAGGGCCCAAACGTGTATTTGTGCTATTACTGTGTTTAAATAACTTATAACTTGTGTATTTCGAACTCTAGCCTCATAAAGAGACTAGAGGGTGTGTTTAGCAATAAATACATATATTTTGAATATATACCTGGTGTGGTGCTCTTTCATTTGATCACTCAAGAGATTATAGACTGGTAAAACAAGCTGCTTTACATTCCTTCAAGACTTAGCCTGAAGGCTGCTCTCCATAGCTACCACTAGGATAGCTTTCAATAAGGTTGTCTTTAACCTATCTCCAATAAGGGGTTGTTTGGACTGGTGCAAGGTGCCCACTATAATTAGTGGACAGCATATGCCAGGCCAACTTCTCACAGTGACTACAAATAAAACAGATGAGGTCAGACCTGGGAATGCAGGCATCAAGACACTGAAGCAAATGTTCATCCAATTAGAAAGACTACTACGAAAAGAGATATCTAAGAGCTGGGAAATCATCACCCTTGAAAAATACGTAGAATGCGGAAGAGTGCCAAGAGGACTATGCATTTTACGCTACCGAACCATCCAGACACGAAGCCTGAGATGTTGGAGGAGTGGGGCAAAAAAATATGGAGTGCTCCCGCACAATGATGCTAATAATTGTTAAGTATGCTAAAAAGGATATTGAAGAATTACATCTAAATATAGCAGAAGTGGAATCACAAATTTTAGCGGCAAATCAAGAGGGAGAATTGAAAAAATTGAGAACAGAGATGGACCGGAACTTGGATAAGCATGAAAATGAAGTGGAGGAACGCAAACAACGCAAATTTAGAAGGGATGAGTGCGATTATGAATGTGGAGCAATACTCACATTTGCTAAGCGATTTGACGTCTTAAAGCAACAAATGCAGACAAAAAAATATACAGTACAAGAGTCTCCCAATACCACACGAAGTGAATCAGATACGGATTTTAGTGAAGGGGAAGGAGGAGCGACAGCAGTCTACCATACGTCTTTTTAGACGAAATGAAGCTACTCTACCAAGATCAACAAACCCCGAGAGGAAGGGGAAGAGGACGTGGAACCGGATATATAAGGGCAAGAGGAAGAGGATTGATAGGCAACAGGGAAAACAGCGCAAGACAAGAAGAGGCTCCGGAAAAACAAAGGGGTACCATCTGCACAACTGTACAACAATAAGGAAGTAAGAAGTGCTCAAGAAGAAGTGAAACCAGACCTGATCATCAACCTCTCAAAACATACATTAACGGACGCGGAATGAAGTCTTCTAAATAAAGGTCTCTCATTTTGTCCAGAGAGACACTACGACCATACAGAAACCAGGATAGATATGTATAAATATATACGGAAGCTCAAATTAAAAAATTCTTCAGCAAGCAAATTACTAACAATGCCGTGGAGCACACAACTGGAGAAACAATAAATGCAGAGGATGATGACCAATATACAATTTCAGAAGTGCACAATTTAAGAGCTGCGTATGGACTAGCAAATGAGATGGATGAGACAGAACTAACTGACTCTCAGAGTTTGGGAGAAATGGGCATTAATACAGACAAACATCTTAATACTAAATTTAAAAATCAATCGAAATTTTGCCCAGTCCTACATCCGGGCAACCGGATAGACACCTTTCACGATCTAGTTGTGGCAGAACTAGAAGTGATGGAAAATACTGAACATGGTCAAAAGAAAGAGAATCTATCCATAGATGAACGTAAAGCCTTGGAGTCCTTGAATAACAATGTCACGATTGAAATAAAGCCAGCGGACAAAGGTGGCAATATAGTGATTATGGAAAAGAATGATTATATTGAAGAAGCGATGCGCCAATTGAACAACACCATACACTATAAAGTGCTGAACAACAATCCCATCAATGACCTAGTAGCAGAGTTGAATACCAAACTACAATACTGGCATGAAAGAGGACTATTAAGTGAGGAAGAAAAGAAATTCCTGATGAATGAGAACCCGGTGATACCCACCATATACTTCCTGCCCAAGGTGCACAAGACCCTAAAAAACCTCTAGGCCGCCCAATAATATCCAGCTGTGGGGCATTGTACGAGAACTTGGCATCATATGTGGACTACTTTCTAGCGCCGCTAGTGCCAACTTTGAATTCCTATATCAAAGATACGGGCGACTTCCTCAGAGTGTTAATGGAAACCAGCTGTCAGCAAAACTATCTACTTGTGACAATTGACGTTGTCTCCCTTACACATCGATAAGTCATGAAATAGGGTTACAGGCTGTCACTTACTTCCTCAAGCAAAGACCCATAGGCGAATTACAACATACTGTGATGCTAACAGAAATGATCGAGCTATGTTTAAAGAATAACATCTTTATATTCAACAAGAAACTGTACTCCCAAAGCTGCGGGACCGCAATGGGAGTTTCCTTCTCTCCAAGCTATGCCAGCCTTATGACGGGTTGGTGGGAGAAAAGCATAGCTTGGAGAGAAGAAAATGACCAACACACAGCCAGGGTGGCACTCTGGCTGCGCTTCATAGACGATCAATTTCTCCTATGGAGAGGCACAGAAGCGGAATTCTTGGAGTATTTAGCTATTCTTAACAACAATGAGGTGGGTTTGAAGTTTACTCACAACATCAACTCCAGGGAAATTGACTTTCTGGACACAAAAATATACGTGAAGTCTAACAAAATACACACAACAGTTTTCAGAAAGAGCAAAGCCACAAACAGCGTGCTTCATGGCTCGAGCTTTCACCCGCAATCCCTTAAGAAAAGCATACCATACGTGGAATTTATTAGGATGAAGAGAAACTGTTCAGATGTGAAGGAAATGGAATCAAAATTTGAAGAAACAAAACAGCGATTCTTAAAGAGAGGTTACAAATACAGTGATATCCAGCATGGGGAAGCAAAAGCAAGAGGAATAACAAGGGCACAAACGCTGATTGATAACAGAGAACAATCCAAAAGTAGAAAAATACAAACACAAGATGAGATACCTCTAATGATATTAACATACAGCAAAGAGAGCTTCAAAATACAGAGAATATTATCGAGATACTGGAATGTCCTGAAAAGAGATCCAGACATTGGAACCAAACTAGGAGAACGCCCATTAATATCATACAGAAAAGCGCCATCTTTATCAGACACACTGGTCAATAGCCACTTTGTACTAAGAAAATCGGAAACCTGGCTACAGAGTCGACAAAAAGGCTTTGGAAAATGTAACAGCTGTAAGGCGTGTAAAATTGGAAAGAATTTGAAGACAATCATGTATCCCCGAGGCAAAACGTTCAATATCAACGAGGCGATTACATGTGAATCTACATATGTAGTATACCTAATCGAATGTTTTTGGAAAAAGGTACATAGGGAGTACGATATGCCCACTAAAAAGCGGATCTTGGAGCATATCAGAGCAACTCAAAATCTCGATATGACATATGCAATCGCGAAACACATGCAAACGCACAAAGGAAAGACGTGGATGGACATGAAATACTCAGGCCTGGTGACAGTGCCACCACATGAGAGGGGAGGCAACAGGACCTTAAAGTTGAGACGCCTGGAATCGAAACTCATAAGATTTAAGACCAAGATCCCGCAGGGACTCAATGGGGATGAAGAGATGTACATTCACCTCTAACAAACAGACTGAGTAAACAACTTGGAAGGACCCTGAGGGCTAGTGAAATGTGTATTATTGACCTAATGAGAACATCAATGTCTGTAGTCTAAACTGCTGCTGGTGTAAAAGAGATGATGATCACGCAAGTATCAGTGGAAGTATTTTTGATGTGGAAGAGTGATCAATGTTAGAAGCCTAAGAATTGAGTGGAAAATGTATGAACAGACTGATGTGAAACAGGCACTTAGCCCAATATAGTAGAATGTGACACCTAGTCAGTCACTGTCACAAAACATGTAAAGACAATTTAATACTCAATCCGTGATCTTACAATGTTAATAGAACTAGAGGGTAACAAACATGTGCCAATTATACAGCTGTGAGGGATTATTAACTGTAATAACAACATACAAATGCTGCGTGTTCAATGCCCTGCACAAAGATAGTCTGTAATTGATGTAGAGGCATACATGTTTTTATCCCTGTCAGTCTGCGATATCGTTTAATAACTAATCGGGCTATGCCTTGTATCACTCTGACCAATAAGAGTTGAAAGAGTAAAGAATCAATAATTGTTTTTAACATGGAAACTACTGATCCCACAATGCTTCATTATGGGTGGAGTGGAGATCGAGTATAAATAGGGAAAAGTGAAAAGGGACTATGTTTACTACCGTGATCAAGACCGTGATGGTTGAAACGCGTAGGAGGAGGAGAGAGATGGAGTGAATAAATGCTTTAAAACCCAAGGAGAGTGCCACGTATTTTCATTTTTGATGACAAATATATATATATATATATACGTATAAATATATATATATATACAAATTCTCCGCTCGTTTTAACTCTCCGTCCTAGTTGAAAGCAGGCGCGGACCACAAAGTTGGTGGAAAAGTTCCTTCTTTAATCGTCAGCCATAACGCGTTTTGCGTGACAACGCCGCCATAGTCTTTTCCCCTTTTAAAGTGACGTGTGCAAGAATAAACAGTGACTCTGCATAGACATGGAAGAAATACCACATAAATGATTATGTTACTGAAGCATACATTCCATGATTGAAGGTCAGCAACATTTTACATTAGATTTTGGTCATTTCATTGCGTTCAAGTAATATCCATATATAAATATATAAATATATATAAATATATCTGCACTCATAAAAACATATTCAAGCAATAAAAACTATCAAAACAATAAATATCGTAAAAATAGTTTCCCTTGCTTTTGTGTATGTATGTAGAGGGTGCAGCTTATTGACATCCTTGCGTAATGCATTATTGCACCCCTCTCGCTCATGCCCCTCATGACCTGCCTCTATCAGTACTTGTAATAAGTGTGTCGTACCATCCTGGTTGATGTATTTCAAACCTGTCTAGAGTCTTCAAATAAAGTGCTGGTGCAGTATTAATCGGTGCAACATATCCTGTAAAGTGGTGATGATCCATGTAGTTCTTAAAGTGCAAATGTGCTAGAATCGATTAAAAACCTCTATATACAAGGTTCAGGTCGGATTGGCAGCTTCTTATTGTGAAATTGAGCATTAGAAGTGTGTTATCTCTATATGAGTCTCAGATTATGTGCTCTAGGTTTCAGTGAATCTTCCCAAATTGCATCACAATGCCCCCTAATGGGCAAATTTTCCTATTAGTGTTAATAAGTTAAAGTTCCTTATACAAGAAGACATGGGAAATCTTGCTCAAGGGATAATGGTACTTGGAAAATTGGGCTGACTACTTGCTGTCATTGATTATATTATGATCATAAGATGACTAAGATTGTTGAAGGAAGGCAATCATGCTCTTATTTAATGGAGGCAGGTAAACATATCCTCCGTTGTATTCAAGCCCCCGGAGACTTACAATCAAAATTTAATATGTAACGGGTCTCCATTTTCCTGAGAGTTCCCTCTCTGTCCCCTCCCCGCCTATTTATTGGTACCGAGTCAAATAGGTAGTATGTTAAATCGTCCAGATTGCTCTTATGTATTTCTTTGAAGTGGCATGCCACTGGATATGTTGGGTCCTGGTTAGTAATGGCCCGTATGTGCTGCAAGATTCTTTTGTTAGCCGGCAACTTGGTGCTTCCTACATATTTTAAGTTGCAGGAACATTCTAGCACATATATGGCATGATCAGTTTTACAGTGTAGGGGTTTAGTGATTTGTGATCCCTTTCACTGAATGGGGTTTTATATGTTGTTTTATTAACCCCATAGTGGCACGCCTTACAGCTCTTGCATTTGGTGAAGCCGTTACGTTGTGTCAGCCACGTATGTTGGTCGGTTGTTTCGGGACTGCTCTTAACCAAGCATGAGCTCATGGACGGGGCACGTCTGTAAGTGATTCCCAGATTGTGTGGTAATGTCGCCCTATGATTGGATCACTTTGTACAATAGGCCAGTTGTGTCTCATGATGTTTCTAATTGTCTTGTCTTGTTTATTGTAAGCCAAGATAAGCCTCAACTTCATGGGATCCTCTTTTTGATTACTGTTTTTACCTTTGGCTTTTAAAAGATTCGATCTATCCAGGCCCATAGTTTTCTTTATGGCAGTATCAATTGTATTAGTGGAGTACCCTCGAGCTAAGAATCTCCCTTTGCTCGCTTGCTGAGCTACTTGCAGATCTTTGGGGTTACTACACACTCTTTTTAATCTCAGCATTTCCCAATAAGGAATGCTTTCGATTAAGTGTCTGGGGTGGAAGCTCGACGAGTGGAGTACTGAGTTATCTGCTGTTTCCTCTCGATATACTCTTGTCTCTATTTTGTTATTCTCCACATATACTTCTACATCTAGGAAATATACCCTACAGTCACTGATGACTGATGTAAAACTCAAATTGATATTATTGTTATTGATAGCTGAGACAAAATCTGTGGCTTCCTGGACAGTCCCATCCCACACAATGAATAAATCATCAATGAATCGAAATAACAGTTTGACATTTTTTTCCATGTAAAGTTTGTGTGTGTTGCCCAGGACCAACTCCTCCCACCAGCCCATGTGTAAACACGTGTAGCCTGGGGAGAAGCTGGCCCCCATGGCAATACCCGGCATTTGTTGATAATATGTTTTGTCAAACATAAAGATGTTATTATTAAGGCAGAAGTTAACCATATTGACTAACATCACACAATGTTGTCGTGTTTTTCCCCAAGAAGTGTTCAAGTGCTCGTATTCCATCCTTGTGGTTAATGCTGGTGTAAAGAGACACCACATCCAGTGTCATGAGTAAAAAGTCTCTATTCCATACAAAGTCTTTTAATTTAGAGATGAAGTCAATGGTGTCTCTTATATATGATGGCAACATCTGTACATGATCCTGTAAAAAATAGTCAATGTATTGCGAGGCATTTTCCAAAAAGCTGTTCTGTGCCGATATTATAGGCCTCCCCGGTGGTTGTTGCGCATATTTGTGGATCATTGGAATGAAGTATATATTAGGGACTGTGGGATTCTCTTTTTTGAAGAATTTGTATTCGTCCAGTGTGATTAGTCCCGCACATTTCCATGCCAATAGTTTGCAATAAAATTCATTGTAGATCGTCCTTAGTGCGAATACATTGCTTGTTCTGTAGCACGTTCGATCATTCAATTGGGACAGTGCTTCTTGGATATAGTCCTTTCTTGCCCATAAGACTAAATTGCCTCCCTTATCAGAATTTCTGATAATTACTTTATTGTTTTTATGCAGTTTTGTCATTAATTGGTTGTACTGTAAAGTTAGTTTTTTGTTTTGTTTTTGGCATTTTGTACTCTGTAGTTTAATTTCTTCATTTCCACTGTGACTTGCTCACTAAAAATGTCAATCGCATCTCTCGGTGCTATCGGATTGAATGTAGATTTGTTTTTGAATGGTGTCTTTCTTTTAACCATATCTAATGCCTCAATGTCATGACTAATTTCTTGGTGGCCAGCCCCTCTAGATTGAGAATCTCCTTGGTTAACGGCGTTTCTATTTTCCTCCTGTAGTTCCCTCAAAGTTTCCAATAAACTGATATCTGAGGTTGTCAAATTACCTGGTGGAGAGCCTAGTTGTTCTTGGCTTTCAATTACTGGTCTTGTATTTTGTAAGGCGTGGAATTTTTTCAATTTGGGTTTTTGTATAAAGCGATAGACATCCATTCTGGTGTTGGCATAATTGAAGTTTGTTTCCGGGCAATAAGAAAGCCCCAATGCAAGTAGTTGTTTTTCTGCATTGTTTAAATTGATGTTGGTTAGATTGATTACTGTTTATGTAGTTTCTTCACTATCCATTATTTGCGGTTCCATCGCCCTCTCCCACGTTTTTTGTTGGCATTTGGATTTTCTTCCCGCTTTTCGCCTCTGCCTCCGTTTACGGTTTCGCCTCTTCCTGGATTGCTCCTTTGGGTCCTCGGGCGGAGTGTCTGCCGCCGGTCTTGACACAAAAATCTAGCTCTTCAGCTAGAGATAACTTTGACTGTGCACCACCCACATTTGATTGCCGAATATCAGGTTCCGCTTCACTCTCTAAAGCCAAACTCAAATCCGAGTTCGAGGTGTTGCTGTAACCTTCTCTGTTTGATGGAGCCATTGTTGTCTGTTCATTTCTGATTTTAGTTTTTGAAATTTTCATGGCATCATATTTTTTAGAAAATGTAAAAATACGTCCAGTCTCATAATCTACTCTATCTCTGTGGAATTTGAACGCCTTGCGTTCTTTTATTTTATCCTCTTCTTTATGTAGTCTTATTGTCATCTCCTCACGTAGTTTGGTAATTTCATCCGTTTTGCCCAATTGGTTTATTTCTTCATTTAATTTGTCGATTTGTTCCTGTAGATCTGCCCTGTCTGATTTTGCATATTTGACAAGAATTTCCACTAATTTTTTGGAGGAGTCAAGGTTGCATTCTGCCCAATCGCGCATCATGTCTGGGTTCGGATTTTCATAGCTGCGCGCGATGAGAATTATCAAACCTCTGGGGATCCGCCCCACATCGAGGTATCTTTGCAGGGATCTGAACTCCCACCATTTCCCTTGCTCTGCTCTCATTAGTTTCTCCAAGGATCTAATTTTGTCTTTTATGCTGTTTTTTTATATATATAATATTTTTAAATCCAAAATAATATTCAGCTATTGTTACATCAATAGTGCAAAGTCCAGGCCTGGATGCATGAGTTAGTACACAGCTAGTTCAAGCTAGCCTGGCTGATGAGGGCTGTTAGCCCGAAACCGGTCCCAGGATGCTTGTTTCCGGTCCAGGGAAGACATGGCTTGGCAGTTCGGGCTGGACTGTTCCCATGAGGCACAGGGTCAAGACTGATTTGCATATAGCTGTGTCTGAACTGGGGT
This sequence comes from Calotriton arnoldi, assembly GCA_963921515.1. Taxonomy (NCBI): domain Eukaryota; kingdom Metazoa; phylum Chordata; class Amphibia; order Caudata; family Salamandridae; genus Calotriton; species Calotriton arnoldi. The sequence goes on from CAWUFW010012907.1 coordinate 15,533, forward strand.
GGCGAAGTGAGCTAAAGAACGATGATGGATTCAACCCAGATCTGTGACTGGGGGTGAGTGTCTGAAAAGTTTCAGCGCTCCGTCCATCATCTCCTTGTGTTTGCTTTGTTCGCCCTAAGTTGGCAGGGTATGCCCAGACGTGGGTCCCTTGCTCACTTTGCCACTGGACTCAAGCTAGCCTGGCTGATGAGGGCTGTTAGCCCGAAACCGGTCCCAGGATGCTTGTTTCCGGTCCAGGAAAGACATGGCTTGGCAGTTCGGGCTGGACTGTTCCCATGAGGCACAGGGTCAAGACTGATTTGCATATAGCTGTGTCTGAACTGGGGTGGCGAAGTGAGCTAAAGAACGATGATGGATTCAACCCAGATCTGTGACTGGGGGTGAGTGTCTGAAAAGTTTCAGCGCTCCGTCCATCATCTCCTTGTGTTTGCTTAGTACACAATGACATCACCTTATTATGCCCTCTATACACACACCTGATGAACCCTTACATTTATGGCTGGACCCTCATCTTACCAAGTATCCTAACGTGAAATATTAATTAAAGCTGCGAAGTTCCACTTACCCATTGCCCTTCACGCCTCTACTATCCCAACTCATGTTGGAACATTAGTACAGATGCACTCACTGGTATTTTGTCAACTTTTCAACACTATTTCCCCTATTTTGTGCACTAGCACATGCTGAACCTTCCTCATATCGATAAACTCCTGTGTAGTTTACCCGAATATTCAGAGACTCAGTGCTCCGATTGTGTGGGAACTCTTGGATTCTTACAGTTTGTCTTTACCATTTTTAGATCTTGCTTGAGGCAGTGCATATGCACTGTCACTTGCGATGATCTATTGTTTCTTAAAAACAAAAAAAATATAAAAAAGGGGATTTTAGCCCACTGTCTTCTTATCATTGGTTTCATTGTCTTCCTTTTCATTGGTGAGTGCATGTCGGCTTGACTTCATTTCTGTGTTTTTGCTTTTTCCTGTGGCATGGACCAAGTACTTATTGATTTCTTGATTAGCGCTGCTTGTGCTTGGATTATGGTACTTTTCTTTTTTTTTGTTAGTGTGTATTGTTTCTTTGTAAGTTCTTTTTAAACACTCATATGCTGGTCTATCTTGTTTTTTAGCTGCTTTTATGCCCCTTTGTTCTTGCTTTTTCGTCTTGGGTCCAACGCTCCCCTGGCTCATTGTTTACTTAACAGATTTTTCAAAACTTCACTTGCCCGTAAGCCGCTTTTCCCTGGCCAGTCTCTTCCAAGCAGCGTAACAACACAATTTATTAAATTTTAATAAAGTTAAACTTCACTTGGCCATAAGCAGCTTTTCCCTGGCCAGTCTCTTCCAAGCCGCATAACAATACAATTCATGAAATTTTAATAAAGTTACGTATTGCAGCATTCACTAAGGGTACATTTATGACTCATCCTTGTTTTGGTAGCATTCCGTGTGATACTGCCTTCTTACTCAATTTGGAAAACCCAATGTAAGTAACCATACCATGCCATTACATACCATGCCATACTATACAATAACAGGCCATACCATACCATAAAACACAATGATAGTCCATATCATACACCATATTATTCTATACTATACAATAACTGGCCATACGATACTGTACAATGACAGGCCACACTATGTCATACTATCCAATCAAGTCACCCTCACATCATTATACCTCTGCCAACCCCTGAGCCCTAATGTCACCCTCAACTCCTTTTATCCTCTACCCACCCCTAAACCCTCAAGTCACCCTCACCTCACCTCCCATTACCACTACCCACCACTGAACCCTCAAGTTACCCTCACCTCCCATTACCACTACCCACCACTGAGCCCTCAAGTCACCCTCACCTCCCTTTACTACTACCCACCCCTGAGCCCTCAAGTCACCTTCACCTCCCTTTACTTCTACCCACCACTGAGCCCTCAAATCACCCTCACCTCCCTTTACCTCTATTTACCCCTGAACTCTCTTCACCCTCACCTCCATTTACTTCTACCCACCCCTAAGGCCTCACGTCACCCTGAGCTCCCTTTACCTCAACCCACTACTGAGCCCTCAAGTCATCCTCACCTCACCTCCCCTTAACTCAACCCACCCCTCTGGCCTCCAGTCACCCTGACCCCTTTACCACAACCCACCCTAAACCCTCAAGGCATCCTCACCTCCTTTTACCTCTACCCACCCCTGAGCCCTCAAGTCACCCTCACCTCCTTTTACCTCTACCCACCCTGAGCCCTAAAGTCACCTTCACCTCCCTTTACCTCTACACACCCGGACCCCTCAAGTCACCCTCACCTCCTTTTACCTCTACCCACCCTGAGCCCTCAAGTCACCCTCACATCCTTTTACCTCTACCCACCCCTGAGCATTAAAGTCACACTCACCTCCCTTTACTGTTATCCACCCCCGAACCCTGAAGTTACCCTCATCTCCCTTAACCTCTACTCATCCTCGAGTCATCCTCACCTCCCTTTACCTCTACCCACTTGAGCCTTCAAATCACCCTCACCTCCCTTTACCCCTACCCACCCCTGAACCCTAAAGTCACCCTCACCTCTACCCATCCCTAAACCCTAAAATCACTTTTTTTATTTTGACTAACATAAAAAGTATGTTATTTAAAAAATACTTGCATGGTAAAGGTACAAATACTGTGTGGTACGTACATGCATGTTAAAGACTTCATTGTAAAAGTCCTGCGTGGTAAAGGCTGTTTCCCCTCAGGCAGGACGCAAATGTTTTGGGGGCATTGTCGGTTGTTTTATGCCCTTCAGCATGTTTGGAGGGCACCTTCGCCTGTTTGACGGTTTGCCCTCACTGATTCAGTCTGGTGCATCAGCGTTCAGGGCCGGACTGGCCATAGCAGGCACCGGGCGTTTCCCGGTAGGCCGCTAGGGTGGGGGCCGATTTTGGGCCCCTGGGGGGCGTTTTGTTACCGGGGGTCGGCAATATCGCCCCCTGTAACAAAATCGGCCGAAACGGGCCCTCACAAACTGCTCGGCTGCACTCCCCCTCACCCCAGGGGGGCCGGCTGAGCAGTTTGCCAGGGCCGGTTTCTGTTCCCAGTCCGGCCCTGTCAGCGTTCTAGCGGTACTGAGCAGCAGAGCACGGGGAGACGGGCAGAATGCAGGCACTTTGAAGTGATTGTTTTGAACAAACAGTCCTGGGCTTCCACACACAGGAGACTGCAGGGAAAACGAAGATATTGATTAACACCTAAAAAGAGCTTGCTGATACCTCCTAACTAGCTACTGCAGAGAAAACCTTTGACACACAAAACTGGGCTTCTTGCCACTGTAGGAGAACTTTTCATTTGTTTATATTTAGGACTGGCTTAACAGCGCTCTGTCTCCAGAGATACTGTTAACAATTCTACATATACATTGAGTAAGCTTTGGCTCAAATCAGAGAAGTATTTCTCTCTCTTTTCTCATGTTATTGACTGTTTGGTGTATCATTCCGCCTTATACTGAGCGCTTGCATTACAATCCTCGAGGGACTATTTTCCAACTGAAACGTACATTGAATCGTCTTGCATTGCGTTCTTTATCCCACGCATGTATTTTATACAGAAAAGACTTGTTTTTAATTGTTTCTTCACTGCAGCAGACTTTTTAAAATTCTTTTAGCCACAAGCCGGACCTATTGGCTTTGCCAAGGCTTATTTTTTTTAACTACTTCAATTTTCACAGACACACAATGTCAAAAAAGATTTTCTGCGATGGGACCAGGAAAAGAGAAGAACTACCAAAGGTCCTCTATGTATTCCACAGCTTAAAATGGTGTTATTTCTTGGGAAAAGGAGGCAGTAAACAGGCGGATCAAAAATCTGCCATTCCTATTTTTTGTTTTATTATGTTTTTATAGGGAAAGGGTAAATGTGCTTAGAGACCTTTAAATAACTGCTAATACTTTCCTGCTGCCCCTTTATAAGAAGATAGCCTATACTTAGAGAACTACAGAAAAGCAAATATGTAAATATTTCACTACTTTTTAGGTCGAGCCTGGGCAGCGCATGCGCTGCTCTGCAATGCATGCTGTATTAGAGTATGCACTTGAAGCTCCGCCTACTCTCCGCCCATATTTTTAATTGGCTTGTTTCTTTGTCCTTTGTAAATGCTGGCTTCTGATTCGGTAATTGGCTTGTTCGTCCCTCCTTAGTACCGCCTTGTCTTCATTTGTATCCTCCCAACTTCTGTTGTTGCACCGTCTGTGTTATTTAGTCTGTAAGCACTATTTCATTAGTGAGTTTTGTCTTACTGCAGGCACAATGTGCTTGGCAGCAACAGTCACCATGCCTTGCACGTTTTCACTTTCCAAGCAGCCTGGACAATGGCGGCCGCTTCTTTGGAATGCCATAGGTCTCGCATTTAGGAGAGTTTGAGCTATTGGCATTATAAATGCCAATAGCTTAAATTCTCGCAAATGCGACACCTATTGCTTTACAAATTGTTTTTGGTTGGTTGTTTCCAAGCGGCCTATGCTGCGCTTGCACTTAATAGAGGCCACGCCCCTTTCTTTATACGCGGTTCGTCTAAAGAAAGGGGCATGGCCTCTATGAAGTGCAAGCGCGGCATGGGGCGCATGGAAACAAACAATATTTGCAATTCAATAGGTCTTGCATTTGCGAGAACTTAAGCTATTGACATTTACAGTGCCAATAGCTCAAAGTCTCATAAATGCGAGACCTTTTGCATTGCAAATGCTTGTTTTTTGCTGAAATATATTCTGCTGAATGTTGGAATGCACATTTCTCTGTAGCTGGGGAGGCCCAACAGACATTTGGTTTTGATCTCCAGGAAAAAAGCTCAATACTTTCGGGCATTCTTTGTCTTTCCCCTCCCTTCCATGGGATGGCTCCAAAAGGGGGAAGGAACCGATAGACAAATCCTGAACATATCAAGCACCTGAACCTCCTTCATACCACACGATGGAGGGAGGGTGGTAAGTGATGAACATGCATGAGGAGTCATGTGGTTACCACACGTAATCAAAGCATTACCTTCCCATCTTACTTCCTCACACCATTCATTACTAGATGAGGGCCTATAAAACCATCCCAAATGAAGGAGGACGGAGAATAGTAAAAAAACACAGTAAAAGTTAAGCTGCAATCACAAAGCCAAAGAACAGGGACATAATGCAGCTCCAAAGAAAAACGAGCATCCCTAGATGCAAGGGTAAAACAATAGATAGTTATGGACCACAAAAGTAGAAAGAGATGTCAATGTGGCAGACCTACAGATATTCAGAAAAAGAACTGTCATAGCCTAAGCCCAGCAACCTCTCACCCCCTAGTAGAACAACCCTAAACAAAGGGAGACAGAAGATCCAAACCCACTAACTAAGAGCAGTCGTAGCGAACTTGAAACCCCAACATGTAGCACCAAATGTCGCCAAGAGGAAATAACATTGCCAGAACCATATGACTCAGTCCGCCCTGTAGACATCCAGACCAAGTAGATTCTCCTCCAGCTCCTCAACCAGAGCACCAGAAAGAACTATTTCCTCCTCCAGATGAAAAGAGGACACATTTTGGGCAAAAAAAGAAAGGCCAGGCTGCCACAGTATAGGGAATACACGAAAATGTTAGGAAGAACAAACCAGAGTTCCCAAATCACCCACGCATCACAAAGACATGATTGCTACAAAGAACGCCATCTCATAAGACAAAACATCGAAAGGATGTCTCCCAAAGGTTCCAGAGATGGTTTCAGGAAATTATGTAGCACAAGGGATGTCCCAGGGTGGAACCATGACCCTCCGGGTCATGTTTAGTAGTAAAAAAACCTGTACAAACAGAACACCAAAGGTTCAATATAATCCCAGGGAGATCTAAAAGCCTGAAGGAACAGCCACCAAACCATTAAGAAGTTATTTGCCATACAAATTTTGAACAAATCCAACAGAAAATCTAACACCCAGGAAGGGCAGCAGGAAAAAGGTTACAAACCCCTACATATGCATTCCTTATTTGCCTCAAATTTATTTCTTATATGTTGAACTGGCTTTCCAGAAGAGCCATTGTGTGTATTATACAACTGTTCATACAGCTTGCCCTGTGGCAGAGCCTGCACGAGCCCCGCATGCATGAGAGAACCCGTTTTGCATTATGAAAATAAATAGATCGACCAAAATACCGCCATTTGGGTTGGAGGAACATCCCAAAATATAAGTGGTGTTGTGAAATCTGGTCTTTAATGTACAGTTTTGTGTCGACGACACCAAGCTTCATCTAGCTCTCCATGGTCTTAGATAACTGTAAGGCTGTGATAGAGGTAAACTAGTGCTACACAATAGAAATAGAGATTGACCAGGTTCACTGATAGCATATCGATAGTAAAAATATCGATAGTAAAAATATCGAAGTAAAAATATTGATAGTAAAAATATCGAGTCCCTATACTTAAACAGGTATGTACAAAAATATTGAATCAAAAATATCGAAGTTAAAAATATAGGTGTAAAAAATATCGATTTAAAAATATAAATAAAATAAAATAATATATATTCAAAATATAAAATATTAAGGGGCACATTACGATGGCGGGCGGAAGCACCACCGCCGTGCTGGCGGATGCAAAAACCACCAGTTACCGCCGGCACGCAGCAGTCCACACGCCCGTCCAATTACGATGCGAAAAGAAGGCCAAACACCGCCGGCAAGCCAGCAACACCGTCCGCCATCAAAGTGCGCCCGTACATGTAGCGGCGCAGCCCAACTGACACACACCGTCCGACGAAACACGTCCCGCCCGGCGCATAAATTACGATGCCGCAAACAAACGGCTCCCACGGCCAAGAGATACCGTACGACAAACCGAAGCGGTAACACGGATGCCGAGCACGGACAACGAAGAAGCGGCTGCCCGAGCATGAATCCAGCACTGCAGGCACTCCCCATGCTTCTGCTGATGCACCACCAAGGACGCAACGTACCGCGGAGACGCAGGTAGGCACACACACAACAAGTGCACGCAAACAGCGCACACAGTGCAAGGGCGGAAAAAGCGGACAACCCCCACCAGCGCGTGTACACTACACATCCACCATCGCATCCACATATGACACACAGGCCAAATCGTAACATCGCAGAACACATGTGTACACACCACCTGGGACTAGGAACCAACCACCCCGTCACGGCCCCAAAGCGCCGATGACGCCGCCACACATGCGCACAACGCAGAGGCCAACCGCAGCGCCATGCATGCGTCGCACACAGACACAGGGACACAACCAAGCAGCACACACATCAGCCCCACCCCGAACGCACATGACACGTGACAGGCCGGCCACAGACATGTCCCCAACGCCCAATTCACGGACAACACCCAACGCCACACAACCGACGCACACATGTCAGTGAAGACACGCAACAGCAGGACACACCCCAGTGTAACAAACATGGCGTAGCACACAGCGGCGGCAACACCAACTAGGAGAAGCAGGGCCCCTTCGGGAAGAGGAACGCCAGTACCACACAGAAACACCCATACCACCCTGCACATATGAACAAGACATATAAAACGGAACACCAAAGAGCCCGGGGACCGACAACAGGTGGCCCAAGAATAACATTCACACACAAGGCCCAACGCAGAGCGGAAAGGCAGCCTGCCGCCCACACAAGGGAGAGCAGACAGCACTGAATGACCTTCCATTCCAACTCCGAAACCACAGCCCTACGACAGAAGCCGGTGAATACAGCCATTGTCCAAGAATAGACCAACACAGGCATGCCGAGGAGACCGACCACAGGGCAGATAGCGCATATCACAGAAGCACACAACGGACGGGGAAGAAAGAAGAAAACACTCCCCCATGTCGGCCACATGCAAGTTAATTGGAAGGAGTCACACAGCACTGACCTTGAACTGTCTGAGAAGCATGTGGGAAGAGGGCCCGTGTCCTCCAAACAAGCCAACAGAACACAAGTCCTGTCTCCCTACGACTACACAGAGCTCACAGCAACCCCGGAGCGTGCACATTGCAGACTGCACACACAGCCGGAGCACGCCACCTCAACGAACCGCTGCGAAATGGCAACCGCAACACACCTACCCAACTACGCCGAACAGCTCAAGCTGTACAAAACCAACCTGTGCCATACATTGGGATGCGATCTCCTGTCCCTGCTGAACGTAAGTTACCGACTGACTTACCGCATCACATTGTTCAGCTGCGTCATGCCCGTCTTCTACTGTCAGAGGTGTCCCTACCAGCATCCCGTCGAGATATGCCTCTCCAACCCGGCATGTCTGAAGGCGGACCTGCTACCACTACTCCTCCCTCTGGATGCACACGACAGGGCCTGCTCTGCCTATGGGGGCATGGCGTATGTGGCCAACATCGCACCCGCACTGAAATGGGACCACTGTGCCTCCACACGACGGATCATCGAGAACAGCTACATCGAATGTCACCCAGCATGCCCCATCCTGGTCCTCCAAGGGACAACTTACGAACAACACCTTGACAGCCACCATCCGCTACATTGGCTGGCAAACATGTACACCACCAATGACATGGAAGCCCTGCTGGACGGCATCGCATACCTGACAACCTGTAAATACGTCGGACCACAACGCAGGTTCCCCGAGTGACCTATGATGTCCAACCCCGCACCCATGCTAAGCTTCCGCACGGACTGGCCAGTCACCACCACAACAGCCATACCAAACGACCGGCAACTGTAACCACACCATCAACGACATCGCCATGACATCGGATATGACCGGGACATGCACACTGTTCCCCATCACATCCAGGAACACCGCATGCATCGTGGGAGGCAGTGGCATGGGCTCTGTGTATCGCACCCACATGGACGGAACTGCACGAACAACCAGGACACGACATGGATCCAGCGCACATGGACACACACACCGCTCAGTGGACATGAATAGGTCGCCTGGAGTCTGTGGGTGCTGCACCCCTCCCACCCCCGCCCCGGGAATCCCATACCAGGACCTTTGCATGGACGACAAGTGCATACAACAACACGACCCCAGTGACTGTGACATGTCCAGTAACCACCACAGTGCAACAACAAGTGGCACGCCGCTGCATGCACGCAAGCACATGCCCTGATGTCAACTCACATGCACGCGTGCATGAGGAACAACCGCAGCAAACCTGTCACATGGAACTGAGATGGACTGTGCCCATGATGCCAAGCGGTCTGGTAGGCTACATGTATACCGTCTGTGTCAAAGTCCGCAGCTCCGCAGCTATACGTAAATGTACATTAGCACAGCCTTGGCCAAGCAGATGTCACTCTGAAGCCCACATCCCACATGCAACAGCCAATCACATGTAACCCCACACCCTATCCCATTTGCAATCATGCTCAGTATATCCTCAACATGTATTCCGCTGCCAGTAGTGTCCACTATACTGCATCACAGAGGACAGAAGACTCAATATAATGTTTGAAACCAAAACTGTCTCCGCTGACTCATTTCACAAGTACGAATGAGAGAGGATGAGAGTATGTGAAGTACACGGCAGTCGTGACATGACCATGTAGTCCACTGGTATTGGATGTCAACGCAAATGAGTAGCACTACTGTGGAAGACACACATGTGTCGTGTGAAGTCGTATGGACGCAGTGCTCAGGTGGGTGGGTGCGACGGGTAGATGCGCACATGCCAAGTTGGAGCACGCCGTGTTGGGAGGGGTCATGAACAGTACACCACCGCTTCCCTGGGCATTGTGAGAGGACACCTGTCGGGGGAGTGAACACGTGTGTGCACAGCAGCCGGGCACACGTACAAAGCGGTACCAGGCGCACCTCAGCCCACCCTCTGTGGACAAGCTGGATCCTGTTGTGCGCCCGCCATGCCCCTTGACAAGGCACACACAGCCCCAGTCGACCAGGTGTAACCCCAACATAGTCAATCCGCACAGGCGATACAGGGCACGGGATGGCAGTGGAGCATGGTGTGTGAGAGGTCTCCTCGCGCTCCTCCTGGTCATATCACGCAGGCAATAGAACCTCAACGTCTAGCATGGCACAAGTCAAATGGAAGTGTAGGGGGACGCACCACAGCACGAGCAGCACTGACGTCACGGGAGGTGGCTCGCACCATCCCATCCATTGCCCATTATACCAACCACGCCACATGCCATTGCGACTAAGTGCAAGCGCGTGCGCCACCACCCCCGAGCCCTCCCCAGAGAGGCCAAAGAGTGAATGTGTGGGCCATCAGCCACAGACGGACGCGGCCTGGCCGCAAGGGCAGCCACAGCCACTGGGTGTCGCAGGTGGCGGATCCGGAAGGCGAAGACTGTGATGCATAGTCCATGCAGGCCGGGTCTCCATTTGGGGCACCACGCAGGTGGACGGCGTCCCGCAACACATCATACCCTGAGACAGCCCACTCGTGCAACTGGACCCACACATACACTCCTTGCCCTCTCTGGTGCGAGCTTGGGGCTGCCTGTGCAAGCGCTAGCCTCGCAGGTGAGCATGCATATTGGGGAGCGAGGGAGGACATGAGGGCTGGGGCGAAGATGACTGTATCACTGTCAGTTAGTACAAGGGATGACCCAGATGTGGAAAGGAAGAGACGTGTCCCGTGTGTACTGCAACTAGTCGCCAATACAACTACCCCCCCATGTCCGGAATGTAAGCCCGCACCTAGGCCCGCCCATCCGCCACATCGAACATACCACCAGCACGACAACCTTCCCATTCGAAACACTGACTGGGGGTGGCGACCAGTGTACAATCATGTGTAGCCTACCCACGCGTACATGTGGGCCCTCCATGATCCATGTCACCTGCGGCAAAGTCATGACATGCGCAATGAGGGAAGTGAGGAGAGCTGCCCGCCCCACGCGCAGAAGGTGCATCAGCTCCACAGACCCAGCAGCGAGTCCAGCAGGGGTCACATGTGCAGGGGCAGCTGTGCCTGGTGTGAAGGCACATGCATATAGACAGCACATCGACCAATGTGTAGTCTGCCCACATCTACAGTCCATCATCATGCGGACATAGGAATTGAACACAGGGCAACACATCTTAGTGGGTGCACCCACCGTGACCAACAATGCGCAATCATCGACGTACCCGCCCTGTGCATGGCCCCCCACCCAACGGAGGCACATCCAGTGCCACCATCCCACACACACAAGCCTTCCACGGAACATGCTGTGTCCAATGGTCAGTACAGAGTCAGCGCCCATCTGGTGGATCCTGAACAGGAGACACATGCACACACATGCCAGCTCCCACTATGTACGACTGCCACCTGGCACGTGCAATGTAACCTCTCACCTGTGACGTGTGACTGCAAGCACACAGCCGTCTTGGCATGGGGCTGTCAATGTGGACACCTGTCAATGTTTCGGGAGGTGTGATCCGTACAGTGCTGTACATAGGGTGCAGTGCTGACACCTACTACTGTCTCATATCCCCTCGTGCCACAGGTCCCACTTGTTTTGGCCGCTCAGCCTGTGCCCACATCGTCGTCGTCGTGTGCCATACTCATCCAGCCGCGGAAGCAGTTCCATGCTCAGCAGACATTCATGTTGCCGTGGCGTTGCCGCTTGACGGATATGCAGTCAGTCCCCATCAGCACGCCCCGCAAGTCATTGGGGCCTAGATCCCCATGTGCATGCACATGGCAGTGGTTTGTATCACTAGCCATTGCCATTGTTGGGAGACCTGTGTAAGTGTATTGTGGCCGTGCCGTCCCAGCTTGACAGCTGGGCTGTGGCTCATGTGCTTGCTCAGTCATGTCAGTGATGTGTATGCGAAATTGCTATGTGTCGTGTTGCATTGACATGTGTCCTCTGCCATTGTCCCTAGGCGGAGACCGAACATTGACCGCCCATACCAATTGCTGGCGGACATGGACGATACAGAGGTTATTAGGAAGTTTCGGCTGGACAGGCCAACCCTGCATCGACTGTGTGCCATGTTAGAACCCCATCTCCGTCCCCGCAGGGTGTATCCGACTGCTGTCACCCCCACGGCTAAGGTGATGGCCGCCATGCATTTCTTCGCCACTGGGTCATTCCAGCACACAGTGGGCAGTGGAGGAGCGATGTCCCAGCCCATGTTCAGCAAGGTGCTGAGGGATGTACTGGCAGCCATGATGCTGTACCAGAACAGGTACATCCGCTTCCCCAGGGCTCGTGAATTGGCGGCAGTGAAGGGTGCATTCTATGCCCTTGGCAGAATCCCACACGTCGTTGGAGCCATTGACTGCACACATGTCGGCCTTGTTCCACCACAGGCCACTGAGCACCTGTACCGCAACAGGAAGCACACGCACTCCCTGAATGTGCAAGTGGTGTGCCTTGCGGACATGGTGATCACCCACGTGTGTGCAAAGTTCCCAGGCTCGGCCCATGACGCACACATAATGCGCAACAGCATCTTGCCACGACTGATGTCCAATATGCAACAGGATCGTGCCTGTATTGTCGGTGAGTATGTGGAGTGGTGTAGCGTGCTGGCTGTGCGATGCTGTCCCCTGTCCAGTTGGATTAGCAACGGTTCTCTGTGTCCCTCACACCCAGGTGACTCTGCGTATCCGAATGGGGCATGGCTGCTCAGTCCATTGAGGAATCCTCGCACCCCAGCAGACGATCGCTACAATGAGGCACATGGGAGGACCAGACGTGTGGTCGAGCGTACCTTTGGCCTCCTCAAGTCCAGGTTCAGGTGCCTGGACCGCACCGGGGGTGCGCTGGCGTACTCCCCACAGAAGGTGTGCCGGATAGTGGTGGCGTGCTGCATGCTGCACAATCTGGCTATTCGGAAGCAGATCCCCCTCATCGTGGATGACGGAGATCAACCAGGGCCCCAGCCCGCAGACCAGGACAGGTCGAGTGAGGAGGACAGCGGAGAGGAGGAAGCTGGTAATGTGCGGCAGCAGCTCATCGCCCGCTACTTCACTTGACGGTGAGTGTCCATGTACGACGGCTGATGTGGCTGTATCTGTGCAGGTGTGTGTGTGCTGTGTCAGGGTGGCCGTTTGTTCACTGCGTGCTGTGTGTCAACGCTCCATGGCCAGGGTAGTATGCCACTGTTGGTGGCTGTGGCATTGTGCCCTATTGCTCTGTGCGATGTGTATACATTGCTTGTAGTTGTTGACATGTACTGTGTGATGGGTGTGTGACACACTCATTGAATGTGCTCCTGTTCTGTCTCCCACCCCTAGGTCCCTACAGGCCCTCCGGATTCAAATGCCATGCCACGCATCAGGTGCCTTTCCACCCAAGGTGGCCGTTGTATTCCGTACAAATAAGACACAGGGCACAAACAGCAGTTAGTGAAAAAGGTGCATTTATTACAAACTGTGACATGTGATTGTGTGTAAGGTGATGACAAAAGTGGTGCGTGCAGTGACAATGAGCTGTCGGTCATGGCTGCGTGATGATCAGGGTGTACCCACTGGTTCTATGTCCATAGTCCAACACACACATGCCATCCAGATGGCTGTGTGGAGTGGGATCATAGTCCAAGTCAATGGAGTGGCTGGTCAAGGAAGGCTGGCGGAAGGCTGGCTGGCTGCCTCACTTGCGTTTGGAGCGTGCGAAGTCCTCCCGGGAGATCTGTTTCCACTTCGGACGGCCCCTTCCACGTTTGCGAGGGGGTGCCTGCTTGCGACATGCTGGTGGTTGAGGTGTGATCACTGGCTGTGGACGCAGGGGAACTGGACACTGCTGCTCCACCCTGCGCCCCGGCAGGTGGTGGCAGAGGGGAGCTGCTGTCCCTGGCTGTGACCTCACCGCCACCACCAGCTGTCCCATGAGGTCCACGATTTGGCCCATACGGGCGTCCATGGACCTCAGCACCCCCAGCACCTCACGCGTGTCTGAAGCAGACCGGACCCATTGTCCTTGGGCCTCTTCATAGGCCCCAAGGACTCTGGCCATGTGAGGCAGGGCATGGCTCCCAGGGGAGGCTGGCGTTTCCCTGACCCTGCTCCTCCTACCAGTCCTGCTGCCACCGGCCTGCCCACTAGCCACATTGCTCACCACGGTCCTCGCTGTGGCTCCCAGGGTGGATCCAGTCGTCCGGGCCACCACCTGCGCTGGGGCTGGTGCCAGCGAAGACGTGGCGGTGGTGGCGGCGGTGGTGGTCGGTGCGGCGATGGTGGCGGTTGCGGCAGTGGTAGTGGCCACAATGACCGTGGGTGTGGCCGCAACGACAGTGGCAGCAGGGGGCTGGGAATGTTCAGCAGCCCTGGATGATGGGTTGGTGGGTAGGAGGGGTCCTGGGGAGCGGCTGGGCCCTGCCACACCAGATGGGCCTGCTTGGTTGTCCGTGTCCGAAGAGGAGGACAGATCCTCCAGATCCGTGTGTCCTCGTTGGGGGCTTGTAGGCTGGCTGTGCTGGCTGCTGGCTCCATCCCCAGCATCCAGCAGTTCGTCACCTGTGGAGAGAATGAGATTTGTTATTGTGTTGCACCTGGCGAAGTATGTATTTGTCGTCTGACATTGACAGTTCGTGCAATCTCGTACATGGGTTTCCCGGAGGCGTGTGTGTGGCTGTAGCATCTGTAGTTGTGTGTGCTTGGCAATGGGACTGTGTGCTGTGCACATGTGGCATGGGACGGATTGGCCATGCCGATGGGTGTGTTGCTGTGCCCCTACTTATTGTGACTCTGGTGTATGCGGGCTCCTGGCCCATCCTGGGTCTGGTTTGTACTTTGCTTTTGGTGTTCAGATGGAATGCTTAGGAACGCATATGGCAACATGGGGGCCATGCCCCAGATTCGCATTTGGGAGGGGATATGCTTTTGGGGTTCATATGGAACGCTTAGGAACGCATATGGCAACATGGGGGCCATGCCCCAGATTCGCATTTGGGAGGGGATATGCTTTTGGGGTTCAAATGGAACGCTTAGGTACGCATATGGCAACATGGGGGCCATGCCCCAGATTCGCATTTGGGAGGGGATATGCTTTTGGGGTTCAAATGGAACGCTTAGGAACGCATATGGCAACATGGGGGCTATGCCCCAGATTCGCATTTGGGAGGGGATATGCTTTTGGGGTTCAAATGGAACGCTTAGGAACGCATATGGCAACATGGGGGCTATGCCCCAGATTCGCATTTGGGAGGGGATATGCTTTTGGGGTTCAAATGGAACGCTTAGGAACGCATATGGCAACATGGGGGCTATGCCCCAGATTCGCATTTGGGAGGGGATATGCTTTTGGGGTTCAAATGGAACGCTTAGGAACGCATATGGCAACATGGGGGCCATGCCCCAGATTCGCATTTGGGAGGGGATATGCTTTTGGGGTACATGCTGTGAGCCATGGGTGCCGAACGTGACATGTGTTGTGGCAGCATGACAGTGCATGGTTTGAGGTGTGTGCATGCTTGACATGGCCTGCATATTTGCTGTCTGTTGTGATTACTGGACATGGCATTGGACGCATCGTTATGAGTGAGTGATAGTTGTGTGCCAGCCAACGTATTGCAGTTGTCCCATCTCCTTGGTGTGCGTGCTGCCCTGTGCCATGTGCATCACTGCAGTGCTCGGGGGGGCCCATGTTGTGTGTTGTTGCTCACAGTGTGTCGTGCGCTTAATTGACTTCTGGCACATGGTTGGTCATGGGCATGTGTCTTAGCGTGACTGCTGTATGTGTGGCAGCTGTGCGGATGACATGCCTTTCATGAGACTGGGGCTGACGGATGGGATGGATGGTATGTTGTATGTGCATGGTGTGTCTGTGAGTTTGATGGGTTCAGTGGTGTTCGTGTGCATTTATGTTGTTCCGCTCTGTTGCGTCTAGTGTTGTTTGTCTTACATAGGCGTAGTTGTGGGGTGTGTTGTTGACAGGCAGTAGGGGCTACATGGACAGGACTTCAATGGTGTTTCGGTTGTGTGTGATGAGTTGCACAGTGGCTGCCGTGTGGGACTATATTCAGTGTGGCTTGTGCATGCAGACGTGGCTCCTTGGGTGTTGCTATGTCTGTGATGGGTCATGTGGGGTGTGAGTCTGTTGTTCATGTCCGTGTGCACATTGTTCACTTGTTCGTGACGGTGGGCGGTGCTGCGTGTTCGTCTGCTACGTGACATGTCCCATGTGTTGGTTGTGTTATGGTCCTCATGCCTCCAGTAATTCAGCCCTGTCCAGTTTCCCACCTGCAAGTTGTTCGTGCGTGCACTGTACTGGATGCCACATGGCTCTAAGCGGGGGTGCTCCATGTTGCAGGTCTGTGGGGGTGGGGGTGTTGTGGGTCGTGGGGTGGCTGGACACCCACTGACACCGATTGCTGTGGACCGTGATGTCTGCCTTTCGGCTGTCGTTGTGCACTGCGGTGGCTGACACGTGGCTGTGGGGTGTGGGGATGCTCCTCCTTGCTGTGCTGTGGGACTGGGGCCTGGTGTGTGTTGTACTTGGGCTGTCCACCGTCCCACCCACTGCACTTTGTGTTCCTGCCACTTACCTGTTACTTGTCGGTTAGTGCAGCTGTGGCGGACACATGGGTGTGGTGGGTGCTCGTTGTGGCGCTTCTGGCATATTTGGGGACCTGTTGGTGGTTACGTGGCTGGCTTAGTGTACACATGTCCCCACGCATCTTACAGTTGTTCGGTTTGGGCTGTGTGTGGTAGTGTCTGTTGCATGTGTGTGTGATGTGTTGTGTATTGTGTGCTGGACATGGGGGTGTTTGTCCCTGGGAGCTGTGGCATGGTGGTAGTGCATGTGAGTACATAGCGGTGTGCTGGTATACATTAGTTTGTACTTACCAGCCTCCACTCCCCTGCTAATCCGGCGAGGATCTCCGGATGTATTACGACTCGCACCTTCTCCTCCCACGCTTTGAAGGTCTTAAAGAGCGCGGGATTCCCTCCGCCAGTGACGGCAGCCAGCTCTCTGTTTTTGCCCTCCTTCTTCTTGACCAGGCTCTTTACGTCATTCCAACGTTTGTTAATCTCGACTCTGTTCCTGGGCAGGGTCCTGACTGCATTGACCTGGTCTACGATCCGGTTCCACATTCTGTTTCTGGTGGCTAGTGGTGTGTGCTGGACCATGTTCCCATAGATTTGTGGGTACACCTTGATGATCTCGTCGACCATGACCGTCAGCTCCATGGGCGTGAACTTGGGCATTCTTTGTGGTGCCATGGTGTTTGTGGTGCTGGTGCGGTGTGTGTTGTGTAATGTGCAGGGGGTTTGTGGTGCCGGTGTTTGGTGGTGGTGGTGGTGGTGGTGGTGGTGGTGGTGTTTGGTGGTGGTGGTTGTGGTGGTGGTGGTTGTGATGTGTGCGTTTCTGTGGTGTGCTGCTGTCCTTGCTGTGTCACTGTGTCCTCTCCTCTCCGGTTTGCAATGTAGCAAGGGGTTGTGGTCTGTGGGAGTGCTGCTTTTGTACTCACCTATGTGGGTGTGTCCTCATGGTCTGTTGTTTTCAGGTGTGTTGTGTCTGGGGTTCTGGCCTTTGTATTTTTTGTTTGTCCGGGGGGTGTTTTCGGGATGTGTACTGTGCTTGTGTATTTGTGCGTGCCTTGCTGTGTGGACTTGTTGGCCATGTTGTGTGCTATTGGTTTTGTGTGCGGATGGTTTCTGTGCAGGTACGTTGGCGCCATGGCTTCTGCCGTGTCGATTCTCATCGGCGTTGTTTGCGCTGGCGGGCGGTATATTTGTGGTTTTTCCGCGCTCATGTCGGTGCGATCGTAATGTCACGTGCGGTGTGTCGGCCGTGAGGGCGGGCGGTTTTGTGTTGTCGTGCGTGTTTCCGTCCGTGGCGGGCGGTTTGACTCCGACTCGGACGTTGGCGGGCGGTATTTTGTGTGCTTTTTCCGCCGATGGCGGTTTTCGGTTTGTGTAATCGTAATGGCGTGGTCGGTGTTCAGGCGGTGTGTGCGGGCGGATTTTTGCCGCTTCCATGCCTGGCGGATTTATTTACGCCGGGTATCGTAATGGGCCCCTAATATCTTTAACAAAATAAATTAAATGTAATATACATTTTAACTAAATATAAAAAAATTAATTAAAAAAAATATAAACACACAAACCTAATAATTTATACATAAACATATATTTACTTTAAAATAATTTATTAACTTATCTTTCTTTAATTTTTAAACTTTTAAATTATATAAAAATAAAATATATACATAGATCAATAATTTAAAATTAAAAAAACCTTCTATAATTAATTAAAACATTAAACTATTAAAACAAAAATAAAACGTACATTTCGCAACACAATAAATACAACAGTAGGGAAAATGTTGGATAGCGGAGGGGTAAAAATTACTATTCCCACTCCAGTGAGTGCAACAGTAGGGAAAGTATTGGATAGCGGAGGGGTAAAAATTACTATTCCTACTCCAGTGAGTGCAACAGTAAGGAAAGTGCTGGATTGCGAAGGGGTAAAAATTACTATTCCCACTACAGTGAGTGCAACAGTAGGGAAAGTGCTGGATAGCGAAGGGGTAAAAATTACTATTCCCACTCCAGTGAGTGCAACAGTAGGAAAAGTATTGAAAAAGTGGAGGGGTATAAATTACTATTCCCACTCCAGTTAGTGCAACAGTAGGGAAAGTATTGGATAGCGGAGGGGTAAAAATTACTATTCCCACTCCAGTGAGTGCAACAGTGGGGAAAATATTGGATAGCGGAGGGGTAAAAATTACTATTCCCACTCCAGTGAGTGCAACAGTAGGGAAAGTGCTGGATAGCAGAAAGGTAAAAATGACTATTCCCACTTCAAAGAGTGCAACAGTAGGGAAAGTATTGGATAGCGGAGGGGTAAAACTTACTATTCCCACTCCAGTGAGTGCAACAGTAGGAAAAGTATTAAATAGAGGAGGGGAAAAAATTACTATTCCCACTCCAGTGAGTGCAACAGTAGGGAAAGTATTGGATAGCAGAAAAACAAAAATTACTAATAACATTTCAACAATTAAAAAATATATATATAGTCTTAAAAATTAATAAACAATATTTTAAAAATATACCATTAAACATATTAAACATATAAAAATAACACATATTATAATGTTAATTACATATAATAAAAACCTACAAATATATTTAAAAAAATTATAAATACATTTATAAACAATATTTATCTAAAAGAAACAAATATTCACAAACAAACAAATTATTTAAAACATAATGTATTTATTTTATTTCCTACCCTATAACACCACACCAATAAAAAAGACATCAACATCTTTATTGAAATTTATTTCCATAATTAACATAATTAATGATAAATTTAAAATATATTATTATTAAAAAAAGATAATAAACATTCATTGATTACACTTTCTTTAACACTATAATAGCCACAACACACACCTAAAATTAATTACACAATTACGATTAATAATTACTAATTAATTAATTTAAATTTATTAACAAATAATTAATAATTCATCAATAAAAAATAAATGACTTCCCACCCTTCCCACCATTCATACCTATAAACACCACAACACACACCTAAAATTAATTACACAATGACCATAATTAGTTACTAATTAATTAATTTAAATTAACAACTAATTAATAATTCATCAATAAAAATTAAATTACTTCCCACCATACCACCATTTACACCTACAAACACCACAACACACACCTAAAATTAATTACACAATTACCATAATTAATTACAAATTAATTAATTTAAATTAATTAACAACTAATTATCAAACAATTATTAATAAATTAATTTACACATTTAACACTATAGCATCACAATCATACAACTATTAATAAATAAAAATTACACAATACATTTTATATAATTAAATTACTTCCCACCCTATTCCCCTATAAACCCACAATCCACTGCGGAACTAAAAACGCAAAATTCAATTTAAAAAAAATTAATAACTACTATAAATAATCAATAAAATGTATATAATTAAATTACTTCCCACCCTATTCCCCTATAAACCCACAACCTGCTACGGAACTAAAAATGCAAAATTCAATTAATTTTTTTTTATTAACTACTAAAATTTTAACACATATAATAAAAGTACAAACAATTCTTATACAAAAAAACAAACATCACACACATATAAAATATATACTAAAATACATAACATTAATAAAAAATCGATATTTTTAACAACTATGGGTCCCACTAGGATGTCCGCCCGCCATCCTCGCGGTGCTGGGAATGGCCGCCAGACGTGCGGCGGTCCCGCACCGCTGATTAGGATGCGACCGCCACCCTGGCGGTCGCATTCCGCACATTTGACATTGCGGCGGGTGTTGCTTACAGCAGCACCCGCCGCAATGCCAAATTGACATGTTGTGCATTCCCATGCACAACGTGGCAGGCACCGCACGGTGCCTGCCACCTTGTGCATGGGAATGCAGGGGGGTACCATGGGTACCCCCCAAGTGCACCCCCCATCCCCCTAGGGGGCCCGCAACGGGCCCCCAAAGCACATCCCCACCAGCCTTTCCATGGCGGCATCGCCACCATGGAAAGGCCTTTTGAACCAGGCATCATAATATGGATGGCGGTGCCTTCTAGGCACCACCACCATATTGTGCCCCAGCTCCGCCCAGCCCGACCGGCGGAACAGCAGTGGACGCACTTTGCGCCCGCCGCGATACCCCACGCCATAATAATATGGTGGGGGGTAAATCCAGTTGGGATGGCGGTCGGATCGCCACCGCCGAGCCGGCGGTGGTGATCCACCCGCCATCCTAATGACCCCCTATATTTTTACAAACAGTATTTAACACTTCGATATTTTTTAAATTGATATTACTTACCTAAAATCGATATTCTTGACCACGATATTTTTTCTGTCGATATTTCTGCCCCGAATTTTTTACCTCCATATTTGTGCAAATCGATATTTTTACATCGATATTTTGTCTCTGCACCATTGACCAGTATCCAGAAATTGGTTAGTGTGTTTAAGAGATTGACCGTATCCAGAAATTGGTTAGTGTGTTTAAGAGAATTGGTGCCTCCATGTTGTGTTTTAAAGTGGGACTGTGTTACCTGCCGTTGAGGCGGAGAGTGCACTGAAAGATCCAAAAAAATTAAGAACAGTCAGAGTTTAGAGATGGAATTGTGAACATGAGATGTAGATTCCCTGTGATTCACTTTCAGAAGCAGTAACTTGCCACATTACAGTGATGCTTTTCGCTGTGAGTTCCATGCCATACACTTTGTGCCATAGGCGAGGCCTGTCTAGTGCACCTGAAGAATCCTATGTTCCCATGGCCCCTCGTGACCACTGCCCCTACTATAATGTGTGAATCCCCATAACAAAGGGTGCTGTTGTTGTCCTTGAGAGGAGCAGGTGGTTGTGGTTACACAATGCATCCAGATGAAGCCATACACAAGACAGCACATGCAGCAGATCAGCAGTGTGAGCAGCGGGATTAGGGAGGACATCTAGAACTTGAGCAGAGAAGACAGTAGTTCAGACAACTACACAAGAAGCAAAGCAGCAATAGACTACCAGAAACCTGACCACCTCACATTTTATGTTGTCACACCCTCACAACACAGTGGTGCATGTGTGTGCAGAATATTGCCTGGCGAGACCATGCTATACTCTGGGAGTGGAGAGTTCGGATTGCGTATAGGATCTCCTGGTCCCATGTACCCTAAACAAACCAGTGCCATAGACTGGATGGAAAACAGCCAGCATGAGGAAACAAATGAGGAGGAAGAGCCCGCAGTCAAATACCTGTGTCACCCATTACACCCTGAAATCCCCAGGGCATGAAGCTGTGTGCAAATCTTCCACTTTCAGAGAGATATCAGAGGAATTCAGCCAAGCAGGAGGATTGATACCAAAGAGGTATCTCACACAGTAGGGTCAGAGGAGATTTTGGGACAGCAAGGGTTAACTCCCCTATTTAGGGGTCGATTCCGATTCGGGCCGGAAATTTCTCCGACCGAGCCGGACCCGGAGAGATTTCCGACCGAATCGGACCCGTGCAGTCCGACCGAACGAGTACGATGCGTCCGTATGTTATCGGACACGAGTCGGTCGGACTCCCATTGAACTCAATGGGAGCCGGTCGTACAACGCGTACGCGGGCTCCCATTGCCTCAATGGGTGCGAGGCGGACAAGGGCGCCCCCTACAGCGAGTACGCCGCGAGCGCCCGCGGCATACACGCACAGGTAGGGGGACCCTTGGGTCCCCTGTGTGCGCCTCGCACGGGTACGCGTACAGGGGGTCCGACACGGACCCCAAAGTACGGCTCCGACAGCGAGTTCGAGTCGGACGGCGCGAGTCGGTCGGAGCGGTCGAGGTGCGCATCGTACTTACCCGGCCGGAAAACGTCTCCATTGCGCGGTGCGAATCGGGTCCGAGCGAGTCGGTCGGAGCGGTTCGAGTCCGAGCGAGTCGGTCGGAGCTGTCGGGACGCCCGGACGAGTCAGTCGGCGAATTCGCATCGTACTCGCTCGGCCGGACCCGCGTACGGTTCGGTCGGGAAACAGGCTTTCGCATGGCTTTTTTCCCGACCGAATGGTATTGGGTGCGCCTCCGACCGAGATCGGAATCGGCCCCTTAATCTATAAATCACAAAAAAGAACCCTTGGGTCTGTAGAAACGCTATCACAACTGAGGACCTAGCCATTGCGGGATATCCTTTTAATAGGACGATTTCCATCACCCAGCATAAGTGGCATGCGTCATCATTAGAAATCTCCTCGTACCATGATGCCTAGTCATGGTATGGGCTACAATCCCCTCACTGAGAGGGTGGAGCTCAGTGATGTTTCGTGTTAGAGGAGAGGTATACTAAATACCAAGATGATGAGCTTGGTGTATTAAGGCTGTAGAGCAATGTGAAAAGTGAAGATTAAAACTAGCTACAGGGTACACAAAATCCTTTATTCATGCATCCCTGCACCAGAGTTGACACCAAGATACTGCTGGGAGAAATTAGACCCTCTTGTAGTGTCGAAGAAAGGTCGACATGTTTCAGCCTTATAACCCTCAATAGAGGTGTTGAGGCCTTCTTCAGGACCTCAAAATCAGTGCTGCTGCTCAATCAAAAGAAATGTGTGTGAAAAAACATAAGTATACAAAACCATCCAGTGATCCTATGAATCGTGATAGAGTGAAGAATTCACTGGCGGTACCTGTAGAAAAAACATATATGAAGAAAATACATAAACATAACAGCTAGATCTACAGTGAGGCGAAACTCCACCGTGCCAAGTGGGAGGAGGCTGGGTGTGTGAGCGGCAGGCGTTATATGCAGCTGGGAAGTGATTTGAGTGTCTGAGAGAACCACGATCATGCACTTGATCAGACCGATCTATGATGGGTGAGGGAAATCATCCTATTAAAAGGATATACCACAACGGTTAGCTCTTCAGTTGTGATAGCGTTTCTACAGACCCAATCTGACCAAAGAGGTCCTAGTGTCATGGAATACCATAAGAAGAAGGGTACCACAGAGCCACTGGTCAGGTTTCATCCACCAAGAAAAGGGCTGTCAAGCTGCAACCCTTATACTCCACAGTTTAGACCTGCCACTATACCATCCCCATCGAGAACATGAACCCCTTGTTTCATGTGGGAGAGGCCACACAGCTGAGAAAATAATATTTTTAACAATAGCTCTGAACTTGCATGACAAAATATCAGAACTGGAATTGACGAGTTCACACTAGAGTCAACAATTTCTGAGGATGGAGTGCACATTAAAAGCCACAGTGGGAGTGTATTAGACCTGGCATCCTTGGCTTGGTTTTCCCCCTTACTCTTTACCTTCAACCCTCCTGTTTTGCTGACTTCGTTTTTGCTGGGCTTAGGACTCTGCACACTTTACTACTGCTTACTAGTGCTTAAAGTGCTTGTACTTTATGCTTAAAACTAGGTAGAATTGGCTTATACCCAATTGACTTATTTAATTTACTTGTAAGCCCCTGGTAAAGTGGCAATACCTGTGTCCAGGGCCTGTAAATGAAATGCTACTTGTGTGCCTGCGGCACTGATTGTGCCACCCACTTAAGTAGCCCTTTAAACATGCCCAGGTCTGCCATTACTAGAAAAAATAATGGGGCGACCCGGTGTCCCTCAGAACCTGGGTATATGTATAAAATAAAACAATTGGTTCTGTCGGGGTGTTCAATTACTTAGAAAACGTAAGTAGCAACAGCTTACTTGTAACATATACCAATAATTAAACCATAACACACACCAATATTAGTATTCAATACTGTATTTAGAAATGGATATCAAATAATCATGGCTGTCACAATTTACAAATTCAATTGTAATAAAGAATAAGTGACTGTTGGTGAAAAGTGACATGTGGTGATGGGTGACGTTGAAAGTGCACTATATACAAGACAATTAAACATGCATTCAAGTGAGGGAGAAGAATTTATGTTTGTCCTTTTTATTTTAGCACATATATCGCAGGATTCATTAGCAAATTAAACTGTGATCCTGAGCGTTGTGCGGACATATGTAGTCGTCGACGCTTCGACCCTGTTGGTAGCGCAAAAGTAAAAATGCGTCAAGGTGGGTCTTCTTCAGGACAGGAAGGGGAAGGACAGCCAAAATGCAGATTCTTTAGTCTGTCTGCAATGATCAAGTGCCTCTTATTCAAAGTGGGGCTAATAATTACACCTCTCAGGACTCCACCAGCCGGTTGGAGCCTCAATGGAGTTCTTTAAACGACTTCCACCCATCGGTTGGAGTCTTTAATTAGCCAGTCAGATGAATAGCGTGATCTGGCAAAACACGCCGTCCGGCAGCTGCTTTGTTCTCCTGAGAACAAAGCAGCTGCCGGACGGGCGTGTTTTTTGCCAGATCACGCTATTCATCTGACTGGCTAATTAAAAAGACTCCAACCGATGGGTGGAAGTCGTTTAAAAGAACTCCATTGAGGCTCCAACCGGCTGGTGGAGTCCTGAGAGGGTGTAATTATTAGCCCCACTTTGAATAAGAGGCACTTGATCATTGCAGACAGACTAAAGAATCTGCATTTTGGCTGTCCTTCCCCTTCCTGTCCTGAAGAAGACCCACCTTGACGCATTTTTACTTTTGCGCTACCAACAGGGTCGAAACGTCGACGACTACATATGTCCGCACAACGCTCAGGATCACAGTTTAATTTGCTAATGAATCCTGCGATATATGTGCTAAAATAAAAAGGACAAACATAAATTCTTCTCCCTCACTTGAATGCATGTTTAATTGTCTTGTATATAGTGCACTTTCAACGTCACCCATCACCACATGTCACTTTTTCACCAACAGTCACTTATTCTTTATTACAATTGAATTTGTAAATTGTGACAGCCATGATTATTTGATATCCATTTCTAAATACAGTATTGAATACTAATATTGGTGTGTGTTATGGTTTAATTATTGGTATATGTTACAAGTAAGCTGTTGCTACTTACGTTTTCTAAGTAATTGAACACCCCGACAGAACCAATTGTTTTATTTTATACAGGTCTGCCATTACAGCCTGTGTGTGCAGTTTTAAACTGCCCTTTCAACCTGACAATATAATCCTTTTGCCTGTCCCAAACCTTCCTTTCTAATACATAAGTCACCCTTGGGTAGGCCTTGGACAACCCAGAGTGCAGTGTATTTAAATAGTATGACATGTGTGTTTATGTTTTTCATGTCCTGTTAGTGAAAAACTCTTAAATTTGTTTTTCACTACTGCACAGCATGCCTCTCCCATTGGGGTTATCCTATTACATTTAGGGCCAGATGTACGACCATACTAAATTGCGACTCGCAATTTGCACTCGTTTGCGAGTCGCAATTTAGTATGTACAACAGTGTCAGAGACACTGATTGCAATTCCCAATGGGGTCGCAAAATGCGAGGCTCATTAATATTAATGAGGCACTCGCATTTTGCGAACCCATTGGGAATGGTTGGCCCTCCCAGGGATGGTGGCCTGCTGTGCTCAGCAGACCACCATGTCTGGGACTGCTTTTAAATAAAGCAGCTTTTTTTTAAAAATGCAGCCCGTTTTCCTTAAAGGAAAACGGGCTGCATTTAAAAAAATTAAAATGAAACGTTTTCGTTTCATGTTTTTAAGGGCAGGCAGTGGTCCCTGGGACCACTGACTGCCCTTAAAAAATATTTTCGCATGCATTTGCCCTGGGGACCCCTTCCCATTTGCGAATGCATTACCACCTACTTTGAAGTAGGTGGTAATTGCGAGTGTTTTGCAACCGCAATTGCGGTCGCAAAACATTAGTACATGGGTTAGAGAGTCGCTATTTTGAAGGGAACGCCCCTTCCAAATAGCGAGTCTCTAAACACTTTTTTGCGAGTCGCAATTCATTTGCGACTCGCAAAATTGTGTTAGTACATGGCCATACCAATTTTAGCATGTGCAAACGGGTCGCTAACCCGTTTGCGCATGCTAAAATTGGTCGTACATCTGGCCCTTAGTAAGCTGTAACTTCCAATTAGGAACAGGTAACCAGTTCATATTGATGTATTTGGAATTGTTATGAAAAATCCTCTCTTATATTAAAGTGGGATTTTAAATTAAAATTTTGAAAATGGCACTTTTAGAAAGTTGTGCAACACACTAACCCTAGAGAGTCCCAGGGGAGGGAACTAGAGGCACAGGGCACTCAGAGCAAGCTGGCCTCCATCCTAACATGAATACACAAAAGAAGCTGCTCTGAGTTAAAATGACCGAAACTTAGAGGATACTAAGTGAAGGTGCTGGCATCTCACAAAAAGTGAAGGACTGTCCTCACACACCACCTGGTGTCATGCTTCATCATCGACAGTCCTCGCTCTCTAAAAACTTGGTTTGATAGAGAGCGGGCCTACACCTGGAGACAGGGAGGCACTTCTAAAACTTAGTGGGGGCCCGTGACAGTGAGTGAAAGTCTAAAAATCTGTATAAATGCCAAAATACATTTATTCAAATAGGCAATTATATGATATTAAAAATACAAGAACAGTGAAAAAGGGGAGTTATTGCCCCATCACCGTAGTGGTTAAGGTTGTCGCAATGTTTCTGCCATAGTGGCCCAAAGGGTCCGCGGCATTCATCAGGATGGAAAAATGAAAAAATGGGCTCCTATCTTACCAAAATATTAGTATGAAGTTACCACTGGGTAGGTTGACCTGTGTCACACTCTACCTGAGAAGATTTCCTGAAACCTGTAAACATAATGAAAAAGAGAGATTGCCATCAAAACATTCGGTCAAAGTGACTGATTGCCCCACATGCATCACTTATACATATAGTGGCTATTTGTGTGTAACACGTGTCACTGCAAACGTGAACGACACGCAGTTTTATTTTGCAAAAATGAATGTGAAACTAGCTCACAGCCTTACCCTAGTCAAGCTTCCTACACACCCCATGGGAGGAGAGTGAAGGAGAGACCCCTGTAGTCAAACTCTGGAAGAAATAGAAACACACATCAAGTCAGCTTCTATCATCCAACCTTTTCAGGTGGGGAGATGGAAAGGTATTCCACAAGTGCACATTCATACTGCCAATTCATGCTCTAACTACATCAAGGTGCGTCTCTCTCTGTGATCCTAGATGTGTTTGCTCTTCATCCTCGAAGTAGAATAAGGAGCGTAGAAATCAGGCTTTAAATAGTGCCCTTAATGAGTAAAACTCGTCAAATGGTAGCACATGTGCTCGTAATTGCTGTTTCAAAAAAAGTTTCCGGTGTCTGAAAGAGCCTCTGTGTGTGAGGACAGTCCTTCACTTTTTGTGAGATGACGGCACCTTCACTTAGTATCTTCTAAGTTTCGGTCATTTTAACTCAGAGCAGCTTCTTTTACTTTTAGAAAGTTGGCAGCCTGTCTTTGGGTCACGTGACTGGGTGTAGCTGACAGTTGGGATTTGTGTATTTCTCCTAGACAACCACACAAAATTGAGAGCTAAGGTTTACCTTGATGTGCCGTCACTGGCAGGATGGGGGTGCAGGGCTTTGCACAGCCCTACTTACACTTGAATAGGTTGTGTCCTTCCTCCACACACATGGCTGCATACCCCTGTAGTTATTCTGGAGTCTTGGCAGGGGAGGCAGGGATCCTGTGCACTTCAAAGGGAAACCTCTAGAAGCTTCTCCTGCTTCAGAGGCACATGGTATAAATATTGGACCTCAGACACCCACTCTTCAATACATCTCTGGACCTGTGGAGACTAAACCCAGGTGGAGCTCGCGTAATGCAAAACTCCACGAAGCGGTAAAAAACCTCTGCAGCACTATGCAGAGTTCCGTGAGCATGCGGAGTTGCTTGTTCCGCCTGCTCGCGCATGCTCACGAGACGTATCTGACGTTCGGCAATGCAGACGTATCTGACTGTTTGGGTGGAAATATCGCGTAAACTTCACCACGCGGTCGCATATGGGCGCGGCCATCTTGTCTGGTTATTGTTCTGGGGCCTGTTTTTCAATCCTCCCTAAATCTTTCCAATCCTTTGTCCCTAAAACTTTTTTTCTGATCTTTTTTATTTAATATCTATCCCTCTCTCTTCCCAAGTGTTTTTTAGCGTTTTTTTCTACTTTTTGTGTTTTTACTGCGGTTGGAACTGTTTTTCTATTACTTGCTTTTTTTTTTTTTACTTCCCTTCTTTTTCTTCTGACTTAGGGGCTCATTAGGATGGCGGTCAGAAAACCTCCCCGACCGCCATGGTAGCGGGAAAAGATCGCCCGCAAGGCCCGCGACATAACCGCCGGTCGCATTACGATGGTCCTTGCTCAAAATCCGACCGGGGCGGTCGGATCACGGGCTTTAACATTGCGGCTGCTGCTGCTGCACGCAGCACCGCCGCGAAGTCCAAAGGAGCATGTCCTGCATTTCCCTGCACTGCGTGGCAGGCACTGCACAGTGCCTGCCACCTTGTACAGGGAAATGTAGCGGGGGACCATGGGTACCCCCCCAGTGCACCCCCTCCCACCCAAACACATTGGGGGCCCGCAACAGGCCCCCGGAAGACATTCTCCGCCTGCCTTTCCATGGCGGTTTGACCACTGAGGAAAGGCTTGCTACCGCCGGCATCATAGTCGTGCCGGCGGAGCCAGATCGGCACCGCTACCATTATCCCGGTCCTTCTCCGTCCGCAAGGCAGGAGTGCGGATGGCAACCGGCGGAAAACCGGCGGTCGGAATTTCCCACCGCCGCGGTCACCACCGCCATCCTAATCTGACTGGCGGTTTCCTGGCTTGCGATCGCGGGCGGATGTCCACCGCTGGTCCGGCGGTGGACATCCGCCCGCCATCCTAATAAGCCCCTTAATGTTTTACTCCTAAATTGTTTTTTCAGACCCCCGCCCCCCAGAACCATGGCCAAGAATAAGAAGAGTGCTTCGGCTTCCTCCAGTTCCCGGGAAAACAGGAGGAGCCGCCTTCCTTATGGAAGGCAGCGCCCGGAAGGGGTGCAGCCTCGGGCCTTATTCTTGGAGGTGGAGGTGGCTGCACTAGTTTTTTGTGTGCAGCGCCACCTCCCCTTAACCTTAGCAGCAGGCGGCAGGCCTGGTTCTGGGTAAAGGATCCAGGAGCGTCACCGCCGGGGGGCGAGGGGGCGAGGGTGCGCCGGACAGTGTTTTGCTGATCTGAGGTCCGGCGCACCCATAACCTACTGACGCACCAGTGGTCTGACATCCTGGACCGGGAGCCGGACCTGCTGGACCTGCTAGGTGTTGAGGTCATGGGGCTTGGTGAGTAGCTAATTATATTACTATTGTGTGTTCTGTTCTGTGTTATTGCGAATATTATTTTTTTCCCAAATAGCAAGTATGCTGCTGCTTACATGCAGGTAAGTTATGTTTAAAAATCTTATATTATGTGATTGTTATTCTTGTAGACAGGTGCTCGGCGCTACTAATCTTACTTGTTTGAAACTTTGCGCTCGCTTGGGCTGATTATGTAAGAGAGGTTAGAGAACTTAAGTTAGGTAATGCAGACTAGGGAGACTCCTTTCCTTTGTCCTGTCACTAAGATAGTGGTAGGTAGTTACTTAGTTAGTTACTTAGTATTAGTTGGTAATTTTTTAGCTGTCCGCGTGACGCGTCCTCCTCTCACGTGCTGTGCTGACTCCTTCGTAGAACCTTTTGTAGTTTGTTAGTGAGTGAATAATATAGCAACTCCGCAACCAACCAATTTTGGTGTGTGCAATAGGCATGCGTCCATCTATGCTTTTTTGAAGACTAAAATCAATGCAGACTTAGTAAATTGGCCCGTCAAAGGGGGTTGATGATTGCGAATAAGATCGGAACTTAGAAGAAGCAAATATAATTTTTTGGCTAATTCATTCCAAAGTCTTTGGAATAGGCGGGCTAGGTGGTACTTAGGCTTAGGATTCTGGAATCGGAATGGAACTGTGGAATAATAAAGATAGGACGGTCCGCGACCGCGACTACTACTAGTCGATCTGATTAGATAGGTCAATTTTATTGCAATTGTCGTTCCCTGTCAAAAAATCTTTTTGGAGCGATTTTTTAATATTTATTTCACACCAATCAATTTTTGTCTCTTTAATTATGTCTTACATGATCATCATCCAGGGGCAAGAAGAAGATGGGGTCTGCCGAGGCGGGAGCTGGAGGTGCTTCCCAGGATCGCTCCTCTGCAGATGGCTCTCCTGATCCCAGTAAGTCCTCCTGTTGTTATATCTATTTCCCTAACTTTTACCGCACCTTATTTTTTTCGAACTATTATTTCTGTTTCCTAATTCTATTTTTTACCAAATCTTCTTCGATCTATCTGTTTCTAAATTCTTGGTATCCCTGCATTACCAACCAACTTAGGGGCCCATTAAGATGGCGGGGGGAGGCACGACCGCGGTGGCGACGGTGCGGAAAAATGCCTTTTTCCGGCCGCCAGCAGCGGTCTTCACGCCCGCCATATTAGGATGGGAAAACATAGGCATTTACCGTCTGCCGCGGTGTGACGCCGACCGCCATCGAACAGCGCCCGCCACCGCAGCGGAGTGGGCCAATCACCACACACCGCCGTGCGGAATGACGTCCCGTACGCCGAAGACATCACGATGCCGGAAACAGGGCAGCGCACCGCGACGGAGAAACCGCACAGCGAAATACGGCGGAGACATCACAGCGGAGACAGAAAAAATAACACCCGAGACACACCGCGATGGATCCTGCCCTACACGCTCTCCCGGTGCTGTACATGATCCACTACCTGCAAGTCATCCACCGCCACGGATGCCTCCGCAGGTACGTACAGACACAACAGTGCAAGTAACACAATACACAGCTCCAGGGGGGAAAAACATTGCATGGGAACACCACACACCCCTGTGGGGACAGGCACACAGCCAGCACTGCACACACACATGTCCCACCTGTCACAAAAACATCGCGCCACATAATGCCCACCCATGTACCGCATTCATGAACAAATGTCCCGGTCACGTCACCTCCGCGGTCAGTGTGCATGAAACCATGCACACAACGCAGAGCACAGGGCCAGCGCATGCCAAGGGCACCGTACAAATTGCACAGAGCCACAACTACATCCACAACACACCAGCAACCGCCCTGAAGGGACACAACATGTGTCTCACAAGTGCCACTCCTGCACAACAACAACACAACTACAGCCACACCATGCCCCACGTCCCAACAACTGCATATACAGCCACAGCAGGACCCTTTGCAAAGGAACACATAGCAGAGAAGCCCAGGCCCCAGCCAACACACACACCACAACAACATCACACACAAGCCAAGAACACTGAGGCCAGGCACAAAATGTACACACACACAGATGAGGACCAAACACTTCACTGCACACACCACCTGACAAGTCACACACACACACACCACCCAGACTCACAGCTACATACACACACCACATGCCAGCAGTAATGGAGGAGAACATATAGGAAAGCCAAAGTGAGGTACCCACAAATGGAAGGGCAGTGACTAAACCATCAAGCATGTGTGATGCACATGCAAGACAAGACACATGTGAGAACACACACAGCCCATCACAGCACACATGGCTGGCACAGTCAGTCAACACAAACCACGGTCACCCCAATGCTACAACACCTGGAGACAGCAAGGACACCCATGTATAGGCACAGGGATGTAAGGAAGGCCCTGAACACAAACACTGACCAGCCACACATAGGCATCCAAATACTGGACAAGACAACGTCTGCTGCACAACACACAGGGCCCAGCGACACACTACATGACAGCCAAGCACAAGTAGGATATGTCACACATACCTCCTCCCACAACAGCAACACACAATACTGCCATGTGCACAAAACACAACCACAGGGCTAAACAAGTACACATACAGGCACACCACTCCAGGGTCACACATGGCAGTAGTTGACAATGCATGTGCACACACATACACAGTCACAACAAAGTCACCCCCTTCACACCATACACTTCTCCACCACCCAAGTGCACACATTGGAAGTAAGCCATGGGACCTGGATAACTCATCACCACAAGATGTCCATACACCGACACTGATTGGCACACAGAAAGGAAGCTCACACAGACCCCATTACCCTGGCCTGCCTGCCTGTAAGCCTGTGCCCAAACTCCCACCCTGTGCTGCCATTGCCCACAAACCTGACATGTGTCCACCATAGATAACATGAGCCAAGAAGGAAGATGACTACAAGACTTCATTGCCAACCACCTGCACTGCACCCATAAGTATCACAGTCATGTAGAAATGAAGTTCCTCCCACCCCTGCCAAAAAATGAAATGTTACACAACCCATTGGCAATGTCGAAGTGGCATACTGAGCCTGTGACACAGTAAACCATGCACACACAGAAACAACTTCATACAGGAAGGACACTGACACAACTCACTGCAGGACCAACTGTGTTTATTCACTATTTGCATATAGAGCCAACAAATTTGGGCTACAGCAAAGCCAATGGGCATTTCAATATGCACAGTATTTACATGAAAAGCTGCACAGGCAAGGGGCAAACAGCAGTGAACAACAAGGCCAGTGGCCAGGACACCGTGCAGGTGAGGTACATGAGAAGCTGCACAGGCAAGTCCAGGACATCAGTCGACAACAAGGCCAGTGGCCAGTCCAAAGTGCAGGTGAGGTACATGAGATCCTGCAGAGGCAAGGGGCAAACAGCAGTGAACAACAAGGCCAGTGGCCAGGACACAGTGCAGATTAAGTCCATGAGAAGCTGCACAGGCAGGGGGCACACAGCAGTGAACAGCAAGGCCAGTGGCCAGTCCAAAGTGCAGGTGAGGTACATGAGATCCTGCAGAGGCAAGGGGCAAACAGCAGTGAACAACAAGGCCAGTGGCCAGGACACAGTGCAGGTGAGGTACATGAGAAGCTGCACAGGCAAGTCCAGGACATCAGT
This sequence comes from Calotriton arnoldi, assembly GCA_963921515.1. Taxonomy (NCBI): domain Eukaryota; kingdom Metazoa; phylum Chordata; class Amphibia; order Caudata; family Salamandridae; genus Calotriton; species Calotriton arnoldi. The sequence goes on from CAWUFW010012907.1 coordinate 48,831, forward strand.
CGACAACAAGGCCAGTGGCCAGTCCAAAGTGCAGGTGAGGTACATGAGATCCTGCAGAGGCAAGGGGCAAACAGCAGTGAACAACAAGGCCAGTGGCCAGGAAACAGTGCAGATTAAGTCCATGAGAAGCTGCACAGGCAGGGGGCACACAGCAGTGAACAGCAAGGCCAGTGGCCAGTCCAAAGTGCAGGTGAGGTACATGAGATCCTGCAGAGGCAAGGGGCAAACAGCAGTGAACAACAAGGCCAGTGGCCAGGACACAGTGCAGGTGAAGTACATGAGATCCTGCAGAGGCAAGTGGCAAACAGCAGTGAACAACAAGGCCAGTGGCCAGGACACAGTGCAGGTGAGGTACATGAGATCCTGCAGAGGCAAGTGGCAAACAGCAGTGAACAACAAGGCCAGTGGCCAGGACACAGTTCAGGTGAGGTACATGAGAAGCTGCACAGGCAAGTGGCAAACAGCAGTGAACAACAAGGCCAGTGGCCAGGACACAGTGCAGGTGAGGTACATGAGATCCTGCAGAGGCAAGGGGCAAACAGCAGTGAACAACAAGGCCAGTGGCCAGGACACAGTGCAGATTAAGTCCATGAGAAGCTGCACAGGCAGGGGGCACACAGCAGTGAACAGCAAGTCCAGTGGCCAGTCCAAAGTGCAGGTGAGGTACATGAGAAGCTGCACAGGCAAGTGGCAAACAGCAGTGAACAACAAGGCCAGTGGGCAGGACAAAGTGCAGAGTGAGTCCATGAGAAGCTGCACAGACAGGGGGCACACAGCAGTGAAACACAAGGAAAGTACAATGTGCAGAGTAGTTACATCAGAAGCCACACAGGGAATGTATGCAACTCTACCATGCCATGCCCAGCAACAGAGTAATGGGTCTGACAATGGGCATCACACGCACCCCTGTGGACAGACAGGTGTGTGAGGGTGACCACCACTCAGATGGGCCTGTCTGTCGGACTTGGAGCTGACTGTGTGTTGGGGTCTGTTGGCGGACTACCCTGGGCAGTGGGAGTAACAACTGTGGAAGAGCCAACTGTGCATGTGGTAGCTGGGGGGCTGCTTGGACCAGGTGGGGTGGTGGCCCGGGGAGGTGGACTCATGCCCTGGTGAGACACAGTGTGTGCCGGAGATTGTGGAGGGGTGCCTCTCCACTTCTTGGGGATCCTGAAGGGCATCCCTGTCAGGGGATTGAGGGGAACTGGGGCAGACACAACAGGTGACCCCAACACCAAAGCTGATTCTGGTGTGGATGGTGACCCCCCCTCTGGGGACATGCTGGAACCCGCTGTGTGCTTGCCTGGTGTTTGCCGCCGCCCTGCCTCCCTCTGTCCACCAGCTTTGCCCCCTACAGTGTCCTCCCGTGCTGGCTTCATAGGGCTTGGGATGGGAGTGGAGGTCAAGGATGGATTATCCATGGGGCCCTCATCCTGTGTAATGTTTGCAGGCAACACCTTCTCAGTGGGTGTGGAAACTGTCTTTTTGCCTCTGCGAGACGTCTTTGGGACAGGGGAGTCTTTGGCAGGGGAGGAAGGTGAGGCCTGTGACCCTGATGCTTTTTTCTTTGCTTTGTGGCCCTTGCTGTCGCCTGATGGGCTTTTCTCTCTGCGCTCTGGGGTGGCCTTACTCTTATGTGGGGATGGTGTCTGTGCCCTAGTACGCTTGGGTTGCTGCTGCTCCTGTGTGCTGCGGGTTCTGTATCAGGACTTTGGGGTCCATTGCGCATTGTCACTGTCGTCAGAGGTGCACAGTGACACGGGGCCGGACCGAGTGCTGGGAGCCGCTCCCTGACTATGTGCCTGTTGCAGGACTGCTGTCACAGTTGATGACAAGGACTGCACAGTGCGGTGTAGCCCACCTACGTCGGAATGTAAGCCCTCCATGAAAGCTATAACCTGCCCCAACTTATTGTCGTGCTCTTGGAAGGCATTGAGAAGTGCTGTCTGCCCCACACACAGCTGGCGCAATAGCTCGACTGCTTCTGCACTGAGGGCAGCAGGGCTGACATGGGCTGGGGCAGCTGTGCCTGGGGTGAAGGTGACTCTTCCCTTCCTACTTGTGCGGACACGGGCAGCACCAGTGGAGGTTGAAGGGAGGCTGGGCACTGGACGCTGTGTGGCGGAAGAGGAGGCAGAGTCCCCGTTCCCTGTACCCCCCAACATGGATGTGTCACCGCTGGCGTCAGATGAGGTAGAGCTTTGTGTCTCCAGCTGTGAGTCCTCCAGCAGACTCCTGTCCCCCTCCTCGGCGCTGGTCACATCTGTTGCAGTGGAAGCCTCACCACTGGTGTCCGTCCCCTCTCCCTCTGCACATACGGGAGCTGCTGCATAGGAGAGAGAAGTACTGTGAGATGAGTAGCATCAACAGAACTAACACGTGCCAATACATCTGCATCCTAGAAAGAGGAGTGCAGCACATTGCATGCCACCCTGTGCACACATATATCTTGACACCCAAAATTTCGACACAATGGTGCATGTCCGCCACACGTCCTGCCATAAGTGACCCAGGTGATTCACACAGCACACCATCCTGCAGTTGGCTCACATCAGACACAGCCCCAAAATGGCCTGTGCACACACACTGTCCCGATGTTGGCAAGGATGAACACCACGACATGGTGCACATCACCTACATGTGTGGAGCAGTAGGGGACCACACAGACTACAACATACCAGCCCACAATGACCCTGCACACATGCCATCCACCATATCGAGTCCATGGGCACATCTACTGTTGCACATTGGCCTCAGATGTCTGACTGGCAGACATCTGAGGTCTGGAATTGCATGCATTCATTGAAACGCATTCACAGTTGGCACACTGGCATTACCATCCATCAGAATTCACACACCACCCCACAGCAGAAGGTACCTGAAGGCCACAACTCCAAATGTAAGAGAGATGCACAGTGCTAAAACTCACTTCATGAAGCGCTGTTTGGGCAAAAGCATGGCACATACACCCAGCACAGAGGCCACTCACAAAACATTGCACCACATAACCAACGTCACACAGCTGACAATTTGCACACTCTGTAGACACATGCACCCACTCCCAGACAAAGGCAGCCTGCAACACATACTCACCCCTGGCTCGCTGCTGATGCTCCCTCAGTCGTCTGTCCAGCTCAGGTTGTGTGACAGCCAGGATGCGGGCCATTAGTGGTGTCATGCTGCGCCTAGCCAACCTGCCAGTCCGAGGGAGCAGCCCCAGCGTCATCTCGGCCACGTTCTTGCTCAGCCGGCAGATGTCGTCCCACCTTTTATGACAGTGGGTGCGCCTTCGGTTTGACACACCCAGATCCCGGACTCTGGAGGCAATGGCCCTCCACACGGCTTTACGCTGGTGGACCTTCAGCTGCAGGCATGGGAGACAAGAGGGGTAATGTGCCAGTGACACAGTGCACAATAACAACACAACGAAAATGCAGTAGCACGACAGTGACTCATCCAAAACTCCAGCTACAACTGTCACATAGCCAACAATTGCTCTGAACATGATGCAATGTCATTGGTCAATCAGACGTACAGGCATGCATGTTCGATGGTGGACACAGTACCTCCACATCCCATTCACATGCAGGATACCAACACACCAAGCAACGTGTAGTCTGCCTGCAGCTACTGTCTGCAGTTACCTACAACTACACATAGAGAAGATAGCAAAACATGTGTCATGTTGTTGGACTCACTGTGTCCAACACTGCGCAGACCCAAGTGTCCTAGCCCTGTGAAAGCCTCACTGTGTCTTGGAACTCACATAGAGTGACAACAACTGTCATACACACACCCTTCTCCCACGCCTGCTCCTGTGCAATCTACATGGCAGAGATGGGACTTAGATGAAGAGGCGTGAGCCAAACACACATGGTACACACTGTACATGCATTGATGTGGACATGTGGCATTCGGTGGGGACTGTGCAGGGCAGGTCGACTGACACTGAGTGGGTCAATTGGGAGCAACACAGCCATTCACACAAACGCCAACTGGCCAGACTCCTGCATCACCAAAATGCAGCTGCACTGTATGGCTGACACTACAGGACATGTCCCTCTACTCAGGATAGGCATGCAGGGTAACGTGTGAAAGAGCCCACCAAGCCCTTCCCGCTGTAGTAAACATGATAGGCAGTGCATGTCAGAGCCCCACAACCACTGACACATACCGAAGCACCTCCACCCCACGTGCACACCCTGCACTCTCACTCACAGTCTGGGAGACTTACCACGACATTAGGGCCACCATAAAGCCTTGGGTACTGTGCAAGCACCCCGTCTACCAGGACCCCAAGCTCCTCACTGGTGAAGGGACTGGCACGGATCTTCTGAGTCCTCGACATCACAATGGACATGTGGCAGCAGCAGCAAGTTGAGGGTGGCAGTCAGCAGTCCCTTGAGGCAGCAGGTGCAGGGTGGCAGCCAGCAGTCCCTTGAGGTAGCAGGTGCAGGGTGGCAGCCAGCAGTCCCTTGAGGCAGCAGGTGCAGGGTGGCAGCCAGCAGTCCCTTGAGGCAGCAGCAGCAGGTGGAGGGTTGTCAGTCAGCAGTCCCTGGTAGCTGTGGGAATGTGGTGCGCCCTCCCACACATATATAGGCCCCTGGGGCTGTGTCAGTGGTCCCAGGGTGCTGCAATTGGTGTACGAGGTCTGCCTCATTCAAATACATCCAATGTCCGCCTCCGCGGTGGCGGTGCACGCCTACCGCGATTTTCAAACTCGCATCAGGCTACCGCGATTCTGCTTCCCATTGGCTGCAGGGGCATGGTCCATGCCGGTGACACACCGTAGGATGCATGTGCGCGCTACCGCGGTGGTGCATCATTTGAATGCCTCCAGTGACCGACTCCGCGGGGGTGGTGCACGCCCACCGCGATTTTCAAACTCGCATCAGGCTACCGCGAGGCTGCTTCCCATTGGCTGCAGGGGCATGGTCCATGCCGGTGACACACCACAGGGGCCAGGCGGTAGGCACCGCCATATGTCTGCCAGACAGTGCCTGGAGTGACCGTGATTTGGGTAGCGGTGCATGGTGACCGCAATTGTCACATACATAACTGGCGGTGTCTCCCGCGATCGTGCATGGGTTATAGGCGGTGCCACACCTCAGAGGCCAGGCGGTAGGCACCGCCATATGTCTGGCAGACAGTGCCTGGAGTGACCGTGATTTGGGTAGCGGTGCAAGGTGACCGCAATTGTCACATACATAACTGGCGGTGTCTCCTGCGATCGTGCATGGGTAATGGGCGGTGCCACACCTCAGTGGCCAGGCGGTAGGCACCGCCATATGTCTGGCAGACAGTGCCTGGAGTGACCGTGATTTGGGTAGCGGTGCATGGTGACCGCAATTGTCACATACATAACTGGCGGTGTCTCCCGCGAACGTGCATGGGTTATGGGCGGTGCCACACCTCAGTGGCCAGGCGGTAGGCACCGCCATATGTCTGCCAGACAGTGCCTGGAGTGACCGTGATTTGGGTAGCGGTGCATGGTGACCGCAATTGTCACATACATAACTGGCGGTGTCTCCCGCGAACGTGCATGGGTTATGGGCGGTGCCACACCTCAGTGGCCAGGCGGTAGGCACCGCCATATGTCTGGCAGACAGTGCCTGGAGTGACCGTGATTTGGGTAGCGGTGCATGGTGACTGCAATTGTCACATACATAACTGGCGGTGTCTCCCGCGAACGTGCATGGGTTATGGGCGGTGCCACACCTCAGTGGCCAGGCGGTAGGCACCGCCATATGTCTGCCAGACAGTGCCTGGAGTGAGCATTAATGGAGTTGTGGAGTAGCTGTGCTGCACCTAACGTGTCCTCCAGCTCTCTGCATAGGCCAACTTATACAGTGCCCAGTGTCTCAACAATTGAAGGGTCCTCATGAGGGCAAATGCACAAAAGGGACATGTCACTCCACGTCACCAACACATACCATATTTGGGTCGCCAATACATTGCATGGGCACATACACTCGCACATGTCACATGTGCTGTGTAATGAAATGTAGACTGTCCAGTTACTGTGTTGCATAGCATATGGAGATAATGGTCAATGTCTGTGTGTGCAATGTAACGCACAATGTCGTCTCATTGACTGGACTAGGGGCATCAGCAACTGGCACATTGTCCAATGCACATGCACACACGTGTCCCCCACGCTCAGCCGGTGGTCAGTGTGTAGTTGATGTGTGCCATGTGCAACCTGTGTTGGGAGGTGTATCAGGGCCAGCAACATGGTGTGTTCGGGTAGTATTGCAATTATTAACATATGCTGGGGGTCATACTCACAGGTATGCACACATATCTGTTAGTATATCACATTGTGCATGCGAATGAGCCGGAGGGGTGCACAGATAGTTGCTGCTGGTAAGGGGACAGGTGTACGAGTAGTGTGCCTGATGTGAACCTACTTGTGAAGTGCCCTGTTGGTTAATGGTGCATGTTGTAAGACTTGGGAATGTGTCTGGAGAAGAAATTGATGTGATGCACATTTCATGGGCTTCTGCATTGACATCTGTGCACTGTGATCTGTCCTAGGAGGAGGAGGCCCAATATCCATCGTCCGTTCACAGTCCTGGCAGACATGGAGAATGAGGAAATAATCAGCAAATTCAGGCTGGACCGACAAACCCTGCAGAACCTATGTGCCATGTTGGAGCCCCACCTGCAGCCACGTCGGACATATCCAACAGCTTTCACCGCAACAGCTAAGGTGATGGCATGCCTGCATTTCTTTGCAACGGGCTCATTCCAGCACACGGTCGCAAGTGCAGGCGGGATGTCACAGCCGATGTTCAGCATGGTGCTGAGGGATGTCCTGTCGGCCATGATGCTGTTCAAAGACAGATATATCCATTTTCCCAGGGGGCCTGAGTTGGTGGCTGTGAAGGGCGATTTCTATGCCCTTGGACATATCCCACATGTCATTGGTGCAATTGATTGCACACATGTTGGGCTTGTGCCACCACAGGCACGTGAACAGGTTTACCGCAATAGGAAGCATTCACACTCGGTAAATGTTCAAGTGGTGTGCCTGGCGGACATGATCATCTCACACGTGTGTGCCAAGTTTCCCGGCTCAGCCCATGATGCCCACATCTTGCGCAGCAGCATCGTTCCTCAGTTGATGGCCAATCTGCTTCCTGAGCGTGCATGGCTTGTGGGTGAGTATGTATGGTGGATTAGAGTGGTGTGTGTGTGTGACATGCTGTTGTGTTGCATTTTGGGACTGCAAGGTTAATCTGTGTCTCTCACACACAGGTGACTCGGCATATCCAAACCGCCCGTCGTTGCTGAGCCCATTGCGGAACCCCGTCACGCCAGCTGATGTGCGATACAATGATGTCCATGGGAGGACACGGCGTGTGATAGAATGGACATTTGGTCTCCTAAAATCAAGATTTCGGTGCCTGGACCGTACTGGGGGGGCCCTTATGTACTCGCCAAGGAAGGTGTGTCAGATAGTGGTGGCATGCTGCATGCTCCACAACCTGGCCATTCGCAAGGCAATACCCCTGATCCTGGATGACGATGATGAGCAGCCAAGGCCGCCGCCTGCAAATCAAGCCGGATCCAGTGACGAGGGCAGTGGAGAGGAGGAAGGGGTCGACATGCGTCGACAGCTCATCACCCGCTACTTCACTTGAAGGTGAGTGACGATGTAGAAGGGACAAAATGGTCTGATGGTGTCGCTGTTGCTGTGTGGGTGTATGTGAGCTTGCTGACTGCAGCTTGGTGTTGACTCATTGCTGCCTGCCAATGTATGTGTGATTGGTTAGTGTGAAACAGATTGTCTCTATGGTGACTGTTGCTCTGTGTAAAGTTTGTAGATCTGAGTACCTTGTTGACAAGTGTTGTGTGATGTGTGCAATGCCACACCCATACAAGTGACTCTTGTTCTGCGGTTTTCCGTAGGTCCCTTCAGCATCTCACTTGTTACCTACATTCCAGTCCCCTGGACCATGTCCTACGCGGTGAAGGTTGCACATCCTGTATTAAAGACGGAGCAGACACAACAACATGTGTGTAAGGTGTATTTATTAACAACTGTGACATGCAAGGGTGGAGAAAATGTGAAGGGGGTAATTGAAGAAGTGAGTTGACAGTCAAGGTAAATGAGATACTTGAGTAGTCCCCACAATGATGTGGAGACCCAGTCCAACAGATGGATGCCATTCACATGGCAGTGTGGTGAAGGATAGTCCAAAAGGTCAATGCAGTGGTGCAGTGGTCTGCCATCATGGCTGGTTTGGGGACTAGCGTTTGGCAGGTGCTTGGGCACGTGAGTCCCCCTGGCCTTTCCTTGGATGGCCCCTCTTGCGCTTCACTGGAGGGGCCACTGCTGCAGGGGCAGTGGTGTCTGAGGACTCACCCCCTCTGTGGACGCAGGGGAGGATGATGAAGTGTCATCATGCTGCCCAACGGGGGAGGCAGAGGGGTAGAATGTTGCGCTTGCCTGTCCCTCAGAACCGCCACTAGCTGCCCCAAGAGGTCCACAATCTGTCCCATGCGTGTGTCCATGGACCTCCGCAGCAGGAGGTGCTCCCGAGATTCTTCCTCTAACCGGCCCATTCGTCCCTGGGCCTGTTGGTATGCCCCAAGGACTCTGTCGATGTGGCCCAGGGCTTCTGTCCCAGGATCAGTCCCCCTCTGCATGAGCCTGTCCCGACCAGCTGCACTGCTGCCACGGTCCTGTCCGGTCCTCACATTGGCCCGCTGCATCCTCTCCCTGGCCTCCGCAGTCGATGTGGTGGGCTGCTCAACCCCTGGGGCAGGGTGGGTGTTGCGGACAGCTGTGGTGGTGGTGGTGGTGGTGGTGGTGGTGGTAGTAGTGGTTGACACACAGGCCGTGACAGCAGCTGTCAGAGGATGGTCAGGGGCTGCAGCTGATGTGGTTGGGGGGACAATGGGTGCCTGGGACTGGTTGCGGCCTGCCACACCAGATGGGCCAGCGTGGAGCTCCTCATCCAAGGAATCCAGGGAGTCCTCATCCAGTTGTCTCTGTTCCGGGGGGGACTGGCTCTGCAGGGTGGTGTCATCCTCTGCAGTGAGTTCTTGGTCACCTGTGGGTCAGATGAGAAATGGTCATTGTGTTGCACCCATCAAAGTTTGTGTTAGCAGTGTTACATCAACTGTTTGTACATCCAGCAGTTGTTCACTGTACAAATTAGCATTGACCGACATCCAGTGATGCATTACAAGCTGTTGTGGTACATACATTACTTGTCCATTTTGGGAGTTGTCAAGACATGACATGCACAATATAATATTTTGACATTGACAGTTTCATGTTGGCATCCTGTTATTGATCAATCATATGTCATCCATTTACGCGTATGTGTCACTTGTAGAGCCCTTGTAGCGGTTCTCTCTGCACAGTGAGTGAGCATTGTAGTTTCATTCATACCTTTTCAATGTGGTGTAGATATCTGTATTTGCAATTCCAGACATGCTTAAGTTTGCTTTAAGTCGATCCTAGGTGGTCTGGTCCACTGCTACTGTCAGATGGCATGTAGTGGTGTGCATGGTTGTGCTCGGAGTTCCATCGACATGTGTTTCAGTCATTCACACTTTGGTTGCTGTCACAGTTTCATTTTCTTAGGTGTGTGCACACTATAGTTGCCAATGCTATCTGGGTGTGCAGTTGTGCATTGAGAGGCCTGGTGTCCTATGCCAACATGTTTTTTTAAATGCATATCTGGCTTTGTGTTGTGGCTGTGAATATGTTGTGTTTGCTGTGTTTTCCTTGTATTTGTGAGACCTCTCCGTGTGTGTAGGATGAGGGCTTCCATCTTGGTCCAGTGTGGGACAAGTCAGCATGATATGTCCACATGCCAGTTCTTTTGCAGTGTACATTGCAATGACTGACACATGCATGTTGGTGCCAGGAAGTAATAGGTCTTGTGTGCTGGCGGTCAGGTGGGCCCGTGTGAGTTGTTGTGCAAGCTTCCCAGCCCCACACTCCACGACCTGTGAGATGCGGTTACCTACCTGTGAGTTGGGTGGGTAGCATACATTGCCTGCCACATGCTTCTTATTGGGGGTGTAGTGTCCCATCCTCCGTAGTGGTGGGACAGCATGCATGTTGCATTTTGTGGGACGGATAGCCAAACACACTGCACCGTCTCACTGTGAAGATGGCTACCTACCTGTTAGGTGAGGGTGCGGCACACAATGGCTGAGGCATGCTTCTGTGTGGGGGCAGTGCTCCATCCTGCTCAGCTGTGGGACAAGGGGGCCTGGTGGGAGTTGTAGTGCAGGCCTCCCAAACCCCCACCCACCTCCCTGTGAAGATGGCTACCTACCTGTTAGGTGAGGGTGTAGCACACAATGGCTGAGGCATGCTTCTGGGTGGGGGCAGTGCTCCATCCTGCTCAGCTGTGGGCCAAGGGGGCCTGGTGGGAGTTGTAGTGCAGGCCTCCCAAACACCCACCCACCTCCCTTTGAAGATGGCTACCTACCTGTTAGGTGAGGGTGTAGCACACAATGGCTGAGGCATGCTTCTGGGTGGGGGCAGTGCTCCATCCTGCTCAGCTGTGGGACAAGGGGGCCTGGTGGGAGTTGTAGTGCAGGCCTCCCAAACACCCACCCACCTACCTGTGAAGATGGCTACCTACCTGTTAGGTGAGGGTGTAGCACACAATGGCTGAGGCATGCTTCTGGGTGGGGGCAGTGCTCCATCCTGCTCAGCTGTGGGCCAAGGGGGCCTGGTGGGAGTTGTAGTGCAGGCCTTCCAAACACCCACCCACCTCCATGTGAAGATGGCTACCTACCTGTTAGGTGAGGGTGTAGCACACAATGGCTGAGGCATGCTTCTGGGTGGGGGCAGTGCTCCATCCTGCTCAGCTGTGGGACAAGGGGGCCTGGTGGGAGTTGTAGTGCTGGCAGCATGTACACATGTACCCATGGTGATGTTGCTGACTACCTTTGGGGGCTTCAGGGGAGTGTCTGTTGTATCTGTGAGAGATGTGTTGGGAGGAGTGTTGTGCACATGAATGATTTTGTACCTAGGAGGTATTATTTTCTGATAGGGCAAGACAGTACATTTGTGTGATGTTAGGCATTTGTTTGTACCTACCAGCCTCCACTCCCCCGGGTATTCCTGAGAGACTCTCTGGATGTAGAATGCCAAGCACCTTCTCCTCCCATTCAGTGAATGTTTTGAGTGGAACGGGAGGGCCACTGCCTGTCCTCTGCGCCAGCTCATGGTTCTTGGCTCTCCTCTTTTGACCACTGCCTTCAGATCGTGCCACCTCTTCATGATTTCATCTCTATTGCGTGGCACGGTCCCTACTGCATTGACCTTCTCTACTATCCTTCTCCACATTTGCGTCCTTGTTGCTAGTGGTGTCTGTTGGACCTGGTTACCAAACAATTGTGGTTCTACCCTGATTATCTCATCGACCATGACCCGCAACTCGCTCTCAGTGAATTTGGGCATTCTCTGTGGTGACATGGTGTGTGATGTGTCAAGGTGTTTAGGGTGCAGGTTTGGGAGTGGTAGTGGTGGTTGTGATGTGTATGGTGTGTGCTGTGCAAAGGTGTTAGAGGTGCAGGTGTGGGAGTGGTGGTGGTGGTGATGTGTGTGTGTTGTGCAGATTTGCCTCTCCTGTCATCTGTGGTGGATGTCCCCTCAGTTGTGGAGTTTTGCAAAGGATTGTGGTCTGTTGGGGGCTGGATTTATACTGGTGTCTGTGGGTGTGTCAGGATGGTGTATTGGTTGCAGGTGTGGTGTGTGTGTGTACCTGGGATTTGGAGTTTTGGAGTTTCCCATGGGGGTGTGTCTTTGGGCTGTGTTAGCTATTTTTGGGTGCATGCCTTGTATGGTTGGTGCACTTTGTGGCCATGTTGTGTGTTTTTCTGGCGACCGCCATTTTTTTGGCAGAGCGTCCGCAGTGGTGGCTCGGCTATGGCGCTTCCGCCGTCTCACTGATTCTTCACTGTTGTCGACCGCAGCGGTCGGAAACAGCGCACTGCACCACGGGGATGTCGGGAATATCATAATTTTGATGGCGGTGTCTCCGCTGTGGTTGCGGGCATTTGGCCTGTTTCCGCTGCGAATCCGACCGCCGCGGACGGGTTTGGGCCCTTTCCGCAGGCGTACGGCGGATTCTCAGGTCTCCTTTCCGCCGCGGTTGTGGTTTTACCGCTGGGGATCCTAATCTAGCCGTCGGTTTTCCCGCGGTAGCGGCGGGCGGTGTTTTCCCGCTACCATGGCGGTCGGTTTTTTTTCCGTCCGCCATCGTAATGACCTCCTTAGTTATTTATATTTCTAGTGTCTGTTGTTTTTTTTTTACATCAAATCTAACTGCCTCTGACTCTGTACTATTAGTCTGTCGGTAGCTTGCTTTATTCTGGTTTTTCAGTCAGCTTTCCCACTCCCCTTATATTTTGTGGTCTGCCTAGTGGTGGTGGTACTACTGTAATACTCAGAGAACACATTGGTCCTTACTACTACTAGTACTACTACTCTGCTGTACAGATTGCATGCCCAACTAAGGTATTATACGCATGTTTGGTGAGATTAGAAGATGGCTTTCTTTTACTTTCTTTCTCATGCTCAATCGGTAAATAAAATGATGGTCACGTAGGACACCCCAAAGTGGTGTATTTTAATTTTTCTCGTCTAGGCCTAGTTCTATTTTTATTAGCAGGAGTTGATGGTGAACATTGAACAACTGATTACCGTGCACCATGGCTGGAAGGAAGTATGAGGAGGAGGGCACCATTATAGTTTCCAACCAAGAGAGAACTCATGTCCGATTGTCCGCCCAGTTGGCCACTCTTTCTTTTTAAAAACTCAGATTTACCATTAGCTCTAGCCACTGAGCCCAGTCCTTTTGGTTGTCCTCTTCTTGAGAGGCTTTTCGAAAATTGCCACAAACAAAATGGCTGCCCAACCAGATATTCTACTCTACTCTAGTACCCGAATTGTACTAGTGATGTGTGTGGTGTATGTATGTATTGTATTTTCAATCTTACTAGTGAAAAAAAAAAAATAGGGGGAGACGTATGGCATCTAAAAAATTTGAAATGTTTTTCTAGGCGTACCGACCACCAGTGCCGGGGCCAGCGGCGAAGGCGACGCCAGTAAGGAGGGAGCAGAAGATGCGGCAGCTGCAGGGGGTGAGCCAGCATCAGTGGCGTGCAGTGGTAAGTTATATTCCTTACTTATTGACAATACACTCGCTGCAAGGGTTTACACTGTACAGCTGAGAGTGACTAAGGGGGTGATTAGGATGGCGGGCGGACTTTAGTCCGCCCGCCATCCTCACGGTGCTGGGACCGGCCGCCAGACGTGCAGCCGTCCCGCACCACTAATTAGGATGCGACCGATACCCTGGCGGTCGCATTCCGCATCTTTGACATTGCGGCGGGTGCTGCTTACAGCAGCACCCGCCGCAATGCCAAATTGCCATGTTGTGCATTCCCATGCACAACGTGGCAGGCACCTCGCGGTGCCTGCCTCCTTGTGCATGGGAATGGAGGGGGTACTATGGGTACCCCCCAAGTGCACCCCCCCAACCCCCACCCCCCAGGGGTCCGCAACGGGCCCCCATTGCAAATCCCCGCCAGCCTTTCCAAGGCGGCAAAGCCGCCATGGAAAGGTCTTTCAAACCCAGCATCCTAATATGGATGGCGGTGCCTGCTAGGCACTGCCACCATATTAAGGCCCAAGTCCGCCCGGTCGGCAATCGTGCCGATTGCCGACCGGCGGAAAAGCGGCAGACGCACTTTGCGTCCGCCGCGATACCCCCGCCATCATAATAATGGCGGGGGTATTTCGGGTTGGGATGGCGGGCGGGCGGATCGCCACCGCTGGGCCGGCGGTGGCAATCCGCCCGCCATCCTAATCACCCCCTAAGTTGTTGTGAACAACGGTTGAAGAAGACACCCTTTAATTAGCATTAGCAATAGCGGCGGGAGTTGAGTAACTAATGGCCTCTTCTATCTGACTTCAGCTCAGCTGGGAAAGTTTTATGAAGAAGACTAAGAGTCAGCCGACCTTGATGGATGGGTTGATGGAAAAGGGAAAGAAGGATGGAAGGAGGAAGGACGGGTGACATGTAATATATATGACTGGCAGAGAAGGATGCTTGGGTGAAGGAAGGGGGCCCGGGATGCATAGGTGGCTGATAGGATCCATGGGTGGTTGAAGGATGGGTGAAAGGTGAAAGAAAGGATGCCTGCTAGGTGGGTGAAACTGTATGGGTGAAAGGAATCCTCTGGGGGGGGTTTGATGGGTCAAACTCAAAGGCAAGCAAGGACGCATGGGTGGTGATTAAAATGACAAATGTATGTTGTTGGTAAAAGGTTTGTTGAGAGTGACTTGAGAATGTTAAGAATGATAGCCATGTATTGTTTACTTTGAATGGATGGATGCCTAGATGGTATTCAATCATGGCATAGATGGAGACTGGATGAAGAGAATGTAAAAGAAAAATAAGCCATGCCAGAGTAGCAAAGCCAAGGGTGAAGATTAGAATTAAAAAAATAATTCTAGAAGAGCAATGCAATGATAAATGGAAAAAATCGCTGGGAAGAAAAAAGTACTGTTTTATTTCAAGTTTTTTGATTCAAGGTTGTATTTCAGAAAACTCCCTTGACTCACAGTAGTTTCCAAGCACAACATATATATTGTTTATGTATGTAACCACCCAAATTTATCAATCGCCTCCCTCCGACTCTGTGGCCCACTTCCGCTCCCTACCTATGTCATTTTGACCGTGTCAGCTATGGGTGGCCTATCGGCTGCATGGTTGGTTAAACAATCCAACAATAGTAGCACCTCACGTCGTCCCGTATATCATCATTCATATTAGTAACCAGATATCTGCCTTGTTGTAGTAGTCAGGGTGAAAGTGAAATTGAGCAGTTGCCATTGATTTAACAGAGTATGGCCATAGTAGAAAAAAAGATAATTGTGTAGTACAGCTGCCCCACCTGCAGACAGTAGTAAAGTAACGTGAGTCTGCGACTGCGACATGAGTATATCTGTCTAGGATGCAAGCTGACTGAGCTGGCATGCCTACAAGGTTAATTTAGCTAAACAAGAGAGAGAAGAAGAAGACTTGTCTACTCCATCGTGGCTAGTAATGCCTGAAACTCTAATCACACAAATGTTAGAGGCTGAGGAAGTGGGAGGATACCACAAATGTTATGTACTGTGCTTGCTAGTGCTACTGTGGCACTATAATTTGATGTGTATAATTTTGTGTTACTGTTCTGCTAAGAGTATTGTTTACAATTGTCTTTTTTCCTTCTTGATATAGCTACTCCAGGCAGAAGTTAACAGCCAGGGCCCAGCAACGGAAGCTGGAGGCAATCCGTGAGGAATATGGGCGGCTGGTGGTTCTGGCGGAGGAGGAGGAGGTGGCAGCAGCTGCAGCCTCCTCCAATGACCCAGGCCCCAGCCAGGCCCCCCTAGTGCCTCCGGTGGATGGCGCCGTGCTCTGGCAGCCGCCCACCGCACTTCAAACACTGCTGTTGTTTATGCAAACAATTTCAGCACCGCATGCTCCTCCCGATGGCACGCCTAGAGGCCAGGATCGAGGAGACTCCGTCTTGACTCTTGCCACTTTTTTAATCTTTTTTTTTGGTGGGTGGGAATTGGGCGTTGGGGAAAACTTGTTTTTTTTAATGGATATTTTGATTTTTTAATTTATGGTGGACAATTGGACTTACTGCTGGACATTGGTTGGGGTTAGGGAGAGGGGTGGGTCAGGTGTTCTGGGTTTCTTTCATTCTAGTTTATTTGTTAGGGGAATACATTATTTATACATTACATATGATATGATGTAAATCTTTTGTGGTGGGGGTTACTCTTTTACTTTCCAGTTTCCTTTGCTGCAGGGCCACAGCCAGTTTTTGATTGAAATCTGCCAATAGTGTAACACACCAACTGATAGATGTGGTACCCACACTTGTCCTACTAGTACTGTCAGTCTCTCCTCCTAGTCTATGCATTCTGCAACTAAAACCCCTATGGACTCGGAAGGGTGTGGGTGTGTGAATTAATTAATTTCCATAGTACATACATTATGCCTCCCCACACTTCTTCTCTTACCTGTGATTGATGTTTATTCTTTATAGGCGAAGCGATGGCTGCATGGGTGATGGTTTGGTTGCCCAAGGTGCCGTGCTATGGTGGTGGTAGTAGTACGTACTAGTAGTAATAGTAGACACTGACAGTAGCATTTCCAAAAAAAGAAAATGAGACAGTCAGTCACCTGAGGGAGACTAGGGAACAAGTAGTAGAAGTACAGTACACAAGAAGAAGACTACCAAACAAGAAACCATGATGATAAGCAATGCTTAAGTAAAATAAACCAGAATGGAGGGCTAGCCTAGTACAAGTTACAAACAGATATCGACTCGAGCTATGAAGTGGACAAGCAGCTGCATAACCTTTAGTGCTGGAACACTAGGATGATGAATCGACGATGGATTATGTTCCTCTGGAACAAATTTGAATATCAAATACTGTGCATGGGTGGGCAATATAATCTATATTGCCAGTGTGGGCTATAGTATATACTTAGAGCAGAACAAGAGCCTTGCCCTGCCTTGAGTTAGTGTTGCTTTCACCACATCCGCCCCAGCAAGTGTGTGATCAATTATTGGTGTAAATTTAATTTAGTCACACCTCAATATAAATCACACAGCCCAGAGGAAGAGGGTTAGGGTTTGATGAATGGTTGGGAAGGGGGATTTGAGGGAAAGGTTTGGCAAAGACAAACACTACACATGGACAACACACATTCATCTTGGCAGCCGAGCCGACCATCATAAATCTGTTAAGTGAGAAAAAGGAAATGCATGCATGATGATGACTTGAGTAGTACTAGACTAGTACAGGGCAGTATATTATTAATTATGCAATTGCCTTGCCTGTCTGCCCCCAGAGAGACCCAAGTTACATACATTTTATGTTCTGTTGTACTGGGCTTCCTTTAAAAGATAGCAAATAAAATTAAAAAATATCTGTAGGAGTCAAATATAAGCAAACATAAACAGCACACACAGTCGTAATGATTGAAGAGAAAAAATGAATCAAATGAAATGATACTATAATTATTGCCAAATTGGTAGTTGCCTCTCCGCATTCCTCTTGGTCCTTCCTTGGACTGTCCGTCAATCTTGGGTGCCTGGCGGATGCGGTTTGGTAAGGTAAGTGTGAGTTGTTTTTCCCAGTATAGCGCAGGGTAAAGGCCAGCCTGTAGATGGAAAAACAAAAAGGATATTGAAAAATTAAGGAGAAAAGTTAAACTGCATAATTAAGGAGGAGTGCAACAAGAAGACTTTCAGAGGCGGCATGGGTAAATCATGTCTGTTTCCAGCAGTTAGCTCCAACAACAGGAGCAGGCCCCCTCACCCAACCTCCACTTACCTTTGAATTTGAGCCAGACAGCACTGAGCACACATACACACACAGCAACATAGCATTTTCCAAATTAAGTAACAAAATCAATACACAGCTGTCAGTCACACCACCACACTCATCTCCACCACTACACAGACATGTAGGTCTGGTGTTGTTGTTTACCTTTTAGGCCACTTCACACCCCAAGTTATTCCATCAATCATCTCCGATACTACAGACTCTGACTGCGAGTATAATATGGTCATGGTGTCCAACTCTGTAGCAAAAGTGTCCCGAGTAAGTCCAGACTCATCCAGACTCAAAATGCAATGGATCCGTCTGCAGTAGTACAGGTTTGTTATTGAACAACAAGAAGGGAAAGATTGACTTGAGTCACTTTTTTTGTGTGTAGAATACTAGTAGACAATCATCATGCACAACAAACACCAATCACTCAGCGTGCAATGCATGCCATCATTTACCTGTTCTTCCAGGGCAGTCCCTCTAGGCTCGAAAAGGATAGATATATAGTCAGGTTTGGACTTGGACTCGAGGCAGGCACACATTTCACATTTGCTGTATGTATTCTCCATCCAATGTCTTGCTTGAGGGAAATGGATTTAGGGTGAGTCAGGAGGACTCAGGAGGAGTGGACTTACTTCTTCACTGACTGCACACAGTTGCAACTCCAATCCGGCAATAAAAGAGTAAGACGGTGGTGATGAATTTGTTGTGATTCGAACCAGAAAGACAGTGACACACACAAATAATAAAGTAAATTATATTCCTTAGCTATATTGCTTTTTTGGGGGTTTTGGGGCGTCAAAGGAAGAAAGAAAGTAACTTGAAAGCCTAGTTGTCAGGGAAATAGAGCTCGTCCTCAAACTCTGGTGGTTCACCCAGAAGTAGGTCACCTAACACACTACTTCCATGACCTGAGTCGCCGTCATCATCTTCCTGCTGTGCTACTTCGGGTATGGTGTAATCCGGTGGTATAAAGTGCTGATTCATTTTGATCATGGTTAACCTCTCCATGTTTTGGGGTGAGAGACTGGTCCTTCTCACTGCCAGAATGGCACCAGCAGGACTGAAAACACGCTCAGCAGAGACACAAGCAATAGTGCAAGCCAGATAGTTTATCGCCAGCCTGCTGAGCACTGGCCATTGGCGCCTTTTCCCATACCAATACAGCAATGGGTTTTGATCAAAGTAGACCTCTATTGGGTCATCCAGATAGGCCTGGACCATCCGCTCAATGCTCATCGCTTTGCTCGGACTCTTTTGCCTTTGTCTCATCACTGGACTTCAGCCCTGCCTGTAGAAACCATTCCTGTGCCGATTTTGAGGCTGATGCTCCTGCTCTTGTTGATGTTTTTCTTGGTGTTGTTGGTGTTTTTGGCTGCTGTGAGCCAACCGCACTGCCTTCAGGCTCTGAAGTTGAACTTGAAGCCGGCTGCCCTGCACTACTTGTTGTGCCCTGGAGGAGCGGGCCTCTAATTCCCGGCCGTTCTTTTTCTAGCTGACTGGCTTGCATAGCTATCCAAGTTTTGTAGCTGGCAACATCCCTGTCTGAAAAAGGAATGAAAGTGTGCAGTAATGGTTTGTACCGTGGATCAAGAATTGTGGCAGAAATGTAATGGTTGGATGACACAATGCCTCTTTGCACCCTTGTATTTTCAGATAAGCAAAAGGTTAAGCGCTCCACCAACTCATATGCTTCTTTTTTTTCCTCCACACCTGCGTACATTGCAGACACCCCCTTCAGCTGTTCCTGCAGCATGTGCAACAATGGGATAGCTTGGTGACTTCACATGTGAAGACCTCAAAAGGAAGTAGCATCTCTGTCAGGCATTTAACTAGGCCCCATTGGTCCATCTCAATGATCATGCCTCCCCTCTTTGCATGACATATTCATTGATTGGTCTGTACTGCTCAAACAGATGTTCAAGCATGTAATAAGTTGAGTAGCCAGCTGCTTCCGGGCTTTAAAGGAATGGCTGAAATGTGTGCAGATTCTTCTGCAGGTGGTCAGTAAGTTGCTGACCTTGTCTTCTTTTTTCAGAAAGTCTTGAACAATGATGTTAATGCAGTGCACCAAACACAGGACCCTGAAATAGCCACCATCGGCCATGGCCTTAACTATATTACTGCCATTGTCCATGGTAACAAAACCTATGTTAAGCCATCTTGGTCACATCCATTCAAACACCTTGTTGTCAAAGTCTTTCAAAATGTTTGCAGCAATATGAGATTTCTCCATGGCGGACATGGCTACATTTGCTTGTTTCCGAGCGGCATTAAAAATCTCAGCAGTGTCAACATCTGCAGATATCTTTTCTCTAACTCCCACAAAAGAGATCCAGTGTGCAGTGATGCACATGTAAT
The DNA here is from genome assembly GCA_963921515.1 of Calotriton arnoldi. Classification (NCBI taxonomy): domain Eukaryota; kingdom Metazoa; phylum Chordata; class Amphibia; order Caudata; family Salamandridae; genus Calotriton; species Calotriton arnoldi. The sequence goes on from CAWUFW010012907.1 coordinate 68,578, forward strand.
CAGTGGCTTGGCAATTGGTCCACATGTCTGTTGTCAGGTGGATAGTGTGAACAGCACTCTGCTGCAAAGCTTGTCCAAGCAATTCCAGCACGTCATGATGTAGTGCTGGAACAGCAACTCTGGCGAAATAGGACGAGTTGGGAACCTTCCATTTCGGGCAGATGGCTGCCACACATTCAAGAAAACCCACCCCTTCCACCAAAGAAAAAGGGAGGAGGTCCAGTGTTAACATTTTAGCCAGCTCCGCATTGTACCAACGTGCCATTGGGTGGTTGCATTCATACTTCCTCTCTGACCTAAACATGCTGAGAATGGTAGCTTGTATTTTTTTATTTTCTGGTGCCACTGATGAAGGTGACTTCTTGACACCAGATGTTAGGCTCAATGCGCGTTTTTTTGTTGCGGTACTCTCTTGCCTTGGACCCCTTGGTGTCTCAGCCTGACTCTTGTGCCATTGCGATGTTGCTGATGATGATGTGGGTGGTACCACTGCCCTGCTGGGGACAGGGCTGCTTTGTGTACCAGAGAAAAGGTCTCCCTCTTGTTCACCTTCCACCGTGATCAGATCTTCTTCTTCATCCCCTCCACCAACAGCACTTTCAGTTTTTTGGCCGCTAAGGTGCGCCTCCCACTGGATCAAGTGGTGTTTTCTCAGATGGGTTGTTTGGCCTCCGGTACCATAGTTTGTACCAAGCTTACCCCGACTAACACTTGCTCCACAAATGGAGCATATAGCAATGTTCACCTCCTTCCTGCTAACTGAAAAGAAGTCCCAACTGGGGAGGTCAACTTTCTGATGCTGCTGGTGCCACTTGCAATGTCGGATGAACTGGTAGGTGGGTGTGACGTTTGACTCTCTGCAGTACCTACTTCTACTAAGGTGGTTGTTGTGGTGGATGTATGTCGCTGCCGGGACTTTGTAAATATGGCAGCTGTAGGTGGTGTTGGTGGTATCTGTGTAGGTGGTATCTGTGCCACATCCCTCACAGCAATTTGGGATGGGGTAATTTCGGTCTCCACTGGCGTGGGGCTAATGTCCATGATGACTGCTCGTCATCATCATCCTCCTCTTCTACATCTACCTCCATAACTCTAAGACTTTCTGGAACCTTTCTTTTCCCTAGCCTTGCCTGGCGTGTCTCACTCTCAGACTGAGGTGGCTATCTAGATCATCAGAAGGGGGGCTTGCAGAATAAGTTGATGGACTAACCCTCCTTATCCTTGCTGGGGATAATGGATCTTCTGAAAGAGTGGCTTGCTCTTCTTCGTCCTCTGCAGGAAGTTTGATCTCCTGAACTGCCCCAACTTCGGGAGGAACAACTACTATTGGGGGTGGTTGCGGCTGTTGTTGCCCACTCATCTGAGTTTGCTGCATTGATTGGGTACTACTTTGCGATAACGATAAGTCAATTTCAACATCACTGCTCAACGGCGTTGGACTCGTGATTAGACTGGCTGCCTCTGCGACAGACATGGGCTTGGGCCTAGGTTGGTGGGGTGGGTCCACTGATGCGAGGGTGCTGCTCCCAGCTTGCTCCCCGGACACCGCTGCTGCAGGCGCAATTTTTGGTTTCCCAAAAAAGGTATTGGGTGACATACCGGTCTTGGTAAGTGGCAGTGCCTTCTTCTCACTGGTACATTTATTGGTACTGGACCTGGTACCTTTATTTGGGGCCATCTTTAAGATGTCAGCAGCATGCAGTGGCACAAGTTGAAGACATGTCTGTGGTCACACGTCACGTGACATTGTGCGCAGCAGGACTTCTGTCTGGCAGTACAATGGGTGATGTTGTCTCCTCCTCTTTTGTGCACCTAAAAGCAAAGAAGCAAGAAGAACATCAGTGAAACGTGGCATTCATTGTTGTGGTTCACTTACTACTAGTACAAACAAACAAATATAATATATAACTTAGTGTGTGGTCACACTTGTTAGTGTTATTAATATTACTAAATTTAGGGGGGCGCTAGAGGGCCCATGGCAAGATGGCCGCACTGTAGTGCTGTTCTGCCGGCCGGAATAAAGAATCCACCAATGATCGGCACCATGGGCACCCATCTGCAAGATTAAACAGCGGCATCACGCAGCGGAAAATAAAGGACGCCACTTTGGGCCACTAATGACAGCTGCTAGCGGCAAATCAAGCAGTCGCGGCAAGCGAGGTTGCTGCCCGCAATGCAACAATATGGCGGCTGGGGACGAGTGACGGGCCCCGCTGGCAGCGTGGAGCGTACTTCAGATACCCAACCGACTGTGACTTGGGCTAGGCACAGTAGGAGAAAAGACTGAGGCCTGCATATATGTGCGCAGCATCAATCAATGAATCAATCATGGGGTTTAAAGTGCACTACTCACCCGTGAGGGTCTCAAGGTGCTGGGGGGGGGGGGGTGCAGCAGCTCCGGATCAGCCAAAGAGCCAGGTCTTGAGGCTCTTCCTGAAGGTGTGCAGAGTAGGGGAGCGTCTGATGCTGACTGGGAGCTCGTTCCAGGCTTTGGCTGCGATGTAGGAGAAGGGTCTTCCACCCGCTCTGATTCTGCAGATGCACGGGGTTTCTGCCAGGGTGAGGTCGGCAGAGCGGATGCTCCTTTTGGGTACGTGGAAGGAGACTCTTTCGTTGAGGTATTTGGGTCCGCTGTTGTGGAGGGATTTGTAGGTGTGGGTTAGTAGCTTGAAGGTTACTCTCTTCGTGGGATGCCAAGGACAAGTCTGGCCGCGGTGTTCTGGATGGTCTGGAGTTTGCTTAGCATGTATTTGTTGATTCCAGCATAGAGGGTGTTTCCGTTGTCCAGTCTACTTGTTTTGAGTGCGTGGGTGACGGTCTTTCTGGCTTTGGGGGGATCCACTTGAAGGTCTTGCGGAGGATGCGGAGGGTGTTGAAGCAGGTGGAGGCGATGGCGTTGATCTGTCGGGTCATGGTGAGGGAGGAGTTGAGTATGATGCCGAGGTTTCGGGCATGGTCAGTGGGGGTGGGGGATGCTGAGGGCGGAGGGTCACTAAGAGTTGTCCCACGTGGAGGGGGAGGGTCTGAGGACTAGGACTTATGTCTTCTCCGAGTTGCTGCTGCTCATCCAAGCTGCGACGTCTTTCATTCCTTCTTGGAAGCTGAGTCTGGTGGTTACGGGGTCCTTTGTGAGGGAGAGGATGAGCTGGGTGTCATCGGCATAGGATACAATGCTGAGTCCATGCTGTTTGACGATGGCGGCGAGAGGGGCCATGTAGATGTTGAAGAGCGTGGGACTGAGCGATGATCCTTGTGATACTCCACAGTTGATCTCTGTGTGTTCGGAGAGGAAAGGCGGGAGTCTGATCCTTTGGGTTCTGCCGGCGAGGAAGGAGCAGAGCCAGTCGAGAGCGGTTCCCTGTATTCCGGCGTCATGGAGTCTGGCTGCGTGGGTGCGGTGGGAGACGGTGTCAAAGGCTGCGGAGAGGTCGAGTAGGATGAGGGCTGCTGTGTGGCCTTGGTCGAGGAGTGTACAGCTGTCGTCTGTGGCGGCGAGGAGGGCGGTCTCGGTTCTGTGTAGTGCTGTGGAGAGGATGGAGTTCTCTTCGATGAAGTTTGTCAGCTGGGCGTTGATGATCTTCTGGGTGACTTTGGCTGCGAAGGGAAGGAGAGAGATGGGGCAGTAGTTCTTCAGGTCTGTCGGGTCTGCAGAGGGTTTCTTGAGGAGGGGCTTGACTTCTGCATGTTTCCTGTTGTCTGGGAAGGTGCCGGATTTGAAGGTGGCGTTGATGGGGCATCGTAGCTGGGGTGCAATGGCGGCGGCAGCTCTGTGGAAGATGTGCAGAGGGCAGGGGTCCTTGGGGACTCCTCAGTGGGTGCTCTTCATGGTAGTGGTGGTATCTTCGGTAGTGACCGGGGTCCAGGCTTTGATGGTGGGCCGGCTGTCATTGCTGGAGGGAAGGGTGGTTTCTGGAGTCTGCTCGAAGAAGTTGTCGTAGGGGGCTTTGATTTTCAGGTGGAAGTAGAAGCTGAGCTTGTTGCAGAGGTCTTGGGAGGGAGTGACGTCTGTGGCTTCGCTGTGGGGTTTGGTGAATTGCTGGATGATGTTGAAGAGTTCCTTTGGGATGCTAGAGTTGGTGAGGATTTTGTTCCGCATGAAGGTCTTCTTTGTGGATCTTATGCGTTGGTGGTAATCTGTCATGGCGTTCTTGTAGTTGGTCCGGTCTTCCGTGGTTTTGCTGTTTATCCATTGTTTTTTCAAGACGTCTGCAGGAGCGTCTGGCTTCTTGGAGGTCGGTGGTGAACCAGGTGGCCTTCAGGGAGCGTTGTCTGTTGGTGGTGTGTAGGGGTGCTCGCTTGTCTGCGCAGTTTGTGATCCAGTGGTGTAGTTCCTTGGCTCAAGAGTTGGTGTTAGTCGAGGTGGGGGGGGCCGCGGCTGAGGGTGGAGTTTAGGTGTTCCTCTGTGACCTTGCTCCAGTTCCTTCGCGGAGGGCAAGGAGTGGGTTTGGGAGCGATGGCGGTGTTGAAAGAGAAGTGTACGCAGTGGTGGTCCATCCAGAGGGGCTGCGTGGTGTGGCTGAAACGGATGTTGTTTCCACCTGCGAAGATGGGGTCGAGGGTGTGTCCTGCCTTGTGGGTAGGGGTGGTGACGAGCTGTTTCAGTCCGAAGTTGGAGAGGTTGTCTAGGAGGGCGGTGGAGTTTGGGTCGCTGAGGTTGTCGAGGTGGAAGTTCAGGTCTCCAATGAGTATGTAGTCCATGGATGTGATGGCGTGGGGTGCGATGAGGTCGGCAATAGTAGTGGCGAATGAAGCGCGGGACGGGGGTTCTGTAGGCGAGGGTGCCACGAAGAGTGGTTCTAGGGCTGGTATGGATCTGGAAGTGAAGGTGTTCGGTGGTGGCAGAGGAGTCGCTCGTGGTTGAGGTGGAGAGTTGGAGGGAACTTTTGTGTGCGATGGCGAGTCCTCCTCCTGGGCGGTTGGGGCGGTCCTTCCTCTGTATCTTGTAGCCGTCGGGAATGGTGGTGGCGATGTCGGGGGTGGAGGAGGCATTGGTCCAGGTTTCCGTGAAGAAGGCGACATCTGGTGAGAGGGTGTCAAGGAGGTCCCAGATCTCTACGGCATGTCTGTGCAGGGAGCGCACGTTGAGGAGGATGCACTTCAGGGCTTCGGTGGTGTTGGCGTGGGGGCGGCGGCCGTGATGGTGTGGAGGGTGGTGAAGGTTCAGCGGCAGTGGCGTCAGGAGAACTGGCCGTGGGTGGTGTTCGGCGTAGACAGCTGGCAGTTGTTGTTCCTTCCGGGGTTGAGTGCGAGGCGGGCAGCTGAGTTGTAGCAGTAGGTGGTTGGAGAACCAGGGTCCCTGGTCACGGTCGGGTCGCAGAAGGGCACAGACAGGCTTGCCTTTGGTGTGCCAGCAGCGCTTCCGTTGTGCGCGGCCACTGCGTGGCCGCCATTAAATAGGGAAGGGCAGCTGGGAGGCGGGAGTGGGAAAGCAGCAGGGGGGACCGCGGGGGCAGCAGCGGCGGGAAAGGGAAACGGGCAGAAAATAACAGGACAAACAGAGAGAGACAAGGCAAATAGATAACTAATAAAAATACAGAGGCAAAAGACCAGAAAACAGGCACAATAACAAAGACAGAAAACAAAGACAAAGACAGAAAAACGACAGAAAAACAGGCACAATACAGCACAGACAGCAGTGGAACCAGCAGAAGAGCAAGGCTTTCCCACTGGACCACCAGGGAAGAGGGGCAGGCAGGAGCCTGCGGGTGGAGAAGGCCTCGAGCACCTACTTGTACAGAGCACTGCACAGGGCAGTGGCAGCTGCACTTAACAGCGGAGCTGCAGGGGGAGAGAGCAGGTCTCTGACCAGGAGGTCAGAGGTCTTGCTTGCGCTCCCTCACAGCGGCCGCCTTTAAATAGGGAAGGGGGGAGTGAAGCGCAGCTGGGAGGCAGGAACAGGAAAGCAGCAGGGGGGAGGGGCTACGGGGGCAGCAGCGGCGGGAAAGGGAAACAGGCAGAAAATAACAGGACAGAGAGAGACAAGGCAAACAGATAACCAATAAAAATACAGAGGCAAAAGACAGGAAAACAGGCCCAATAACAAAGACAGAAAACAAAGACAAAGACAGAAAAACGACAGAAAAACGGGCACAATACAGCACAGACAGCAGTGGAACCAGCAGAAGAGCAAGGCTCTCCCACTGTACCACCAGGGATGAGGTGCAGGCAGGAGCCTGCGGGTGGAGGAGGGCCTCAAACACCTACCTGTACAGAGCACTGCACAGGGCAGCGGCAGCGACACTTAACCGCGGAGCTGCAGGGGGAGAGAGCAGGTCTCTGACCAGGAGCATATGCCCGGGGGCGCTCTCCCGACTGTCAGTATCGAATGAGAGGCGTGATCAGGGTGATCTGTGTGGCTGCTCCCGCGATCGTAATGCCGATGTTGGTGGAAGAGAGGCAACGTGAAGCGGCGACGCTACCCATGTATTTGGAGCGGTGGTAGGAGTCGGGTGGAGCCCCCGGTGCGCGGCCTGCGCCAGTCTGGTGGAACGCGGCTGCGGGGATACGCGTGGTGAGCCTGCTTCGGAGTGGAGTTCATCCTAATTCAGCGGCGAACCCAGGCAGCGCAAGGTGACTCTGACATGAGGCTGGCTGTGAGGGAAGGCTATACAATATTGCGGAACACCTGAGCTGCACAGGGTAAGACAGTGTGGACTTCCCCCATAACGGCGATATCGGTATGTGGCACCGGTCAGTGTAAAGGAGCAGTGGCAGCGCGAGGCCTGGTGCATGCCAGCAAGGAGCCTAGCTTTCTTGGAGGTGTCCCCTCCGTGTGTGAGTCTACGCCCGTACATCAAGGCAAGGCCACAAAGATAGACATTCTGGTTTAACGTTGGTGGAGTGACCACGAGTGGGCATCGTGTTTGTGGGGAATTACTGACAGAATATCGAGAGTCAGAAAATCGACCTACAGAAATATCGACGCAAAAATATCGAAGTCAAGCATATCGACATCCTATCTACATTATGGTAAGTACAAAAATATCGAAAAAATAATATCGATGTCAAAAATATCGTTGTTAAAAATATCGTTTTTTTTAAGTTACAAAAATAATGTAAAATAAAGTAAATAATACATATAATTAAAATAAACATAGTTAAAAATATTTTTAAATGTTTAAAAATTATAACTAATATATATAATGTAAAAATAAATTAAACATATACATATAATATATAATATATATACTTACTTAATAATATTTTGTAATAATTATTTTAATAACTTATAAATTGTTAAGAAATATCTTATAAATTACAAATACATCTCTACACATAAAACAATAATATAAATAAAAATTAAATAAATATATATAACAAATAAAAAAATTACAACTATTTTTAATATTTTTAAAATTAATTATATACTACATTAACTAAAATAATACAAAAAATATTAGATAGCGGAGGGAATAAAATTACTATTCCAACTCCAAACAGTGCAACAGTAGGGAAAATGTTGGATAGCGTAGGGGTAAAAATTACTATTTCCACTCCAGTGAGTGCAACAGTAGGAAAAGTGTTGGATAGCGTAGGGGTAACAATTACTATTCCCACTCCAGTGAGTGCAACAGTAGGGAAAGTGTTGGATAGCGTAGGGGTTAAAATTACTATTCCCACTCCAGTGAGTGCAACAGTAGGGAAAGTGTTGGATAGCGTAGGGGTAAAAATTACTATTCCCACTCCAGTGAGTGCAACAGTAGGGAAAGTGTTGGATAGAGTAGGGGTAAAATTACTATTCTCACTCCAGTGAGTGCAACAGTAGGGAAAGTGTTGGATAGCGTAGGGGTAAAAATTACTATTCCCACTCCAGTGAGTGCAACAGTAGGGAAAGTGTTGGATAGCGTAGGGGTTAAAATTACTATTCCCACTCCAGTGAGTGCAACAGTAGGGAAAGTGTTGGATAGCGTAGGGGTAAAAATTACTATTCCCACTCCAGTGAGTGCAACAGTAGGGAAAGTGTTGGATAGCGTAGGGGTTAAAATTACTATTCCCACTCCAGTGAGTGCAACAGTAGGGAAAGTGTTGGATAGCGTAGGGGTAAAAATTACTATTCCCACTCCAGTGAGTGCAACAGTAGGGAAAGTGTTGGATAGCATTAGGGTTAAAATTACTATTCCAACTCCAGTGAGTGTAACAGTGTGGAAAATGTAGGATAGCGTAGGGGTTAAATTAACATACTTATTAATTAAATATATTTTTTTAAATAAATAACATATTAATAATTTATTAACAAAAATATTAATAATAAATACCAATAAAATTAAATACATATTTACTTAAATAACATTAAATTACTTCCCACCCTATTCCCCTATAAACGCACAACCCACTACACATAAAAAATAACACAATTAATTAAATTATCAATTAATCAATTAATAAAAATTAATTACCAATTAATAATTAAATAACAACAAATTAATAACCAATACCAATTAATAAAAATTAAAATGTACTTAATTATAATAAATTACTTCCCACCCTATTCCCCTATAAACCCACAACCCGCTACACATAAAAAATAACACATTTAATTTAATTATCAATTAATACAAATTAATTACCAATTAATAATTAATTAACAATAAATTAATTAACAATAACAATAAGTAAAAACAAAATTGTATTATAATTAATATAATTATAAAATAATCAATTAATATTTTTTTTTACCAATTAATAATTAATTAACAATAAATTAATTAACAATAACAATAAATAAAAATTATAATAAATTAATTATAATTAATATAATTATAAAATAATCCATTAATAAAAATTATTTACCAACTAATTAATTAACAATATATTAATTAACAATAACAATAATTAAAAAATAATAATACATTAATTATAATTAATATAATTATAAAATAATCAATTAATACAAATTAATTATCAATTAATAATTAATTAACAATAAATTAATAATCAATAAAAAAAAATAAAAAAAAATAATTAATTAATTATAATTAAATTACTTCCCACCCTATTCCCCTATAAACCCACAACCCGCTCTAATACTAAAACGCAAAATTTACTTTAAAAAAATTGCTAATTTCTAAACATTTAATACATATATTTAAAAATAATTAAAAACATTACAAAAAATGTTAAACACATACATATAAAATACATACTAAAATACATAACACTAATATAAATATCGATATTATTAACAACAATATTTTTGCTAACGATATTACTTACTTCGATATTACTTACTTCGATATAAAAAAAACGATATTACTTACCTTAAGGTCGATATTCTGGTCACCGATATTCTTGACTTCGATATTCTGTCCCTACGATATTTAAAACTCGATATTAGTGTAGGTCGATAATAAAAATCGATATTATGTCTGCATACCGTTTGTGGGCTGTGCGCTGGGGGTGCGCTGTGACGCCACTGGCTGGTGGATAGCTGTGTGAAGTGCCCTTTCCCTCTGCCGTCGGGTTGCTCCACAGGAATGGCAAAGATGGGCAAATTGGATAAACAACAATTTAAACTGTCCTTTGAGTCTCGCCGATCGTCGCGCCCCGCAGTGGAGCATTCAGATACAGAGGGGCCGATTCCGATTCGGGCCGGAAAACATACCGACCGACTCGGTACGGGAATTTAGTCCGACCGACTCGGACCGGCGCCGTACGACCCGGGTAGTACGATGAAATGCATGTGAAATCCGACAGACTCGGACGGAATACAAAACGACCGACCGAGCCGGACGGAAACAAGCCATCCGGCCGGGAAATCACGCGAAACGAACCGACCGACACGCACCCGGATTGAACCCGAACGAAACGTACCCGCGAACTCCGACCCGCGTAGTACGATGCTGTGCGTGCAAAACACGACGACTCGCCCGGAGAGCACAAGCCGTACGACCGACACGCATACAAAACCCAGCCGAAGCAACCCAATACTCCGCGACCGACTCGTACGCCGCATATGAAACCAAGCTGACACACAGCGGGAACGAGTCGGACAAGATCGCACCAGACAACTGCAGCGTCCTACTCGGACACAAGAACGACTCCTACATGCACCAAAAACACCAAGCAAATTTTTTTTTTAAAAAGGGCCAAACAAGCAACCACAAAGTCAATACATACAGGGAGGGAAAAAAAATGGAACAAGGACACACCTCCAACTCCACCTACATAAAGGCCACAAATCCCTACCATGATCCTTTGCAAATTCCACTGACCTGCCAGCACAGAACACCATCACACAGCAACCACAGACACACTCACAGCTCATGCATCACACAAGCCACACACCATCACCACACCTACAAATAGCACCCTCACACACACCCAGCTAAACCTACACTCACACCCCCCACTTGCACACACACACATCAATCACCACCACCACCCATCACCATGCCCCCAAAGAAGAACCATAAATTCCTAGATAGTGAATTGGAAGTCCTGGTAGACGAGATCCTGAGGGTAGAGCCACAGTTGTTTGGTACATTGGTACAACAGACCCCCATGTCGCAGAAAACCACGATGTGGGCGAGGATTGTCGACAGGGTGAACGCACAATCACCATGTTTGCGCACAAAGGAAGACATCCAGAACAAGTGGTATGATGTGCGCAGGAGGGTCCGGGACCTACTCAAAAAGGACTACCTCCTCAGCCAGCACACCGGCAGTGGCCCTCCTGCAAAACCAGTATACCTCAGGCCCTGGGAGGAGAAGGTGCGGGCCATCCTACCACCAGTGAGCGTATACGGACTAACTGACATCCCAGAGCCTGGTGAGTACACAACTAATATACACAATATGGTGTGACAACACACACACATCACAGTCAAGGGGATAGGCAAACCATGCACCCTTAGCAAATACACAGCAACCAAAATATATTCATCCCAAGATGTGAATGCTAGTCAGACAAACACAATACCTCCCATCCCATAGTGATATGTAACTGTGTCATGACATGTACAAACCTAACAACAAATACAGCAAGGCAGTGGCACAAATAGAACCAACAAACACTCCCAGATATTTAACCACCACTAGAACACCACCTCACAGGGAAGCTCACTGAAAGGAAGGAATTCTGTGTATGCTGGTGAAGTCAGTGTAACCAATAGCATGATGGGAGTGGTAGTCACAGATATTGGTCACACCCACAATTGGCCCATCAACAACACTCTGAACCATGCTCACATCACAGGGAGTGGAAAACAACTGACAAGATGGCTGGCACTGGGTACTGCTGTGGGGAGCACAAGGCCCTGATGGGAACTGGGCACCAACAAACAACAGGACCACACTGTCAGCCATCTTGCCATTGCTGTCACACTCACACACAGTGAAGTACACTCAAAAGGAAGGAAGTATGGGCATGCTGGGAAGGGGGGTGGAGGCAATAGCATGATGGGAGTTGTAGGCACAGATATTGCTCACCCTCACAATTGGCCCATCAACACCACTCTGAACCATGCTCACATCACAGGGAGTGGAAAACAACTGACAAGATGGCTGACACTGGGTACTGCTGGGGGAGCACAAGGCCCTGCTGGGAACTGTGCAACAACCAACAGCAGGACACCACTGACTGACATCCTGAAAGACAACTTGCACTCCCTGCAATGGAAGCACGTTCCATGGTGGGATATCTGGCTGGCTGGGAAGGAGGACTCACAGCACTGACCATAGTTACAAGCACCTCCACTCACACACCCCCTCAACACTAACTCCACATAACCCACCTGGGAGAATGCAATGCCTCACATCCTAACTGAAGATCCCACAAAGAACGACCACCCTGGGTTATGCTGTGTGAAGCACAGGGACACTCTTGGGACTTGTAGCCAAACAACTGCAAGGACAACACTCCCAGCCATCCTGTCAGCACAGGCACCCCACCCCACAGGAAAGCAGAGTCAAAAGGAAGGAAGGATGGGCATGCTGGGAAGGGGGTGGAGGCAATAGCATGATGGGAGTGGTAGTCACAGATCAACATCTCACACCCACATGGCCCAGCAAGTTAGCACTGAAGCATGCACACCTCACAGGGAGTCAAAAGCCACTTCAAAGATGTCTGACACTGGCCACAGCTGTGGGGAGCACAAGGCCCTGCTGGGAACTGGGCACCAACAAACAACAGGACCACACTGCCAGCCATCTTGCCATTGCTGTCACACTCACACACAGTGAAGTCCACTCAAAAGGAAGGAAGTATGGGCATGCTGGGAAGGGGGTGGAGGCAATAGCATGATGGGAGTGGTAGTCACAGATATTGGTCAGCCTCACAATTGGCCCATCAACACCACCCTGAACCATGCTCACATCACAGGGAGTGGAAAAGGACTCACAAGATGGCTGGCACTGGGTACTGCTGGGGGAGCACAAGGCCCTGCTGGGAACTGTGCAACAACCAACAGCAGGACACCACTGACTGACATCCTGAAAGACAACTTGCACTCCCTGCAATGGAAGCACGCTTCATGGTGGGATAACTGGGCTGGGGGAGAAGGAGGCCCAGATGGCAAGCAAATACCACCAATGCTGGTCATGCACACACCTCAACATTCACATTGACATGCCACAGGTTGGCAGGACAATGTGCTACACCAATATCACTCTCTGACTGTCACAATTTAGGAGAATGCAATGTCCAGGCCCACATCCAGAGGTACAGTCACAACTGTCAGGTGTTTGAACAATTGATGCCAGTAGAAACATAACATACAATCTGTGTCTCTCCCCAAAACAGGTGATCATGGGGACACAGCAACAGACGAGGAGGAGTTCCTGTCCCAGGCTCCGGGGAACACTGAGCTCACTGGTGTGGATCAGCCTCTGCACTCCTCGGATGGCGAAGAACCAGCTGGACCCTCCGGTGTGAGTCATCATGCAGCACCAGCAGGACCAACATCTGCACCCCCTGCACCCACCCCTCCAACAACTGCCAACACACAGGCCACCCCTGCCAACACGGACAGACCAAGGACCACAGATGACAACAGCGCAGGGACCCAGACCCAAACTGGAGCTGGTGACAACGAGCCCGGGAACAACACCCAAGTGGGCCCACGGTCACCTGTGCGTGCCACCGCAGGTCCTGCACGTGTCGCCAGGGGTGGTGGGAGGGGTGGTAGACATAGGTCGCTCTTTGCAGAGGGGTCTGGACTGCATGATGACCCACAACTGGCACGCATCGCGGATGCGTACCAGACTAGCACCGGAGAGGTCAGCCAGGTAGTGGGGATCCTCAAGGACATACAACAGCAGCAGGCTGCCCATCATGCCCGCTTGGACTCACACATGTCCCGTGTTCAGACACACATGTCACGTGTCGAGACACACATGTCTGGCATGGAGTCCAAGTGGGACACATTGGAACAACTGACATCGGTGCATAGGGACATACTGACATGCCTCCGCCAGATCAGCACCAACATGGCCTCACCTCCCTGTGTGCCCACAACATCTGCTGCTGAAACAACTGCAAATGCCACAGGGAGGGAGGAGGACTCTGGCAGAGAGTCCCCTGCACCGCCGCAGCCTGCACCTGAGGGTCCCCCCAAGAAGAGGGGCCATCCGAGGAGGCCAAACTGAGAGGCCGATGGCCATCTACATCCCCCAGGAAGCCAACACCTGTTCTGGAACTTTTCCTCTGTGTGCAAACTGCACGCCCTGTCGAAGCCAACCCAACTCTCCCACATGACATGGGGAGCTCTGGTTGGCCAAATTCATCAGATGACTGTGGACTTTACTCTGGACATTTCAGCTACCAAGACTTCCGAATCACATGGGAACTTTGGATTTCAATTTCTATGTACAGCACCCACCATCCTGTGCACCATTCTCACACCTGTATGTAAATAAACTCACCAATACACCATATCTGCCTCTGTTGTGATTCCAACGTGCTCTCTGTCATGGAGATGGTGATCAGAAAAATGACACTGTGCATGCTAACTGCTACAGCAAGTCCAACACCGTCATGTCAGTCATGGCGACGTGACACATATGAGGGAGACACACCACTAGGGTCACACAACACATACACACCAGGGCCATCAGACTCATCACCTATCCTGATGTTGCAACTAAATACAGTGGAATGCACAGACACGCCACCTATTCACAGTCTGTCAACTAGACTACAGGTGCAGTAAGCAAATTTCAGTCAGATGTGTGACCACAGACAACGCACATCCCAAAGTGAAGCACAGGTTTATTACACATTTGCAACATGTTGTTTCCACTACAGATGCAAGGTAATCCCACGTGGCAGTGGCCACACAGTCAACAATTGTGGAAGAAATAAAGTCCAGGGGTGTGGGGCACATCACCTGTAGGGAAACGACTGCTTCCACCTTGGAAGTTGAATCATGGATTCGTGGGATCCAAGTTGATCAAACAACTCCGGCAGCACCCTGTGAAGGACAGACATGACACACAGTCAAAACCACTGAAGAACAGCACAGAACGGCAATACTCATGTCTAATACATGTCACGAGATAACTACAAAACCAAGTTAGCATGTCAACAATGTTGGGCAGTACAGACCACATCCAAGGACACATCGCTGCACGCATCCAGTCAAGTAGCACATGGCCACACTCAAACAGCACCAGAGCACCACACACACATATCATGCAAACTCAAATCATTGACATTACAACCCTCTGGAGACTTACATTCAGCTGAAGAAGTTGGTGATGAGCTGTGTGCGGACATCACCATCATCATCATCACTGGCATCGTGACCCAGGCCAGGATCTTCCACAGGTGGCGGACGTTGGTCATCGTCATCCAGGATGAGAGGCAACTCCTTCCGCACTGCCAGGTTGTGTAGCATGCAGCAGACGATGACAATCTTGCACACCTTTGCTGGGGCATATGGGAGGGCCCCTCCTGTCTTGTCCAGGCAGCGGAAGCGGCTCTTCAGGAGACCAAAGGTCCGCTCAATCACCCTCCTCGTCCGACCATGTGCCTCATTGTAGCGCATCTGCGCTGGTGTCACAGGGTTCCTGAGGGGTGTCAGCAACCACGGCATGTTGGGGTATCCCGAGTCACCTACAGACAGACAATTGCACATTAGCCGATTTGAAAATGTGTGCGGAAAACAACATAGCAGAACACACACAATGGTACAAAGTCAGTACACACCAACAAGCGAGGCACGCTGGTTCGGCATCTGTGACATCATCCTCGGGATGCGACTACTCCTCATCACGTAGGCATCGTGTGCAGAACCGGGGAAACGGGCACACACATGTGTGATGGTCATATCTGCAAGACATACCACCAGAGCATTGATCGAATGGTAATGTTTACAGTTCCGGTATGCCTGCTCATGTGCCTGTGGTGGTATCAAAGCCACATGTGTCCCATCAATGGAGCCAATTACATGTGGCATCCTCCCCAGGGCATAGAAGTCACTCTTGACATCAGTGAGTCATTGATGTGTTGGGAAATAGATGTACTGGTTCAGGTATATCAACATTGCCCCCAAAACATAGCGTAGCACACGGCTGAACATAGTCTGTGACATCCCACCGGCAGTCGCCACAGTGTGTTGAAAGGTACCAGTGGCAAAGTGTAGGGCTGCCATCACCTTCACCTTGGGGGTCAGCGCTGTAGGATACGGACGGCCAGGCTGCAAATGTGGGTCCAACCGCACAGCCAAATCCTCAATCAGCTGCCTGGTGAAGCGGTACCGTCGGATGCTGTCACGTTCCACCATCGTTGCCAGGTCTGGGAATGGTCGATGGACAGCAGGAGCCCTGCAGTGCATAGGTGAAGAAAGCAAGATTGTCAGTCACCCCAACTATGTGCCGTTCACCATACTCAATTTCACATGATACATCATTAACAAACACAAGTACTTGATGTGTGTGTCGTTCTGTTTGGACATATATGGCACCTACATGGACATCATCTAACATCTCTGTTCAACAAGTGTTGACAACAGGTTCCAGGGTATGCTATGGGAAACCATTAGGCTGTGTCACAGTACCCATTTACTGCTCTCACGTTCCACACACATACCACAGTGACATGTCTGGACAGATGCTCCACAGGCATCACAGCTCATTGACAGGTAGATTCCCAGGGACCCTGTCTTGCCACATGGACACTGGCATGACATTGCGTATCATGTACACGTCAGAAAAACTAACATGACACCCACAGGTAGTGGCCCCTGTAGCCTCTGCAGGACAGACATGGACGTCTGTGACACACACACACACAACATCAAAGTTCATGCACAAACCACGTGGATGTGGAGACTGTCTCCCATTGTGCACATGGAGTCAGAGACATGTGAAACACAACATGCACACAGACTGCGGAGGGACATCACTATTGTGGCAATGGGCCACCCTGTGACGTACATGCCTTCCCACATGTGAGCCTGGGGGTATGTGACATGTCATACACATACACCACTTGGAAATGTGACCATGACACATGCTCCAAAATGAAAAGTTGCACACCACAGTGGTCAGGTGCACAACACACAAAGGACCCTGTCCCCATGAACACGTGCACAGCCTGGGTGTGTCTGCCCCCAAATGCCACCCCAAAAACCACATGTTCACCCCATACACAGATAAGGTTATGCTGCCACACATGCCTTAGATACAGTGTGGACTGGGTGTGGTGTTGTAGGTGTGCCCCTGAGTCCCTGGAAAGTATATGTGGCTGGCACAGGTTCACCAGTGACCAGCATGGTGACATATGCGTGTGACCTGTCCAGGGACGCGTTGTAGAGCAATGGACCGATCGGTGTGCCCGGCCGGCCCATTGCATCTGTTGTATCCCGAAATACACGTTGTACAGCAATGGACCGATCGGTGTGCCCGGCCGGCCCATTGCATATGATGTGAGCGGGTACGCGTTGTATCCCGGGTACGCGTTGTAGAGCAATGGACCGATCGGTGTGCCCGGCCGGCCCATTGCATTGTATGTGAGCGGGTACGCATTGTACTGCAATGGACCGATCGGTGTGCCCGGCCGGCCCATTGCATATGATGTGAGCGGGTACGCGTTGTATCCCGGGTACGCGTTGTAGAGCAATGGACCGATTGGTGTGCCCGGCCAGCCCATTGCATTGTATGTGAGCGGGTACGCGTTGTACAGCAATGGACCGATCGGTGTGCCCGGCCGGCCCATTGCATATGATGTGAGCGGGTACGCGTTGTATCCCGGGTACGCGTTGTACAGCAATGGACCGATCGGTGTGCCCGGCCGGCCCATTGCATATGATGTGAGCGGGTACGCGTTGTATCCCGGGTACGCGTTGTAGAGCAATGGACCGATCGGTGTGCCCGGCCGGCCCATTGCATCTGTTGTATCCCGAAATACGCGTTGTACTGCAATGGACCGATCGGTGTGCCCGGTCGGCCCATTGCATCTGTTGTATCCCGAAATACGCGTTCTACAGCAATGGACCGATCGGTGTGCCCGGCCGGCCCATTGCATATGATGTGTGCGGGTACACGTTGTATCCCGGGTACGCGTTGTAGAGCAATGGACCAATCGGTGTGCCCGGCCGGCCCATTGCATTGCATGTGAGCGGGTACGCGTTGTACAGCAATGGACCGATCGGTGTGCCCGGCCGGCCCATTGCATATGATGTGTGCGGGTACGCGTTGAACAGCAATGGACCGATCGGTGTGCCCGGCCGGCCCATTGCATATGATGTGTGCGGGTACGCGTTGTATCCCGAAATACGCGTTGTATAGCAGTGGACCGAACGGTGCGCACACATTGGCTGGGGCCTGGCATGGCAACGGACGCGTTTTCGAAGCTCCAATGAGTCTGATGCAGTGAATTCAGTTGGCCAGCCACAACAATGTTGCAAAATCATGGGTGTCATGAAGTTGAAGATTTGAAGGATGCTGTGGGCGTGTATTAGTGCTGCTATTCCATGGATTGGTCAGATTCAGAAGATGCAAACGACTTGGACCTATCACTTTGGACACATGGGACAGTATCTGCCTCTGCAGCACACATATAATGCTGGCTGTTCCCCTGAGAGCTCACTTGCCTGCACTACATGCTCCAGGACGACATCTGCCACCAACACTGCTGCTGTTTATGCATCCTCTGAACTCCTGCAATGGCACGTACTGTGGAGAGAGCCCCAGCCTTCAGCCTTGAGGAGAACCATTGCCTGCTGGACAGCCTCCTTCCACAGTACAGCAAGCTGTATGGGAAACCAGGGGAGCAGGTGAGCGTGCTGTCCACTGCCTCACTAATTGTGCATGTTGTCTGACTAGCAGGACTTTCAGTGTGCACACCACTGGCTAGCATGCCCACTGAGTAGTTGTCACACCCCAAAGTGTGTAGTTACATGCACTGAACTGGTACAGTGCAGTAACAGTGCATTCCAACTAGGTTTACTTCCTATGCAATGATACCATGTAGTGACTGCTGGCAAACTGTTCATAGCCATTGTTGCACTGCCTGTGTACATCATATGCCCCTGTGATTGAGACATGTATATCCAACTGTGTGATTCACGTATATGTTGCATGTGTAGTAATGGCCTTTTCACTTTGTCATCCTCACAGGTTGATGCCCACCAGAAGCAGGAAATCTGGCTGACCATCGCCCGGAAAGTAAGATCCGTGGGGGTCTACAGGCGCAGGATCCGCAACTGCCAGAAGAGGTGGCAGGACCTTCGTGGCTGGACCCGGAGGATCGCAAGGGTCCAGCTGAAGCTGTCGCCTCCTCGCAGGAGGGGCGGACACCGGACCCTGACCCCCACATGCTCCGGATCCTGGCGGTGGTCTTCCCTGACCTGGATGGGCAGCTGAAGGACAGACAGCAGCAAGGAGGGGGTGAGTCCATGACTGCACTGTGCACTTTGTCTGACATGCTATGTGCCCTCCTCTGGCCTGGTTAAACTTCCACAGTACATCAGTCATGTGGTCCAGGACCCATGTCCCTCATTTGTGACATGCCCACTTCTCCTCTGATACGCATATGTGTGGCCCTTATAGTCAGGAAATTGTGTCATTTGGGGACTGTGTCATTGCATTTTGCTTTGCTGAAGGTGGGGGACAGCATTTGTTGCCGTGACTATGTTGTGCGATTCATGGGTGGGTCAATTGCTTACACAATGCCTAAGTTCTGACATGTAATCTGGGTGTAACTTTGATATGTGGTCCGCTTGCTGCTCTGACTCACCACATGTCCCTGGGGAATTTGGCACACACCCATGCTGCTGGTGGGAACAATGTTTGGGCCTCAGGCGTATGTGTATCCAGTGTGTCACACATGCTTAGCCACCTGCCTACTGTCCAGGACTCATCCCTCTTACAGGTGGAGCTGGACAGTCTTGCCTACTCCAGGGCATGCAATACACTCTGTACTCCCACTCCCGTGTATCATCTGGCATGTTGTGATCAGTGAAATGTACCCTCAGGTGTCTGCCTCTGTCTCATTGTGCTGTGTCTTCGTTGTCAGGACTACTGGTATGTTTATCGGTTAGGGCTCAGCATGCCATCGGAGATGTGACCATGATAGACAATACTTCTGTGACTTATAGGTGTCTGATCACTTGACTGTGCACACAGGTGTTTGCGACTGTGACTTTCAGGCAGCTGTATTGTCATTCACAGCACACTGTGAGGTGCTCATGTTCAGAGAGTTGTGTTTCATGTCCCCCATATGTCAAGTTGGTATGACGTGGACAAATAGTAGTACAGATGATGTGGTATTTGGGGGATGGACATGTGCACTTGTCAGTCACATAACTTGCATTCCCCATGCCCTCGGATTGTGACACAGTGCAGACTGTTGTTGGCTGGCTGCCATGGCCATGTGACTTGAGACAGTAATGTATGACTTTGCACGCATTCCTGTGTCATGGCATTAAACTTCCTGAGACTGATCCTGCAGGGGAGTGACATGTGCAACATGCACCCCATTGTGGCATTGACTATCCGGACATGGGTGCATCATGGTGTCTGGTGCTGGTATGCATCACATGCATTTCTATTTAGACTCTGGCCATCCCTTTATCCGGACACCTGCACTGACTCAGTGGCAAGAGATGTGATGTGTGCATGTTCACATACTTCACTGTGTTCCCTGCAATGTCCAACAACTGTGTAGTTGGTGCATGTGTCCACACTGGGGTCTTACCATCAGACAGGCACCAGACAGATGGGTGCAAGGGCAGGAGGGGTGTGAGTCCCATGGTTGACCATCAGACTGACAATTGGCTTCCCCGAATCTGTGTGAGGACTTTAGGCAATGTTCAACTAAGGATGCCAGGGCTTGCTCTGTAATGTGCTGTACTTACTGTGGTGTGTGCGGTCAGTGCAGGTGACTGATGTTTGTCTGTTTCCCTAATTGTTTGCAGATACATCCATGGCCACAGGAGGGGACAGCTCCATGGACCAGGAGGAGCAGCGGAGCCAGACTGGGTCAGCATCGGACGAGTGGTCAGAGGGACCCAGTGGCACGGAGGGCGAGGGGAGCCACACCGAGGAGTCCTCAGCACCATCCACCTCAGCTGAGGACCACAGCAGCTCGGAGGATGACTCCCTTGTGGAGGCGGGTCTCAGCAGCCACCAAAGGCCAGCTAGTCTGTCTGGCCCGCCACCACCACCACCACCACCGCCCTCCCATTGGCTCCCATTCCTGAGGTCCGTGGAGGCTCCCGTACTCAGGAGCGTGTCTCCTTCGTGCCAGGCACCGCACCCCTGCCCCTGTGTCCCCTGCTGCCCTGAGTGAGGAGTCTGTGTACCTCCTTCCGCAGCTCCATGTAGGGCAGACAGCAATGCTGAGTGTCCTCCATGCACACACCACTCTGTTGACACAGCTGGTGTCGTTCATGGAGGGCATCTCGATGGGTATGTCTGCCCTACAGAGGATCAATAAGTCCATGGACTCCTCCCTGACGGCAGCAGTGTCCCTCCTCCAACAGTCCCTCACCCCTCCCACCTCTGCCCCATCCACACTTCCTGCCCCCTACCTGTCCAAAGCACATGCACACCTGCACAGTGACCCAAACACACAGACACGAGCAGCACAGACACACCCAAGAGTAAGGCAAGACGTGCACACAAGCATCCTCAGGGGACTGATACCACAGACACAGGGGATGGGGAACACACACACACACAGGCAGCCACAGTCACTCCGCAATCCTCAAGATCCTCTCCCTCCAAGACCCCTTCCCTTGCCTCACCTGCAACCACACCTGATCAGCAGCTCTTCCTCTGTGACCTCGGCCTCTTCCCCTCCCATCCCGCTGATCCAGCATACCGGGGGAAGAGGAAGTCCACCCACACACCCTCCCCCAAGCGCAGGCAGAGTGAGACCCCCACCCGCAAGTCCCCCCGGTCCCGGAAGAGCAAGACCCCGCCACCGCCCTGCAAGTCAACCACCCAGTCTCTCACCTCCATCCCCCAGGCCACCACTCCACAGGTTCCACCGCCACACCCTGCCCCAGGTTCCCCCACACACCGATACCGCATCCCCAAACTGCTTACGCCCTCCCCCTGCCACTTGCTCTTCCACCCCAAAACCAGACGCTCTGCCTGTTTGTGCCACTGGTGTGGAGACCGTGTCCCACCCCCTCTGTCCTGCCCAGCTCTTCTGCCCCCTTCCACTACCTTGGAGTCATGCACTGCGGTGGAGTCCACAACCACCCCGTCTGACTCGGGCACTGCATTGGGGACCCAGTCCACTCCATCTGACCAGCCCACTGCAGTGGTTGCAGCACCAACTCCATCTGACTTGAGCCCTGCGGTGGTGCCAGCCCTCCCTGAGTCAGACACCTCCACTGCAGTTGCCGGTGACACTCCTGCACCCACCTCCCCTTCACTGCCTCCTTCTGGCATCCCCTGATCCTGTCCCTGCGGTGCCTGGCCTGCCCCTCGTAGGCCCCTCCAAGGGGGATGTCCCCTGTCCGTACCTGTGCGGGCAAGCAATTGTTGACAAGTTGTCACACATCACCCTGTTGGGACTGTATATTTGGACTGGCCATTGGCCTTAGTTTATTTGAGTTGCACACTTGCTGAATAAAGCCTCTTTTTGTTTACTTGTGGTTAATCTTTGGAGGTACATGATGTAGATGTGTAGAATCATGCATTTGCTGTTGTAATAGTGTTCAGATCAGGTAAATGAAGTTTTGCTGTGATGGGCTCCATGTGGTCCATGGGATATGTGTCCTAATCTAGTCTGGATCTATAGCATCCTTTGCTGCAGTCTGAGGGTGTAATGTTCTGCATTTGACACAGGGATGTGTGCCCGTCTCCAATGGACATGCAGTTTAACACATCAAATTTGGAGGACTCATCTGTGTACACAGTGCAAGTTGCTTGACACGTGTCTTGGGTGTATGCAGATGACTGACGTGACACTCCCGTGCCCAGGCTGATATGAGCAGAGCCTTCAGTGTGTTGTAGTTGTTGACTCACTGACCGAGTGTTCTGCTGACATGTTTGAGTCATGCACAGACAAGGTTTGGCACAGCTGACCTTCCACAGGAGTGGAGTGCCCTCATGGCAGTGCGTGATTCCGTGATATAGGCTGTGCCCATGTTGTGTGTTGTGTATGCATGTCTGTGCGTGTTCCCTTCTCCTTTTCCTACACAGGCTGTGTCCCTACGGATGTTCCTGTTTGTGATGCTTGCTGAGTTGTTCTGTGTTTATCCAGCATCTTGGACCTGGTTACTCCGGGATGTGGGTGCATGGCAAACTAATGTTCATGAGGTTGTCATCCCTAGTTGTCTTTGTTGTCAGGGCTGGGGATGTGGGCAAACGCAGATGGGACACAGTCAGGATTCCTCTTGGCACTTGTTGGTTACACGAGTAATGTGATTTTCTGTTTGTGTATGCTTTCAGCGATTGTGACACGTTGTGTGTGTGACTGCTGCCACTCCTCAGGGTCAGAGCTGCAATGTTGGAAGTTGTCTATGTGTGTCCTTTGTGGGTCAGCTTGGCTTCTTCATTGGTGTGTACTATGGCCAGGATCCCATTGTTTGGGGTGGATTTCACGTCATGCCCATGTTCGGCATACTGTGCAGTGTGTCAGACATTCACAAGTATTGTTGACTGGCCATGTGTGATGGGTTTCTGCACCTTATTTCCCCCACCACCCCTGGGATTGTCATGGGTGCATGTGCAATGTCAGCAGTCCATGTGAGCTTCAACGCTGCACATTGGTGGAGTTCAAGGTGTGTGGCGTTGAGTGTGTGCAAATGTGAGTTGTTGCACGGCTGGGGCACTACCTCCATATTTTCCTTGGCTGGCAGGCCGTGCTGAGTGCTTTGTGCTTGTACAGGTGTGATGGTAGTTTGTTGCTCAGGACACATGGCTGTGGTTCACAGTGTGGATGACATCTACCTTTGTCATCACAGTGTGATTGTCATGCAGGCTAGTGTCACCACAATGTGGGGTCCCTGGGGGGAGTGCTGTGGTGGTTCTGTCTCTTGCTGTGTGTGTTGCTGTTCCTACAACTTTGTGTGACATGTGTAATTTGGGCTCCCTCTCATCTCACAATGCCTGTTTGCCCACATAGGGGAATCCAATCCATGAGTTACTTTTGTATGTGACTGTGTTGACATCTGTGTATCAGTGAATCTGGCCTCCTCATGTGTTGTGTGTTTGCCTGGGGACACTGGCACACAACCCCCTCACCTGTTGTGTATGATATGCAGTGTGAGTCTGCCTGTTTGTGTTTGTGCTTTTGCACCACTGCATTGGCATATCTTTAGTTTGCCATTGGCTGTATGTTGTTTGTTGGCTTTCCCCTGCTGGCCCTGGGACTGCTAGGTCATCAGTCAGCACATTGATCATGGTTAGTATGTCCCATTGCTGCCATGGTATGGTATTTGTTCACCTAACATCTACAGTCTCCACAGGATATCTACATTTGTGTGTCCATTGGTGCAGATATGTGGGTCTGCATTATGATGCTCACTTCTGTCATTGTGTTATTTGTGAATGTAGACAATGTGGGCCCCCATGGCTGATGTTTGTGTGAACATGGCCAGAATGATGTGTCATTGGCACTGCACTGCTTGCCTCACACAATCTATGTTGCTATGGGACACAAGCACTACAATGCCATTGTAGTGTTTGGTGTTGTGTGGCCAGGAATAATCCCTGCAGTTATGTTTTTGCAGCTTTTACCAGGACTACACTTCCCTTTTGGGCACTGTGGTGATGGGGCTTTGGGCCCCATTGCCACACTGTTCAAAATGTGCTTCAGCTATGAAGCACACACTTAGCTTTTGGGCACTGTGGTGATGGGGCTTTGGGCCCCATTGCCACACTGTTCAAAATGTGCTTCAGCTATGGAGCACACACTTCCCTTTGGGCACTGTGGTGATGGGGCTTTGGGCCCCATTGCCACACTGTTCAAAATGTGCTTCAGCTATGGAGCACACACTTCCCTTTTGGGCACTGTGGTGATGGGGCTTTGGGCCCCATTGCCACACTGTTCAAAATGTGCTTCAGCTATGGGGCACACACTTACCTTATGGGCACTGTGGTGATGGGGCTTTGGGCCACATTGCCACAGTGGTCATGGTCTGCTTGCATTGTGTAGGCCACACACACAATTATGTGTGACACATGTGTTAGGGGGTCACATTGTATGTTCCATGTCATGTTCAGTGTTGTATGTATTTGACACATACCACACACGCTTGTCATGGTGTTGGGGGCTGGGATGTAATTTACAGACAGTCCTTATGTGGGAGTATGCTAGTTGTGTCATGCATTACCCGTCCTATGAGTAGGGGTGGTTGTAGTGACAGGCATCCAGCCCCCCATGAGTGGTGATGGTAGTAGTGGTAGGCATCCAGCCCCCCATAAGTGGGGATGGTAGTAGTGACAGCCATCCATCCCCCTAAGGGTGGAGATGGTAGTAGTGGCAGCCATCCAGCCCCCTATGGTTGGGGATGGCAGTAGTGGCAGGCATCCAGCCCCCCATGAGTGGGGATGGTAGTAGTGACAGCCATCCATCCCCCTAAGGGTGGGGATGGTAGTAGTGGCAGCCATCCAGCCCCCTATGGGTGGGGATGGCAGTAGTGGCAGGCATCCAGCCCCCCATGAGTGGGGATGGTAGTAGTGGTAGGCATCCAGCCCCCCCTGGATAGGGGTGGTGGTAGTGGCAGGCATCCAGCCCCCCCTGAGTTGGGGTGGTGGTAGTGACAGGCATCCAGGCCCCCCTGGGTAGGGGTGGTGGTAGTGACAGGTATCCAGCCCCCCATGAGTGGGGATGGTAGTAGTGGTAGGCATCCAGCCCCCCATGAGTGGGGATGGTAGTAGTGGTAGGCATCCAGCCCCCCATGAGCGGGGATGGTAGTGGTGGTAGGCATCCAGCCCCCCATGAGCGGGGATGGTAGTGGTGGTAGGCATCCAGCCCCCCATGAGCGGGGATGGTAGTAGTGGTAGGCATCCAGCCCCCCATGAGCGGGGATGGTAGTAGTGGTAGGCATCCAGCCCCCCATGAGCGGGGATGGTAGTAGTGGTAGGCATCCAGCCCCCCATGAGTGGGGATGGTAGTAGTGGCAGGCATCCAGCCCCCCATGAGTGGGGATGGTAGTAGTGACAGCCATCCATCCCCCTAAGGGTGGGGATGGTAGTAGTGGTAGGCATCCAGCCCCCCCTGGATAGGGGTGGTGGTAGTGGCAGGCATCCAGCCCCCCATGAGTTGGGGTGGTGGTAGTGACAGGCATCCAGGCCCCCCTGGGTAGGGGTGGTGGTAGTGACAGGCATCCAGCCCCCATGAGTGGGGATGGTAGTAGTGGTAGGCATCCAACCCCCCATGAGTTGGGATGGTAGTAGTGGTAGGCATCCAGCCCCCCTTGAGTGGGGATGGTAGTAGTGGTAGGCATCCAGCCCCCCATGAGTGGGGATGGTAGTAGTGGTAGGCATCCAGCCCCCCATGAGCGGGGATGGTAGTAGTGGTAGGCATCCAGCCCCCCATGAGTGGGGATGGTAGTAGTGGTAGGCATCCAGCCCCCCATGAGTGGGGATGGTAGTAGTTGTAGGCATCCAGGCCCCCCTGAGTAGGGGTGGTAGTAGTGGCAGGCATCCATCCCCCTATGGGTGGGTATGGTAGTAGTGGCAGGCATCCAGCCCCCCCTGGATAGGGGTGGTGGTAGTGACAGGCATCCAGCCCCCCCTGAGTAGGGGTGGTGGTAGTGACAGGCATCCAGGCCCCCCTGGGTAGGGGTGGTAGTAGTGGCAGGCATCCATCCCCCTAAGGGTGTGTATGGTAGTAGTGGCAGGCATCCAGCCCCCTAAGGGTGGGTATGGTAGTAGTGACAGGCATCCAGCCCCCCCTGGATAGGGGTGGTGGTAGTGGCAGGCATCCATCCCCCTTAGGGTGGGTATGGTAGTAGTGGCAGGCATCAATCCCCCTAAGGGTGGGGATTGTAGTAGTGACAGGCATCCAGCCCCCCCTGGATAGGGGTGGTGGTAGTGGCAGGCATCCAGCCCCGCCTGAGATGGGGTGGTGGTAGTGACAGGCATCCAGGCCCCCCTGGGTAGGGGTGGTAGTAGTGTCAGGCATCCAGGCCCCCCTGGGTAGGGGTGGTAGTAGTGGCATGCATCCAGCCCCCCCTGGATAGGGGTGGTGGTAGTGGCAGGCATCCAGCCCCCCCTGAGTAGGGGTGGTGGTAGTGACAGGCATCCAGGCCCCCCTGGGTAGGGGTGGTGGTAGTGGCAGGCATCCATCCCCCTTAGGGTGGGTATGGTAGTAGTGGCAGGCATCCATCCCCCTAAGGGTGGGGATGGTAGTAGTGACAGGCATCCAACCCCCCCTGGATAGGGGTGGTGGTAGTGGCAGGCATCCAGCCCCCCCTGGGTAGGGGTGGTAGTAGTGGCAGGCATCCAGGCCCCCCTGGGTAGGGGTGGTAGTAGTGGCATGCATCCAGCCCCCCCTGGATAGGGGTGGTGGTAGTGGCAGGCATCCAGCCCCCCCTGAGTAGGGGTGGTGGTAGTGACAGGCATCCAGGCCCCCCTGGGTAGGGGTGGTAGTAGTGCAGGCATCCAGGGCCCCCTGGGTAGGGGTGGAAGTAGTGGCAGGCATCCAGGCACCCCTGGGTAGGGGTGGTAGTAGTGGCAGGCATCCATCCCCCTATGGGTGTGTATGGCATAGGTGTTGGCCATCCCACCCCTATGGTTCTGCTGTTGCTAGTGTACGTTATTTGTGCATCCCTATGTGTGTGTGACATATTTCGTGTACGTGTGGTTTGTTTGTATTGTTGGTGTTTGACTTACCGTCTGCGCCGTACGCGTCCTGCCGATCCCGGTAATAGATGTAGAGTATAGGTAGGACCTGCGCAATGGGATTCATGCTTGGATCGTCTCGTTCGGGTTTCTCGTGTCTTCGAGTCGTACTCGTAGCAGGCTTGTTCGTCTCGTAGCCGTGGATCGTCTTGTGGCGCAAAACGGAGCTTATGTACGGCTCGCCCGGATGCTCAAACGTGCCGGACGTAGCGCCGAGTTCGACGCGTACGGAAGACGCATCGTACTAGTCCGGCCGGAAGGTGCTGTGTATTTGGTTCCGTGCGACTCGATTCGGCGTTTACGGATCCGGCTCGGGCGGGGAACAGGAGCTGGAATGGGTAAGTACGGCTCGCTCGGAATCTGGGCTGTTATGCGCATCGTACTTGTTCGTTCGGTAGAGTGTTCGAGCCGGTCGGAAAACACGCGTTCGGCTGGTATTTTTTCCGGACGAATACTGTTAGGTGCGCTTCCGGCCGACATCGGAATCGACCCCTGAGTTGGAGGTGGGGCAATCGAGTTCAACATCATTGGAGTCCACCCTGCTGGCGATGCAGCAGAGTCTGCAGGCCATAGATGGAAAGATAGACACTCTCACGCTAAGAATGGACAGTGTGGCTGCCATGTTGGACAAACAGGAGGCGCGCCTAAACGCCGCGGAGCAGCGCATTTCCTCTGTTGAGGACGAGTCTCATGAGACAGCGGGCAAATGCCGAGATATGGAGAAGATCCTGGAAGTTATAAGAGCAAAGAATGAGGATTTAGAAGTGCACTCCCGGCACAACAACCTGCGAATCATGGGGGTTCCAGAAAGCACCAATATAGGCGCCTTGAAGACTACATAGAAGGGATGCTCAAGGATATGTTTGGTGCAGAGAATCTCTCACAAGTGCTCATTTATTGAGAGGGCGCATAGATCATTGGCTCCCAAACCACCACCAGGCACCCCGCCACGGCCCATCATAGCCAGGCTTTTGAATTACTGGGATCGTGATGCTGTTCTACGACTGGCGAGGGAGAAGCAGAAAACTAGCTATCAAGGGAATGAGGTATCTTTTTTCCCGGATTTCACCGTGGTGATTCAGGCGGCTCGCAAAGAGTTTGCAACAGTCAAGAAGAAATTGCGAGCACTAAACATCCCTTATGCGATGCTATAGCCCGCGCGACTGCGGGTTACGCATGAGGGCAAGATGATGTTTTTTACAACACCGAGAGCAGCTACAGATTTTCTGAAGCAAGTGCAACATAATCGGAAGAGTCCAAGGCGATCAACCTCCCCTGTGCATTCGGAGTCATGACTGCTGGAGTGATGCATTTGATATGGGGCAGGTAGTTGGAAATGTAGTCTCTGCTCACATAAGAAGGTATAAATGACTATATTGGTGGTCATGGACCACATTTCGGAACCTACGTGAGTGGTTGAATGTAAAAAGTCTCTGAATCGTGTTGTTCGGGATCCTTGGTTAACGGGGAGCCCTCTGAACTGTTGATACATTGAAGGTAATGTGGTTAATGGTGGAATGGGAAACCACATGGCACCATCGAAATGCTGACAGGCATGATTTTGATCAAAATGTCGGTGGGTGGTATTGGAGGAAGTGGATGCATGGTGTTGTTGTTATTGGGGCACTGTACTTTGTCATGAACACGTCTCAATTTAAGGGTATGGGATTAAGCTGCGTGATTGAGCAGTCGAATTTCCTATTGCTGTTAATGTAAGCTAAACATTGTAGTGGGATGTGCCCAAAAATGCTGTCATTCTGGCCACACCCGCGCTGCGGGTGAGCGTACGGGCATCTGGTCGCCCCATGCGGGTATACCCCAATCTGGTTGCAATGCTGTTTGCGGTTTTTTTTGGGTGTGTCTTTGGCATGATTGGGATGCTAAAGTGGGAGGGGGTTGTTGGGTTGTTGAATGTATGTTTAAGCATGGTACATCACTGGCAGGTAAACACACTGGTTACGCAGGTACAATTGGCTGAGCCACAAGAGAGGACTAACATGCAAGATCAGTATACACTATGTAAATGGTAGGTGAAGTTAAGCTTATGACATGGAATGTCAGGGGGCTGAATAATCTCAAAAAATCAGGCAGGTGTTGGCTTATTTAGATAGGCACCAGGTACAGCTGGCACTATTACAGGAGACCCACCTCACTAGTGTTGGAGAGGGAAGGGTAGGAGCAAATTGGGTAGTGGTAAAAGCGGCATCATCATGCTCCTCGTATGCCAGGGGGATCATTATTTTAGTGAAAAGGGGCACTCTTTTTATGCTAACTCACACAGAATCAGATGACATGGGACGGTTTACACTTATACAGGGAAACCTCTGTGGCACGAACCTTACAGTTATCACGACATATGGCCCAAATGTTGATGACACAGAGTTTTATCGAAGATTGGAGAGTAAATTGTATGCCCTCAACCAGAAATAGTACTGTGGGGGAGGGATCTGAATACTTAAATAGACCCTAGCATGGATCGAAGTGCGGCGACTGTCTGGCAGGGTAAAGGGGCAGAACAAGTTATATATGACATCATGCACACCCATAAGCTCATTGATATTTGGAGGGCACGAAATCCGATGACACAGGAGGGCACGCACATTTCATCTGTACATAAATCATGGTCCAGATTAGACTACTGGCTGTTCTCTGGATCGGCCGCTACCTGGGTGAAGAGGGTTGCGCATTTACCACGCACTCTCTCAGATCACTCCCTTGTGATATTAGATGTGAGCATCCCTACACAACACACCCAACCTTTTCAGTGGCAACTTCAGGCGATGTCGCTGCTGGATGCAGTTTTTAGGGAGGGGGTGCGGCAGGCCATTGAGTTTTTCTTTCTGGAAAACGAGGGCACGGTGGAAGAGCAGGCACACTTTGGGAAGCATTTAAGGCAACGATTAGGGGGACATGCATTGGGCTGAAGGCAGGCGTGCTGAGGGATTTACGATCCCGAATGCACACGATAGAGAAAACTTTGATAAGGTTGGAAGAAAATTATGCTGAAACCCACAAACTTGAAACCCTGGCTAAAATTAGGGAGCAGATTACCGAATACAATGAAACTGCGGACCAAGAAATTAAGCATATGTCCAGGCGCTGGGTAGGAAGGGCATATGGGGAGGGTGGGAGACTGGGCCGTATCCTGGAGGTAAAGATTAGGACACCACGAGCACAGGAGTTTGTCACAGAGTTAGAACACCAGGATGGCATGAAAAGCCACAGCACGGCTGAAATACTTAACCACTTCGTGGAATATTACTCTGAGCTTTATGGTGCGTGTGAGGCAGCCTCTGGAGAAGAGGTACACGCCTTTTTGGAGGAAATAGTGCTTGCTTGGTTGTCCCCGGGGCAAAGAGAGTTCCTGATGCAACCATTCACAATTGATGAGGTGAAGGAGGCTATACAAGCGCTCCCCAGTGGTAAGGCATCTGGCAGCCATGGCCTGCCTAGCAAATTTTTAAAAATGTATTCAGAATTGCTGGCTCCACATCTACACAAAATGTATGTCGAAGCCTATGAAAATAAAATACACACCCCAACGCTACGTGAGGCACTAATTATTACCTTACTGAAACCGGGCAAACACCCTACGCGCTGCGAATCGTATCGCCCTTTGTCACTTTTGAACATAGATACAAAAATCATAGCAAAAATTATAGCTTCCAGGTTGCGCCCCTTGTTACCAGCGCTGGTCCTTCCGGACCAATCAGGATTTGTCCCATCTCGCTCCACCACACATAATTTGTGCACACTATTTGCTGTGATGCATCAACTTGACCTGGATATTAAAGCAGCGGCAGTGCTGCTTGATGCGGCTAAAGCATTCGATTCCATTAAGTGGGGGTTTATGTTTGATGTACTCAGGCGCATGGGGATGGCGTACACATTTATACAATGGATAGAATTGTTATATACTGCTCCAGTTGCCAGAGTTCAGGTTAATGATTGTCATTCTATGCTCATACCAAATCTTAGGGGAACGCGTCAGGGCTGCCCGGTCTCCCTGTTGCTGTTTGCAATTGTGATGAAGCCGTTGGCATGTAAGGTGAGGCAGAGGCATGCGAGCGCAGCATTGGGATTTCGGCAGCACCCTCTTCCTATATCAATGCATGCGGACGATATGGTGTTATACGTCCGCAATCCAGAAGAGGAGTTACATGGTTTGATAAGGGAATATATTACTTATGAACACCTCTCGGGTCTCAGGATTAACTGGGATAAATCAACCATTTTCCCTTTAACATCTAATATGCGGCTATTTGAGCTGGAATTTCCGCTGGAATGGACGGTAGAGCCGGTAAAATACCTGGCGGTATGGATCCACAACGATCCAGAGATTGGTATTAGAGAAAATTTTGGCCGTGCGTTGGTGCAAACAGAGGAACAAGTGGAGAGATGGATTAGGCTACCTCTGTCGCTGGCGGATAGAGTGGCCGTCATAAAAATGAACGTCCTCCCAAAATTCCTATACTTGTTCACTAATGTCCCTATCCGTCATTCTTCGCAAAGCTGCGCTCTGCTCTAATTAGAATGGTCTGGGCAGGTAAACAACCTCGCTGTCGATGGGAGGTCCTCACAAGGCCATATTCAAAGGGGGGGGTTGGGGCCCCTGAACTATACCTTTATTACCTGTGTGCACAGACGCACTTTGCGCCCTACTGGTACGTTCCCCCTCCTTCTTGCCACATGTGACGGTGGAGGCGGATGATGCATATCCAGAACCATTGATTGCTATGCTGCCCAGGGCACAATCAGTATGCCCCCGGCGAGAGATGAGCACGATAGAGTGCACAGTTCAGGCGTGGCAGACATTAGCGGGGCAAGCGGGGAAACTTCCAATATATGCCCCAGCATTGCGGTTGCCGCTACACCCTGATATCTCTGTAGCGCGGGAGCCTCAGGTGCTCTCAATCCTGGCAGATGTAGGCATTGTTACAACAGGCGATCTATACCCAGAAGGCACATTTATTACCCTGGAGCATATACAGGCATGCAAGCCCAGCTCCCCGCTGTTAGTATTCACATATTACAGATTGAGGAAGGCTCTTAAAACTTTAAACACACTGCATCCTGCCGAACCGTTGACATTGAAGCCACTACAGGCTATGTTGGCAGGTCCCTACCGTATGAAATTGGTTACTCAATTATATACTTCAATAAAAGCAGACACAGCAGGAGTATGGAGAGATGGAATAAGGTACTAGACACGCCAATTACAGAAAAGGATTGGGACTATTGCTGCTCTTTAACAGGACTATTAACCCCCAACTGCAATATGCGTATCATTCATTTTAAGTTTTTACAACAGTTGTATTACACACCCAAGCAATTACAGAGGTATGGGTTGAGAGAATCGGCTAATTGTACCAGATGTAAAATGCAAGATGCGCATTTCATGCACTTGGCGTGGTTCTGTGAGCGAGTGCATGATTTCTGGGAGCAGGTTGGCAAGGCCTTATCTGACATTGTACTGGAACGGGTGAGATGTACACCACAGCTGTGCTTGTTGGGCCTTGCAGGTCATTTAAAGCCGCAGAATCGAAGGTTGGTGTTAATTGCTTTGCTGTTAGCAAAGAGAAAAGTGGCTCAAAACTGGGATGGTAGAAATGTCCCCAAATTACAACAGTGGATGGAGGATGTTACATACTGTAGGGATCAGTTATTGTATTACGCTGAAGAACTTCCGTTACCATCTAGGCCTAAGGACTTTTGGGCCCCCTTACTTCCTATTTGCTGACATCACACAATATGAATCCTCCTGAAGTAACTACTGTTGACTGAGGTCTCGGTCAATACAGGATTGATGTATGTAACTGCTATACTGTGTAACAGGTACTTGGACACTGGTGTATTTTGTATTCATTCATAGTCATGTGATGTACATGCTTGGTATTTATTGTTTGTATGTGAAATGATGCTGTATTCACATAAGTTCAAAAATAAAATTAAAAAATATATATATATATTACTAAATTTATTATCTCAGTTATTAAAAAAACAATTAACAATACAGTGTAGCCATTTGTGAGACTTTGACAACAACAAGGGCTTTCATGGTGTACAGTATACTCAGGAAGGATAGGAAAGAAGAAGAACAACAACAACAAAAATACAAATGTAACAGTTTGCCATTGTGCATCATGTGGGATGCAGCATTCAGGGAGCTGCAGCTGAAAATGGATGGAAGCAATAAGCCAAGAGAAACAAAGGAAAGACATGCAGGCCTATGGTAAAAGCAGTAAAGGACACTAACTGCCACCACAAAATGGCCACCAGCCATATGGTCACTCACAAGTCACAACAAAAACAAGCAGGAGGCCTGGAAAACAATGAACTCAAGCAGGCCTATATGGACACAGACTTTACAAAATGGCCCCTGGTCACATGGGGAGGCTCAGCCAAGGCAAGTGCTGTCCCACTATTACAAATACACTCACACACTGGCCAGATAAAGGAAGCATGCTAAACAACACAGATTTAATGCAACAATGCCAAAAACGAAAATCCACAGGGCTAAAAAAGGTTTGCAAGTTACAACCACACACATCCAACAAAGGAATTTATTTAACACACATGAAAAAAAAGTGAAATACCAAAAACAAATCACATTTTGCATTTCAATCCAATGCCATCCATGCCCTAAATGATGTTTAAAATTAAATTCAACAGACATCACAGAAACAGTTGTTTCATGCACCCAAATGCTCTGGGTCTATTGGGTGGAAAACCCTTTGGCAGACTAGGCCACATAGTGAATCAATTTAAATCAATAATATTGCAAATTTATTAGAAAATGTAGTGGACTGTGCTCCATTTTTTGCTGGAGAAAAAATTGCATGCAAAACAACAACCAGCAAGAAGGCATGGCCACCACAAAGAAGGCTTGCAGGCCTATGCCAAAAGCACACTGGCTGCCTTCACAAAATGGCCGCCAGCCACATGGCCACGCCACAACAACAAGAAAGGGAAGACAGACAATGCAGGCCTATGGAAAAAGCACACTGGCTGCCTTCACAAAATGGCAGCCAGCCACATGGCCAGGCCACAACAACAAGAAAGGGAAGACAGACAATGCAAGCCTAAGGCAAAAGCACACTGGCTGCCTTCACAAAATGGCCACCAGCCACATGGCCAGGCCACAACAACAAGAAAGAGAGGACAGACAATGCAGCCCTATGGCAAAAGCACACTAGCTCCATTCACAAAATGGCCGCCAGCCATATGGCCAGGCTACCACAACAAGAAGCAATAAGCCAAGAGGAACAAAGGAAAGAAATGCAGGCCTATGGCAAAAGCACACTAACTGCCACCACAAAATGGCCACTAGCCACATGGTCACTCACAACAACAACAAGCAGGAGACCGGGAAAACAATGAGCTCAAGCAGGCCTATATGGACACAGACTTTACAAAATGGCCCCTGGCCACACGGGGAGTCTCAGCCAAGGCAAATGCTGGCCATCTATTACAAACACACTCACACACTGGCCTGACAAAGGAGGCATGCTAAACAACACTGCTTTAATGCAACAATGCCAAAAACGAAAATCCACAGGGCTAAAAAAGGTTTGCAAGTTACAACAACCACAACACATCCAACAAAGGCATTTATTTAACACACATAAAAAAGTGAAATACCAAAAAAAACACATTTAGCATTTCAATCCAATGCCATCCATGCCCTAAAGGGTGTTTAAATTCAACAGACACCACAGAAACAGTTGTTTCATGCACCCATGAGTAGCTCTGGGCCTACTGGCTGAAAGGCCTAGTGGCAGACTACTGGGCTACATAGTGAATTAAATAAATATTGCAAATTGATTTCAAAAGTTGGCGAAAATTTAGTGAACTGTGCAACATGTTTCCTTTAAAAGAAGAAAAATTACTTACAAAGAAACAATTAGGCCCCTACTGAAACTACAGGCCATCCATCACAATAAATTTTTAAAAAACTATGAAAAGTTAAAAAAAATCTAGGTGCATGGCCCCAATCAAACAAACAACAACAATTTTCCAACTTACTTGTGAAATCTCAAATTCAAAAGTCCTCAAATCCATTGATATATGATGCAGCAGACACAAAGGGGCCGATTCCGATCTCGGCCGGTAGGGCACCGAATCGGATTCGGCTTAACCGGATCCGATTCGGAGCCCTCTTTCCCGACCGATTCGTACGTGCGTCCGGCCGAGCGAGTACGATGCGAGCGCACGCAAAATCGCCGACCGACTTGTTCGCTGGTCCGAAGCGCTCCGACCGACTCGCACGGACACGACGCGCACCGCGTGATGGAGACGTTCCCCGGCCGGGCAAGTACGATGCGCGCCGCGAGCAGTCCGACCGACTCGCGCCGTCCGGCTCGAAAGAGCAGTCGGAGCCGCACTTTGGGGGTCCGTGTCGGACCCCCCTGTATGCGTAGCCGCGCGAGTCGCACACAGGGGGGACCCTGTGCATGTACGCCGTGAGTCGCTTTGAGGCGTACCCGCTGTAGGGGGCACCCTTGTTCGCCTCGCACCCATTGGGTCAATGGGAGCCCGCGTACGCGTTGTACGTCCGGCTCCCATTGACTCAATGGGAGTCCGACCGACTCGAGTCCGATTGCATGCGTGCGCATCGTACTCGTTCGGTCAGACTGCCAGTGTCCGATTCGGTCGGAAATCTCTCTGGGTCCGGCTCGGTCGGAGAGATTTCCGGCCTGAATCGGAATCGGCCCCAAAGAGTGATCCTTCCAGCTCCAAATCCAAATGAAAAGTGAACAGGAGATGGCCAAAGCACTGGGAGGAGCCTGCTGGACAGGAACAGAAAGTTGGAGACTCTGGGGCACTTCCTTCCTCTTAAAAAAAAAGTAAAAAAGAAAAAGGACTACTTGCACAAAAAGGTACAGCCAAATGTCAATCTGAGGAGATTTGTTTTATCCAAATCATCATTTCGAGAAGGTTTTGATGCTGCTCGGGAGAGAACCTTCTCCAGATTGCAGATTCTGCATGTTCCGGATCGGGTTCTTCACAAAACCTCCGCCGGAAGTCCGATGGTGCGTCCGAATGACGGGTTCGCGATCGCAAACTCTTGCTGGACCATGCGGCCACCTAGCAAATCTCGTGGTGTTCGTGAACGGCTCAGGAAATCTCGTCAGCGGTGTTGAGACAGAATATCGAGTTGGAAATATCGACTTACACAAATATCGAGTTGGAAATATCGTGATTCAGAAATATCAACAGCAAGAATATCGTGGTCAAGAATATCAAATTTAAGTTAAGAAATATAATTTTTAAAAATATAGAAGTCATTAATATTGTTTGCAAAAATATAGTTTAAAATATCGATTTTTTAATTAGTGTTATGTATTTTAGTTTATATAAGTATTGTTTGTTTTTTAATATATGTGTTAAATTTTTAGTAGGTATCAATTTCATTTTAATTAAATTTTGCGTTTTTTAGTACCGTGGCGGTTTGTGGGTTTATAGGGGAATAGAGTGGAAGGTAATTTCATTATAATAAATTAGTGATTATTTTTTATTTATTTAATTTAGATTTTATAGTGTTAATTGTGGGAAGTAATTTATTTGTAATTAATTATTAATTGGTTGTTAATTAATATCAATTAATGAATTGATAATTAATTATGGTAATTGTGTAACCTTTTTTAGGTGCGGGTTGTGGGGTTTACAGGGGTAAAGGGTGGGAAGTAATTTATTTTTGATTAATTAATAATTAGTTGTTAATTTATAAATAATTAATTGATTGAAAATTAATTATGGAAATTGTGTAATTAATTTTAGGTGCAGGTTGTGGGGTTTATAGGGTTTAAGGGTGGGAAGTAATTTATGTTGAATTAATTTATAATTAGTTGTTAATTTATATTAACTAACTAATTGATAATTAATTACGGTAATTGTATGATTTTTTTAAGGTGTGGGTTGGGGGTTTATGAGGTAAAGGGTGGGAAGTTATTTATTTTTAATTAATTAATAATTAGTTCTTAATTAATATTGATTAATTAATTGAAAATTAAATATGGAATTTGTGTAATTAATTTTAGGTGTGGGTTATGGGGTTTATAGGGTAAAGTGTGAAAAGTCATTTATGTTTAATTAATTAATAATTGGTTGATCATTAATGTTAATTATTGCTATTTAATTAGAGTAGTTGTTTATATTTTTTTGTGTGTGGGTTTTACTTTTTTAGGGATAAAGGGTGGGGGTAAATAAATGTTACTTACTTTATAATTAGTTTTTGTATACTATACATTTTTTCATTGAAAATAAGTTTTAATTGTGTAATTGATTTTTTTCCAGTTTAATTTTACCAGTGGTTTGTGGGGATTATAGGGGTAATGTATGGGTAGTTTATTATTTTTATGAGTTTTAATTTGTTTTTAAATAATATTTCTTGGGGGCGCTAGGTGACGCACGAACAAGATGGCTGCACACCTGTGAGGCTCTTGTCGCTTGGCGAAATGATCCTTCATTAATCCTGCCAATACCTACACTATCTCCTGGGGAAAAGTGCCTGCCGGATTCGCCTAAGTTCACTTTCTGCTCCGGTGTCAATTTCTGCCGCCTCAGACGCTCCGCGATGATACTCTGCTGAGCTTTAGCCTGAGCGCTGTGACTGGGAAGGACACTGCTGAAGACGCGCCCGGTCTGCACCGCTACGCGAGCCCCGGGGATTCCACGTGGTGTATAGGCCGCAGTGCTGCGGCTGCGAACGGTGAGCTGGAGTCGGACATTCCCTGTGAGTCGCTGTGGAGCCACACTGCACCGTTCTCCCTGACCTCTGAATCGAGGACCCAAGATGAGGCTGTAAGAGCATGGAACTGCCCCTTCAGGCTACCGGGCACCATAGATCCTGCGCCCTCCCGCGCGCCATCACATGGACTCGTGTGAAGACGGGGATGTAAACCTGTGCTGGTTCGCTCTCTTTCCTCCTAACCGCTGCCAGCCCACATAACTTCTCTCATCCACCTGAAGGCACGCAATCCATGGGCAGGGACATTAGCATAGGCGGGCACGACGACTGAGGATTTACCAGACATAAAGGTGTACGCTGCTGTCTCAGGGCCCTCTCTACTGGCCAATGAGGCGTCTCCCTACTTGCCCTCCTCACAGACTCACCGTACATGGGCACCTCTCCAGGCCGCTCTGCTCTGCAACCCCGTATTGCTGGACTGGTGGTGCATGGTGCTTCAGACATATCGCGCTTGGTGTAGCGCTACAACACCGCTCATTACTACTTGCTGTGGCGTGACAAGTGCTCGATGCCAGGGCAGCCATTAACCTCATTGAAGGCAGCGATTCTGGGCCGTGCTGCGACTTGGGACAATAGACAGAGAGGACCCGCCTGATCTGCCCCCAGAAGTACACTGTTACTAGTCTCGCTTCGACATTCCTCACTATAAACTGCAAAACAGCGGGATACCAGCGCTACTTTGTCTGGTCTGCCTACAGTACCATGCGATCTCTCCACTATGGGAAAGACGGACGGACGACAGTCCAGGCTTCTCTTTGAAGATAAAAGAACCGCCACGAGGTCCGGTTCGGAGGATCAAGAGCAGTCCAACGAAGAACAGACACAGATACCACCGACGACTCAGGCAGATGATGTGAAAAGCTTGCTACTCGAGATGCAACAAAGCCTCTCAGCCATCTCGAGCAAAATGGACTCCATGAACAGTCACATGGATTTTATAGTCCACAATGTCGACAAACATGATGAACAACTTAAGGAGGTAGAAAAGCGGATCTCAGACAACGAAGACGCCACGTCGCAAGTTACGCAGCAGGTCGCCAGATGGACAAACTCCTCAAGAAAACACGAAGATTTGGAGGCGCGTAGTAGGCGAAACAACATCCGCGTCATTGGGATTCCAGAGAGCACCAATACGGCGCGCATGGAGGATTTTTTTGAGCGCCTACTGCGGGACACGTTTGGTACCGAAGCCTTCTCCTCTCAACTCATCGTTGAACGGGCACACCGAGCGTTAGGCCCCAGACCTCCACCAGGAAGTAACCCACGCCCGATTGTAGCCCGACTCCTCAATTTTCGTGATCGCGACGTGGCGCCGAAACTTGCCAGGGAAAAGAAGACATTACACTTCGACGGCATCGAATTCATAGTGTATCCTGACTTCACAGCCGCAGTGCAGGAGGCGAAACGTAAGTTTTTGTCCGCCAAACAAAAACTCCGTAAAGCGCAAATAGACTACGCTCTCATGTATCCGGAACGTCTGCGGTTTACTTATCAGGGCAAGCAGCATTTTTTCGTCAATGGGCAGCAGGTAGATGATTTCCTCAAGCACATCAAGAAGCATCCTCTACATCATGAGACAATGGAGCACCCATCTCGATCTCCGTCACCAACATCGGACTAAAACCTTGATACCATATCTCTTACTCTTTGGATGCGATGCATCATGAGACTTTTTTCAGTTATGTTACTTCTCGACCCTGGGTGCTTGAACGGCAGCGCGCTGTTGCGGACCATTGCCCACAGGAGACAGTGCAACATGCCTCTTCCTCGGATGGATGGCTGTCGATGGACTGGAGACAGATAAGTGATATGTAACAACACACCCAAACACAAAAAAAACAGGTGAAGGGTGATAGGCACGATACATCCTGAGACAATAATCTGGACTAGGCCAAGCACCCCCCTTCTCCTCCACCCCCCTTCACTGGGAGGCTGTCCCAACAGCTGTTGGAAAAGGGAGAATCTCGTTTCCCCCCCTGACGACTCCCCCACGGGTGTTCCCCCTACTAACTCATGGTATTTGTTTTGTATTGTAATGGAAAGGGTTGTTTGGGCTTTGGGTGGGAAACGCTATGTCAGCACGATTGGGGTGCTGTTGTGGGAGGGGGTGGGAGGGGAAATGTTTTTTTGCCACTTTGTCACTGTTACTATTCAGCAGGTAGATATTCCCGCACACACGGAGAGATACACCCGCAACGCTATGTCCGGACCACACCAAGATATACACATGCCGTTGATCCATGACTCCGTCAACTGAGGGGCTAAAATTACATCTCTTAACATGGAACGTAAGAGGTTTGGGTGATCCCCGTAAGCGTAGACAAATACTTGCATACCTCGATAGGCATCAAATTCATATTGCCATGCTGCAAGAGACACACTTAGATCCACGTTGCGCTCCTGTATTTTCCAGTAAATGGGCTGCAAATAGAACCTTTTCTTCTTACTCTATGTACTCCAGAGGCACAGCAATTCTCATTAAAAAGAATACTCCTTTCATTTTGGGAGGGACGACTCATGATTCTCTAGGGAGGAGTTGCATGATTTGGGGAACACTTGGGTCGCACTCTGTTACGCTAGTATGCTGCTACGGGCCGAACGTTGACGACCCGGAATTCTTCACCACACTATGGGGACAAATCCTTAAGATAGGATCCACACTTGTTATTTGGGGAGGTGACTTCAACACAGCATTTAACCCCATTTCTGATAGATCCCACCCCCGTCCGCACCATTACACAAAAACGCAAGGCACACTGACAGAAATGTTCTCGGCTCATGGTCTTATAGATGTGTGGAGTCACGTGCACCCGAATAAGAAGGAAGGCACACATCACACAGCGGTACACTCTACTTGGGCTTGACTGGATTACTGGGTGGTTTCCAGTGGTGTGGGCCCGTGGATACACAATGCAGAACACTTAGCCAGAACTTATTCTGACCATGCCCCAGCCCGCTTGACAATCTTCCCCCCTGACTTGACCTCTATTCCTAGGT
Source organism: Calotriton arnoldi (assembly GCA_963921515.1). Taxonomy (NCBI): domain Eukaryota; kingdom Metazoa; phylum Chordata; class Amphibia; order Caudata; family Salamandridae; genus Calotriton; species Calotriton arnoldi. Next base: position 109,574 of record CAWUFW010012907.1, read on the forward strand.
GCTGGAAACTCAAGCCGGAGGCTCTCCTGGACACTGCATTCAGGACTGAACTGGGAATAGAAATCGCTGAATTTTTCCAGAGAAACATGGACTCGGTCGCACACATAGGCACAGTCTGGGAGGCCTTTAAGGTCACGATGAGGGGCTCCTGTATCTCTAAGAGCTTCGGTGTCTTACGTGACATCTGGTGCAATTTGCGGAAACTTGAGGATGAATTAAACCAGTTGGAAGGTGAACTGTGGCAAGATACCTCCGGGCTCCGACAAGTGTCATTTAGAGATAAACTCTCGGAATACAAAGATACTGCCGAGAGAGAGACTCGTTTTCTGGGGAAATACTTTGCAGCACGCAGATACGGAGAGGGCGAGCGACCAGGCAGGGCTTTGGCAATGGAAATTCGCCTTCCTCGCTTCTCCAATCACGTCCTTGAAGTCTGTGATGGTGCTGGGACACGGCATAGAGACAGTCCTGATATCCTTAATGTATTTACCACGTATTACACCGATCTATACAGCACTCGCAGAACGCAACCCCCCGATCTATCCATCTACTTAAAAGATATTGCTCTTGGCTGGCTGGGAGATGCCCAGAGGGAGTTTCTGGCGGCGCCTTTCGAAAACGACGAGATACGCGCTGCAATTATGCAGATGAAGTCAGGGAAAACCCCGGGATCTGATGGCCTCCCCATTGATTTCTATAAAACTTATATAGACCAACTGATCCCCATACTAAAAGCAGTCTTTGAAGAAGCTCAGGAGTTGGGGGTCCTTCCGGGTTCTATGAGGGAAGCTCTCATTACCTCCCTTCTGAAGCCTGGCAAACCTGCGGATACTTGTGATTCTTACCGCCCTCTGTCTTTGATTAACAACGATGCGAAAATTCTGGCCAAAATATTAGCTAACCGGCTTAGTCTCCTAATGGAGAAACTGGTATTACCAGACCAGGCCGGTTTCATTCCAGGGAGGGCGACGTCACATAATCTACGTATTCTCTTCTCCATCTTACAAAATGTAGATCCGCAACTGGCTCAAGTGGCGGTTTTTCTCGACACCACGAAGGCTTTTGATTCCCTCGAATGGGACTACCTGTTTGTCATACTTCAAAATATGGGGTTGCCTAAAGGGTTTGTGGCATGGATACGCCTCTTATATACCTCCCCGGGGGCAAAGGTTTTAATTAATGGTCACACTTCCTCCTCCTTTCCCATCCCCCGGGGCACCCGGCAGGGATGCCCGCTTTCCCCTTTACTCTTTGCGCTCGCAGTGGAACCCCTTGCGGCCAAAATTAGGCAGTATCATCATGATAAGGCTTTGCGATGCATGCTCCGCCCAATACTCATCTCATTGTATGCGGATAACATCACCTTATATGTTAGAGATCCCCGACAAAATCTTAATCCCCTATTGCGTGAGTTTGTGCGGTTTGGGGGGCTCTCTGGAATACATATAAATTGGGCAAAATCCCAGATCTTCCCTCTCACTACCTCGGTGATGATATTCACCCCAGATTTTCCAATAGAGTGGTGTACTACGGAGGTAAAATACCTTGGGGTACACATCACAGCTGATCGGGATGAGCTAATGCGTCTTAATTACGGCAAGGCATTGGAGAGCATCACAAGTAGTATCACAAGATGGATTGCGCTCCCGCTGTCTATGGCGGGGCAAACCTCTCTTATTAATATGATCATTCTCCCCAAACTCCTATACCTTTTCTTAAACATCCCATATGACCCGGGCAGACACTTCTTCTCTATGCTTCGAACGGAACTGATACGGTTGACTTGGGGTGGCAAACAGCCCAGATTGCAGTGGGAAACACTTACCATACTCCCAGGGAGGGTTTGATATCCCTAACTAAGGGGTCCATTACGATGGCGGGCGGACAAAGTCCGCCCGCCTTCGCAACGGAAAAAGGGACCGCCCACCATATGTGCGGCGGTACCGCAATACAAATTACGATGCGCCTGCCACACTGGCGGGTGCATCCCGCATTGTTCACATTGCGGTGGGCGGTGCTGTCAGCAGCACCTACCGCAATGTGAAAAAGGCATGGTGTGCATTTGCATGCACAACGTGACAGGCACCGCGCGGTGCCTGCCACCTTGTGCATGCAAATGCAGGGGGGTACCATAGGTACCCCCATGTGCCCCCCCAAAACCCTGGGGGCCCGCAACGGGCCCCCAGAGGCAAAGACCGCATGCCTTTCCATGGCGGCAACGCCGCCATGGAAAGGCTGCTTTCCGCCACCATCCTAATATGGATGGCGGTGTCTTGCAGACACGGCCACCATGTTAGAGCCCTTTTCCGCCCGGTCCCCTGTCAGACCGGCGGAAAACCGGCATACGGTTTTCCGTCCGCCGAGGTCCCCCCCGCCATCGTAATATGGCGGGGGGGAAATGGAATGCGGGTGGTGTAAAATAGCGGGCAGATCGCCACCGCCATACCGGCGGTGGCGATCCGCCCGCTATTATAATGATCCCCTTAGAGCTGTATTATCTCTGCGCTCAGGCGCATTATGCCCACTATTGGTTCCATCCTCCTAAGTACTTGCCGGAAGTGGCTACAGAGCATTGGCTGGCGGATCCTATTCCGCTTGAGGGTGCCATATTGACCACAACTACGCCTCGTGAAGATAACCTGACATCGGTTACCTGCACAGTGAACGCATGGCAGCGCATTGCCAAACATATGCAAGCCTCTATACTCTACTCTCCCTTACTTCCCTTGACTTATCACCCTAAGATGCCGGTGTTGCAGGCAGGTGCTTTCAAAAAAACTAAAGTTAAGTACGATATCACTTGTTGGGGGGACCTTTATCTCAATGGCAAGTTCTGCACACTACAGCAGTTGTTTTCAAAGAAAACACCCTCTCCCATGGATATATTTCTATATGTCCGTTTGCGACAAGGTATCAAAGAATACACCCCTGCATACCCACAAGAACCGCAGGTCGTCACCCCACTGCATACAATCTTGCGCAGTGACACCGCCTCACATTTGGTGTTCACATTATACCATAGCCTCTACACCAGCCCGGCATCTATTCGATGCACTGCTAGAGATAAATGGTCTGCTGAGATGGGACAGGAAATTACTGACAAGCAGTGGGCCTACTGCTGCATTCAGACAGAATAAATTTCCTCTAGTACTCGCCTACCCATCGCACATTACAAATTTCTGCACCGCACTTACTACACCCCAGTCAAAATGTGCAGATATAAGCTGCGTGATAATGACAAATGTGACAGATGTGGCATGGAGGGGGCGGATTTTCTACACCTCGCCTGGGACTGCACCACCATACAAAAATACTGGCGACAGGTGATTGCAGCATTAGAACAGATGACTTCCCTGCAACTTCAGGCTTCTCCCCTGCTGGCTCTCTTGGGGTACATGCAGAACACAGTTGTGGCTCATCGGAAATTTGTGTCATTTGGTCTGCTTTTGGCCAAGAGGAGAATAGCATGTAGATGGGGGCGGGGCAGGGCACCCAAATTCAAGGAATGGATCGGTGATATGATATTTTGGCAGGAGCAAACATTCACATATGCAGAGCTCCTTCCCCTAACTTCGAGACATAGGGATATATGGGACCCCCTTAAAGCATACTTGCTTGCGCACCCCATCGACACCACGACCATACACGCAACCTGACGTTAAAAACAATATATGTGGCCCACTTGATGCCCTTTCACACCTCATGCGTAAACTGGACCAGAGATGTTAACTTCAGTGCACTCGTGCATGATATCTGATTATGCTTGCTAGACTGTTACATAAGATCAAAGTTAAAGTGATTCTCGCTCTGAATGAAATTCCGGTCGCTGCTGTGTATTTGCATGTTGTCACATCGCATTTATAAGTGTATATCTACCCATGTACTGTATACTCTATGCTGGCAACATGTTCAATCAAATTTAAATAAATAAAAAAAAAAAAATTAAAAAAAATCTTTTATTGGTAATTAATTATGTTAATTATGTAAGTACATTTTTTTATACAATTTAGATTTGAGTTGCGAATTGTGTTGTGTTATAGGGTAGGAAATAAAAAAGTAAATTTATGTAATAATTAATGTTTTTGATTCTAAATAATTTCTAATTAAAAATATTTATTTGTTTGAAAATTATTTATTTTTGTATTTACTATAATATTTGTAGGTATTTGTCATATGCATTTAACATTATAATATGCTTTTTTTAAATTTGTAATATTAAATATATTTGTATTTTCATTCTTAATATATATATATGTTTATTTATTTTGTTTTTTAAATATTTTTGTTGTTAGTATTTTGTTTGTTTTTACTTTTGAACTGACTGGAGTGAGAAATTTAATTGTTACCCCTTTGGAATCCAACAATTTCCCTGCTGTTGCACTGATTGGAGTGGGAATAGTAAATTTTATCTTGCCACTATCCAACACTTTCCCTACTGTTGCACTCACTGGAGTGGGAATAGTATGTTTTACCCGTCCGCTATCCAACACTTTCCCTACTGTTGCACTCATTGGAGTGGGAATAGTAATTTTACCCCTACGCAATCCAACACTTTCTCTACTGTTGCACTCACTGGAGTGGGAATAGTAAGTTTTACCCCTCCGCTATCCAACACTTTCCCTACTGTTGCACTCATTGGAGTGGGAATAGGAATTTTTACCCCTAAGCAATCCAACACTTTCCCTACTGTTGCACTGACTGGAGTAGGAATAGTAAGTTTTACCTCTCCGCTATCCAACACTTTCCCTACTGTTGCACTCATTGGAGTGGGAATAGTAATTTTACTCCTCTGCTATCCAACACTTTCCCCACTGTTACACTCACTGGAGTGGGAATAGTAAGTTTTACTCCTCCGCTATCCAACACTTTCCCTACTGTTGCACTCACTGGAGTGGGAATAGTAATTTTTACCTCTTCACTATCTGACATTTTCCCTACTGTTGCCCTCACTGGAGTGGGAATAGTAAGTTTTACTCCTCCGCTATCCAACACTTTCCCTACTGTTGCACTCACTGGAGTGGGAATAGTAATTTTTACCTCTTCACTATCCAACACTTTCCCTACTGTTGCACTGACTGGAGTGGTAAATTTAAGATTAAAGATTCTGAAATAGTTTAATGTTTTAATTTATATTAGAATGTTTTTTTTTAAAATAGATTTTATGTTATTGTTATATATATATATATAGATATCCTCCATCTCCTGGCTCCGTTGGTTGGTTGTTTGCCACTCTGCAAAGGTGTGGGACCCCGCGGTTGAGCCCAACCGCTTAATATTTTTCACAAATCCTTCCCAAAGGGAAGAAAAACGGGTCACACTCGCGAAGACTTTTGCAATATTTATTTTCTTTTTCTTTTTTTGCTCAGGGTGAAAGGCCACAGATCTACGCGTTTCGGTCTGACACACAGACCTTGATCACGATTGTGACCAAGGTCTTAATTTTTTTAATTAAGTTTATTTGTTACATTTTAACAAATATAACAAATAAACTTAATAAAAAAAATGTAAACACACATACATAGTAATCAATATATATATATACATATTTACTTTAAAACAATTAATAAACTCTTAATTTTAATTTATTTTATAATTTCAATATATATATATATATATATATATATATATATATATATATATATATATATAACCTACTGGCGGTCGCCAGTAGGTAGTTATAGTTAGGACCTATTTTCCATAGGAAAAGCATTTTTTGTTTTCTCAATAACTTTGGCGTCGTTTGACGAATCATCGCGAAATTTTCAAAACTAGTGGGGCGCTCCGGTCAGCTCCCGTCTTGAAAGTTTCGGGGTGATTCATCAAGCGGGGGCCGAGAAAAAAGGGGGGTTCCAAAACATGTTTTCTCCATGTTATTTTCCATAGGAAACTTTAGACACGGCTACAGCCCGAACTGCTGAACGGAATTACACCAAATTTTGCAAAAAGGTAGCCCTTGGTTCAGAAAGAGTCCTTTTTGTTAAATGGTGTAAATCCATTCAGTAGTTGCTGAGAAATTCAAAAAATAAAAGTTTCGATATCTATGGCCGAGGAGGGTTTGCGAACCCTCCCGACCACGAGCTTTATTCTAATTGGCTGTCAACACTCCAAACCAGGAAGTGTTGGCAGCCATCTTGTGACTCGGTAGAACCGAGTCACAAGAAAACAGTAAAACAAGCCTGAAAAACAAGAAAAGGGGGCAGGGTAGAAACACCCTGACCCCCCAGGCCTGCTCAGGGGGTCCCACAAGGACCCCCAGGGCCAAAAAAAGCATTTTTTTTTTAACAAATCGTCAAAATTCGCGCTGGGGTCGCGAATCCCGCCGAAATTATTTTAAAAAATGAAGGGCGGACTCCCGCGCTTCATTTAATTGAGGCCCCCGGGTGGGCCAGGTCCCGGGGGCATTGCCAAAAAATATATGCGGGGGCCCACGGGGGCCCCCGCAGCCCCGGGGACCACCACCCCCCGGGGCTTGCTTAAAATAATGTGCGGGAGGGCACACAGCCCTCCCGCAGCCCCGGGGACCACCACCTCCCCAGGGCTTTCTAATTGAAGGGAGGGGGGCCGCGCGGCCCCCCTCGTGGAGCCAGTGATGGCCCTGGGGACCGCCACCCCCAGGGCCGGCTCCTGCAGTGTCCCGGGGTGCCCACCCCCGGGACACTGCTGTTTGCTATGGTAGGGCGGGAGCACATAGCAAACTCTGCTTTGGATTTTGGAAGCGAGAGCAGGGAAACCTGCTCTCGCTTCCAAAATCCAAAGCAGATTGCTTTTCCACATGGGGAGCTGCATGTCAGCAGCTCCCCATGTGGAAAAGCAATGCCGGCTCCCGCAGGAGGCGGGGAGCCGGTGGGACCTTGGTGGAATTGGGGACCCGGGGGATGGGGTCCCCGGGGCCAGGAGTGGCCTGGGAGGGGGGCCACGCGGCCCCCTCCTTTCTAAGTTAAAAAAATATATATATATGGCCATGCCCCGGGGGATGGGGTCCCCGGGGCAGAAATTGGCCTCAGGGAGGGGGGCCACGCGGCCCCCTTCCCGTTTAAAAAAAAAAAAATTTAAATAGGGGTCAGGCCCTGGGGGATGGGGTCCCCAGGGCCACACAAAAGGGAAAATAAGGGGGGCCACACAGCCCCACTTCTGAAAAACAAAACAAACAAAAAAGCCGGCATCGCACCGGAGGCCCTGCCCCCTCCCTGCAGCACTCTGCAAACGCGCCCCCTGGCGCGTTTAAGATGGGGAACTAATTCCCCTTGAATACTGAGGGTCCCTGGAGGCCAAGTAGCCCACCAGGTACCTCCAGTATGCGCCAGGGAGCTGCGTTGCAGAGAGTTGGTCCAAGGCCACGCCCCTTTTTACACCACTCTGCAACGCAGCTCTGTGGCACTTCCTGGAGGTACCTGGTGGGCTAGTTGGCCCCCAGGGACCCTCAGCATTGAAGGGGAATTAATTCCCCAACTTAAAACGCGCCAAATAGATTGAGATAAAAATGCAATGATGGTTTCAGAGTAATCGAACAATGTGTACGAACTGAAAATCACTTCGAAAGGTCACGGTCACGTCTTTGAGGCGAGGGAGTTTCTCCTCTCTGAACATTACTGACGGCAGCTGGGCTCCCAGGACCCCTCACTTTCCGTCGCTGCTCTAGTCTCAGCTTCCCTGGTTACTGGATCTGGTTTATAGTACATAGCGCTCGTTTCCTGAAAGCCAGAATGGTGGTTGGACGCAATGCATGAAAGCAAACGCAATAGTGTCACGTTAAAATGAGCGGAGGCCGGAGGGACTTGTGTAAAAGGCCAAGTTTTATGATCACTACAGAAAACTATAGTTTTTGATCTTCCATCTGAACTGGGAGTGACACAAGAGGTCAACCTTATGCCATTCCGCGCGCTGCCATTGTTACAGCCCTTGTAACATCGGTGAATCGACAGTCGTCAGAGCTCCACCTGAGACGTGTAAATGAACTTTACACTAGATGTCGAACAGGACCTAGTTTGTGTCACTTCTCCTTGGAAAAGGATGGGGTCGAAGTTGGAGGCGCTAAGCGGCACATGCAGCGCTAGAGTCTCTAGCGTGAAACTATACTGTGATTTAAGGTGCGAAATATAGAGTGGCCAAGAGGTTAAAAAGCATGTTACCAAGAAAAATAAACAGCATCACATGCAGTACGTTTTGAAACGCATAATGTTTTCAAGCATTTTTTTTTTTATCCTTATCTCACCAATAAGCGTCTGCAATACACAGAGCCGTCTTACCAAACTGTGCACCCTACGGCAGCTGCATTCGCTTAGGCCGTGCCTGGCCCACCTCTTTGTTGGAGGCTTGATGTAATCATAGGACCGAGAAACCAAATGGGACCAAATTAGATAGGGAGAAATTATATCATTCTTAAATCTTTACCCCATGACACTAATGCCTGCCAGGTGTTTACAGCACTGTCCCTTAATCGCCCATGGTCCAATCTCGCCATAGCAAACGCAGCTTTGAGCCAGTCCTCACATCTGGGGGGCCTTGATTCTTTCCATTTCATGCAGATCTCTCTCCGGGCTATTAATACCAGATTTAACAAAAGGCCTCTGTTGATTTGCCGAAGCCTATTCCCAGACACACCATCATCCCCAAATATTACCAAGGAGGGATTAACCTCAACTCTAACCTTGAAGATACCACGTAAAGCATCCCCAACGCCTTCCCAGAAGACTCTAAGTTCAGGACACTCATAAAAAATATGTATGTCATTTGCATTGAGAAGTTTACATCTCGGACATTTAGGAGCAGATAGAGGGGCAAATTTAGCAATTTTAGCGGGAGTATAATAAAGTCTGTTGATAACAAAAAAGTGGTTTCTTTAAGCTAGCCGGTTTAACAAATTTATAAAGCTTCAAAGATGGTTCATACAGATCTTCAATGTTCAGCTCAAAGGGAGATTGATTCCAGACTGCATGCGTCGGAGATTGTTCCAAGTCTTCCGCCTCCAAGCACTTTCTATACCAGATAAAAACTTCCTTTCTCTTAGGACATACTGTTTGCAGAGACTGTTCCAGCTCCCAAACTCCTACCCCCTTTTCAGCTGCAATCCAGGAGGCTAGTTGCAGATATTTAAATCTAGAGAGGCTGCTTCCAACCTTCGCTCTTAATACCTTCCAAGGGTGAGGACCATCTGGAGATAGAAGCTCTGACCAAATTGTTATGCCCGCCCTTCTTATTGGGGTTGCAAGACTATCCTTCAAACAGGGTGGGGTCCCCGGGGAATCCCAAATTGGAGCGAAGTCTGAATAGTACCCGATGCCCCAACTACCTCTGACCTTATACCAAATATCCAGGGTGGCCCTATGGACTTTCAGATGCACCCGTTTAAAAAACCTTGGTGCCCCAAACTTGTACAGAAACCCCTCATCTCCACCTCCACCCTCAGCCCTGACCATTTCGCCCAATAGCCTGCCCCATGATGAATCGTCTGGCTTCCCAAGTAACATCCGGATGTTTTTAAACTGGAAGGCAACGGAATACCAAGCTATATCTGGGAGTGCCAACCCCCCCTTAATAAGCCTACGTCTTAGCTTTCTCCAGGACAGTCTAGCACCCTTGTTTGCCCAGATAAAACTTCCAATTTTACTTTGAATTTTACCAATGTCTTTACTGGGGAAGACTAGATGAATCGCGTTAAACAAATAGGTCAGTTTAGGCAGAATGACCATTTTCACCAAGTTAACTCTACCGAAGATTGTTAGGGGAGATTCTTCCATCTGGCTAATAGACGGTCCACCTCTTTAATGGTCTTATTTAAATTGATCTGTGAGATTTTATCCAGATCCTTGACTATAGTGATGCCTAGATATTTAAGTTCTTTACTCATGGGACCCGGCCAATTATCAATATTCCAACACATTATCTCTGTTTTGGAAGAGTTAGCAAGGTATCCCGAGAAGGAACCATATTCTTCTAGCAGTGCTTCGACCCTTGGTATAGCCACCCCCGGGTCGTTGGTATATAACAATAAATCATCTGCATAGAGAGCTACCTTACTGCAGTATTGCATAGATTTAAAAGGGGGAATTAGCTCATCCAATCTTATTGCTTGTGCCAGTGGCTCTATGTAGATATCAAATAACAGGGGAGAGATGGGGCACCCCTGTCTTGTTCCTCTTTGAATATTAAAACTAGCCGTCAACATGCCATTAAGTAAGATTTTAGCAGAGGCTCCCTGGTAACAATTTATCAAGGTCTGAATAAAATTAGAACCAAAGCCCATTGTCCTAAGAACCTCCCACAAGTATAACCAACAAACTCTGTCAAACGCCTTAGCCGCGTCGAGAGCCACTACGGCCAAGGGATCCGATCTAGCCATAGCCAAATCGATACTACCGATCAACTGATGTGTCTGGTCCTGAATATATCTGCCCGGGACAAACCCCTTTTGATCGATATTAATCAGATATGGGGCCAACTTGACCAGTCTCCCTGCTAGAATGCCCATAAAGATCTTATAATCGGCATTCAGCAGGGAGATCGGTCGGTATGAATCCGCATTCAATGGGTCCTTCCCGGGTTTCATTATAAGTACTATGGTCGCCTCCTTCCAGGATCTAAGGGCCTGTCCTGCGGCACTATACACAAAGTTAAATAAAACCCTCAATATCGGGGCCAATTCGTCCAGGAGAAGTTTATAAATCTCACTGGGAAGCGCGTCTGAACCTGCAGCTTTATTATTTTTACATTTATTTATTTGATCTTTAATCTCTCTCTCAGAGATTGGAGCGTCCAAACTTTCACGGATTTCAACCGTTAGAGTTGGCAAAGATTTCTCGCGCAGCCAGATTTGGAGAAATTCAATGTCAGGTACCGTCTCCTCTCTATATAGCTCTGAGAATAGAGAGAGAAGGCGAGCTTGCATATCCTCTAAACGACTTGACTTCTCTCCGTCAGTGTTAATTATCAATTCGTTGATATTATTCTTGGAGCGATCTACTCTCGCTTTCCATGCCAATAAAGAGCCTGCCTTCTCACCATCCTCAAAGTTCTGCATGTTTTTAGTTAACCATTGAGCCCTGTACTTCTGATCTAATATTCCCCTAAACTCCTGGCGAGCGTCGTCCAAGTCCCTCTGGACTTGTACTGACCTTCCGGGATTCCCTTGATTGACCCGATCCCTCTCTGACTCTAACTGAGAAATTTTCCCCTCGAGAATCTGTAGTTCCCGAGCCTCTGCCCTGTTCTTAGAGCATATAAGGCTGTGTAGAATGCCTCTCAAGTTTGCCTTAAAGGCATCCCAGACATAGTCCATTGAAGTCGAGCCCATATTTATAGAAAAATAATCTAAAGTGGCTGATTTAATAGCTTACGCGATTTCAGGGTCTAATAACATGGATCTTTTAAGCGTCCATCTGGGTTGCAGATTATATCTCTTCCCCACTAAAGAGAACAATACAGGGGCATGGTCAGATAGATGACTGGGGAGAACTCATATATTAGAAATATTATCCAGATTATGTCTATCTGTTAAGACGTAGTCTATTCTAGATGAATGATGATGTTTTTTACTATAGAACGTAAACCCCTGTATGTCACCCTTCTTTAACCTCCACACATCTACTAGATCCAGATCAAACAGCAGGTTCTTCATATCCCGGCGGACTCAAGGTGCCCCTATATAATGGCTCTGATTTGATCTATCTTTTTGAGGGTCGAGGAGGACGTTGAAATCGCCTCCAATAATTATAGGTGAAGTTATTTCAATTAAATTAGATTGTAGCTTACAAACATAAGTCGGGTCATCAATATTGGGACCATAAAAGGAGGCACATGCTAGCTCGAATCCACCAAAATCTAATAGGGCCACTATCCACCTCCCAGAATAATCAGTTTGAATAGTTTTAATAGTACATCCTGCTCCCTGCTTTATCAGAATGGCCACCCCTTTGCTATGTGATGTCTGCTCAGAGGAACAAAAACATTTTACCCAGGAGAATTTAGAACAAACACTGCGACATTCTGCATAGCTTAAATGAGTCTCCTGAATAATAAAAATTTGAGCTGGAGAAAGCTCTAAATATTTCAATACCAGTCTTTGTCTGCGGTGGCATCTTAACCCATTAACATTCCACGTAATAAATGTTACCTCTCTATTTACTAAAGGGATACCTGCCATTAAAAGATAAGACCCAATGCAGACGGATCCTTAAGATGTGAGACTGAGGAAATTTGTTTTTGATTTTACTCACTGCTCCCCACCCCGTGCACCCCATCACCTTCCCCCCCTCTGACTCCCAGTGACCCCCCTTCCCTCGGGAAACCCTCCCTTCTATTAGGCTTCGCCTATTCGGCCTCGACCCCTCGGGCATTAGAAACAAAATTACTCTATCATTATATACCGTCCTCTCTCCATTAGGGAACCCTCTTTACTCCCACTGACCCCATCTTATACTCCACCCTCTTTCTTGATCTTAACAATACGAGCATCTACCTCCTCGACTGAGTGATACTGATACATGTGGTTATTCTACTTGATACGCAATGATGCTGGAAACCTTAGTTGAGCCTTAGCCCCCAGCCTGTTCAACTCCTCCATTCTTTTCCCTAACTCCCACTGTTTTGTAGCAGTAATGTGGGAGACATCAGATCTTATAGAAAAGGAAAAGGAGTTAGAAGAGGATTTAGACGTTAATGTTCCTTCCCTTAGGGCAGAGGTCTTCAAACTTTTTTACTCTGAGCCCCCCCTAAGCAAAATGTTTTGAGGTCTGGCCCCCCTCCAAAACTTTATGGCAGGATTGGGGGAGTGGGAGGGACATGGCTGCGTGCAGGGAGCGGTGCTTATGAGAGGATTTCAGGAATACGTTTTCTATAGCTTATGAACCGCACTAAATATGAGACTTATAAAACAGAAAATGCATCAAACAAAAACAGATATCCCAAACAAACTGCTCCCCATAATTGGGGTGTTGTGAGCCCCTCACACTCTTTGACCCCAATGCAACTATACCTGCTGCACTAATGATAACTGCAGTCCTGAGTAGCAGGCTATCTCCTCTGCATCTTTTACCTCTTCCCCACCATGACGGATCTTCAACTCTGTCCTAATGCTTGAAAGGAAAATAAGCTTCGATGCCCCTTTTTAAAGGTAGACAGTCATAACTGTGATGCAGTGGGCCCCTCAAATCCCTGGGCCCCAGTCCTGCTGCATCTGCTCCTTAATGATAACCAGCAGTGGCCACTTACACACTTGGCAGCAGTACCAGCTTCACTAATGAATACCCCTTTAAAAAAAAAAAGAAAACTTATATTGTCCCCTTCTTTGGGGTATCTCTCTGAAGAAGCTGCCTCTGGCCATTTGTAAACACAAAAATGAGTCCGCATACAGTGCTCCCTATTCTGGGCCTACTCTTTGACAATATCTATGAATCTCGCTCCTTTCCTCTGTCTCTTGGACCATTACTGTGAGGCCCCAGGGATCGAGAGGATTAGGGCGCTGGATCTGAATGCAACCCTTCTGGCCTGCTACCTGCCACCCCATGGACTCAGCTTTCACAATGCCCCTGAATGGTTAATACTGACTTTGAGATGCCTCTGCCTGAAATCGAAGGGTGTGGTGGTAGTGCATAAAGTTAAAAAGAAACCAGCCTTCTTACCAGCCAATAATTGATTGAGTCACTAAAAGCCAGGGCCACTGGAATTATGAGTTTCTGCAGCAGCAGCGTTTTCCACATAATTATCAGTTTACTGCATTTGCTACATAATCTGCAGATTTTCAACAAAAGAAAACTAGATTCTAGCTCAAACGGAACAAAAGTTACTTAACGCGTAACAAAGTGTTCCAAAGCAGTGGAAGGCCCTTTGCAAAGATTGACTGGTAATCTTGTAGTTGCTTACTGCTGTATTTGGGTGTTAAACTGGTACTAATGGGGTGAAATATTTCCCCTGACAGGGTTACCTTGAGTTAAAATGACAAAATAATGAAGTAATGCTAACCACAAAATGTGGCGCATTATGCCGCATAATTTACCTTTTCTTGCTGCATAATTTAGTCAAACCTGCCGCATAATATTGTCCTCTTCTGCTGAATAATTCCAGTGGCTCTGCTTAAAGCTTCATGGTGGCAAAGATCTATTCTTTTTGAGATGTAATGTAAGGGTGTTATCAGCTGAGATCTGGAATAGTGGAGACACTTACAAAAATGTCTGCATTAGATACAGTTTGATTAATTATTACTAAAAAGTATATTTTGTAAGAACTTGTTTTATCTCAATCACTGCATCATTTTGCAGCAGCCTAGCTTAGAGTATGTAAATACTGTTTTAAAATAATGACTTACATATTCACAGTGCTTTCTGCCACAGGCTGGGACCTCATAGCACTATAAACAGTGCCATTGGAATTATGCGGCGGAGAAGGCCAGATTATGCAGCATGGTTGACTAAATTCAGCAGCAAGCAAAGGTGAACTATGCTGCATATTTTGTGATAGCATTGCTGCATTATTGTGCTATTTTTACACTTGTTAACACTGTCCTGGCCTTTATTGCCCCTCATAAGTATCACATTAACACCCACATATAGCAATAAGCAACAGAAAGGTGACCATTCAACCTTTAGAAAGGGCCTTCCACTGTGAGGTAACATGTGTTGCTGCATTTTTTTTTATCTGCAAATTATGCAGCAGATGATGGATTATATGGCAAATGCGGTAAATCCATAACTATGCGCTGTGAGTGCAGGGTGAGCGTGAAAGTGAAGGGTGAGAATGAGTGAGTTGTCTGAATGCAGAGTGCATTCCCAGACATTTGAAGTAAATCAGCATGTTATTGACGGGGTGTAGGGTTTCAGATATAAGTTAAACTATTGCTATTATGGTATTAATCTGGGATCGAGGGTGGAGGAAATAAATAATGTGCTGATCGTGCAACAAACTTCCAGTCTTATGATTAGGATTGCCAGCTCATTATTTTGATGTCGCAGACGGTACAAAAATACACAGTCACCTAAAGCCCTATTTTCCAGCACTTATCTGTGCGTACTTCGAAAAGCAAATATAAATAGAAAGCACTTTTAAATGTGTTCTAGGGCTGCCTGAATGATTCATGAATGAAAATAAAGGGAACAGACAAAGTCAGATTACAAATGAATACATACTTTTTTATTTAAAACCCTGTTTATTGTCAAAACAAGGTCTTTGCAGGCTCTTTAAACATACATGGTGGGCATTTTTCTATTGGCAACCCTTTTTTATATTCCTTTTCATAAAATGCATTTTCACACTACAGCAGTAAATTTAAAATACAAATGTAAGGAATAGGCAGAGTTGGGGCCCAGGGGGTACTGGAAACAGAAATAAAAACTAAGGGGCACATTACGATACCCGGCGTAAAAAAATCCGCCAGGCATGGAAGCGGCAAAAATCCGCCCGCACACACCGCCTGAACACCGACCACGCCATTATGAGTACACAAACTGAAAACCGCCATCGGCGAAAAATCATACAAAATACCGCCCGCCATCGTCCGAGTCGGAGTCAAACCGCCCGCCACGGACGGAAACACGCACGACAACACAAAACCGCCCGCCCTCACGGCCGACACACCGCACGTGAAATTACGATCGCACCGCCATGAGCGCGGAAAAACAACAAAAATACCGCCCGCCAGCGCAAACAACGCCGATGAGAATCGACACGGCAGAAGCCATGGCGCCCACGTACCTGCACAGAAACCATCCGCACACAAAACCAATAGCACACAACATGGCCAACAAGTCCACACAGCAAGGCACGTACAAATACACAAGCACAGTACACATCCCGAAAACACCCCCGGACAAACAAAAAATACAAAGGCCAGAACCCCAGACACAACACACCTGAAAACAACAGACCATGAGGACACACCCACATAGGTGAGTACAAAAGCAGCACTCCCACAGACCACAACCCCTTGCTACATTGCAAACCAGAGAGGAGAGGAGAGGACACAGTGACACAGCAAGGACAGCAGCACACCACAGAAACGCACACATCACAACCACCACCACCACCACCACCACCAAACACCGGCACCACAAACCCCCTGCACATTACACAACACACACCGCACCAGCACCACAAACACCATGGCACCACAAAGGATGCCCAAGTTCACGCCCATGGAGCTGACGGTCATGGTCGACGAGATCATCAAGGTGTACCCACAAATCTATGGGAACATGGTCCAGCACACACCACTAGCCACCAGAAACAGAATGTGGACCCGGATCGTAGACCAGGTCAATGCAGTCGGGACCCTGCCCAGGAACAGAACCGAGATAAACAAACGTTGGAATGACGTAAAGAGCCTGGTCAAGAAGAAGGAGGGCAAAAACAGAGAGCTGGCTGCCGTCACTGGCGGAGGGAATCCCGCGCTCTTTAAGACCTTCAAAGCGTGGGAGGAGAAGGTGCGAGTCGTAATACATCCGGAGATCCTCGCCGGATTAGCAGGGGGAGTGGAGGCTGGTAAGTACAAACTAATGTATACCAGCACACCGCTATGTACTCACATGCGCAACTACCATGCCACAGCTCCCAGGGACAAACACCCCCATGTCCAGCACACAATACACAACACATCACACACACATGCAACAGACACTACCACACACAGCCCAAACCGAACAACTGTAAGATGCGTGGGGACATGTGTACACTAAGCCAGCCACGTAACCACCAACAGGTCCCCAAATATGCCAGAAGTGCCACAACGAGCACCCACCACACCCATGTGTCCGCCACAGCTGCACTAACCGACAAGTAACAGGTAAGTGGCAGGAACACAAAGTGCAGTGGGTCGGAGGGGGACAGCTGAAGTACAACACCCACCAGGCCCCCACTCCCACAGACCAGCAAGGTGGAGCACTCCCCACACCCATGTGTCAGGCACAGCTGCACCAACTGGCAAGTAACAGGTAAGTGGCAGGAACACAAAGTGCAGTGGGTCGGAGGGGGACAGCTGAAGTACAACACCCACCAGGCCCCCACTCCCACAGACCAGCAAGGTGGAGCACTCCCCACACCCATGTGTCAGGCACAGCTGCACCAACTGACAAGTAACAGGTAAGTGGCAGGAACACAAAGTGCAGTGGGTGGGACGGTGGACAGCCCAAGTACAACACACACCAGGCCCCAGTCCCACAGCACAGCAAGGAGGAGCATCCCCCACACCCCACACCCACGTGTCAGCCACCGCAGTGCACAACGACAGCCGAAAGGCAGACATCACGGTCCACAGCAATCGGTGTCAGTGGGTGTACAACCACCCCCACGACCCACTACACCCCCCACCCCCACAGACCTGCAACATGGAGCACCCCCGCTAAGAGCCATGTGGCATCCAGTACAGTGCACGCACGAACAACTTGCAGGTGGGAAACTGGACAGGGCTGGATTACTGGAGGCATGAGGACCATAACACCACCAACACATGGGACATGTCACGTAGCACACGAACACGCAGCACCGCCCACCGTCACGAACAAGTGAACAATGTGCACACGGACATGAACAGCAGACTCACACCCCACATGACCCATCACAGACATAGCAACACCCAAGGAGCCACGTCTGCATGCACAAGCCACACTGAATATAGTCCCACACGGCAGCCACTGTGCAACTCATCACACACAACCGAAACACCATTGAAGTCCTGTCCATGTAGCCCCTACTGCCTGTCAACCACACACCCCACAACTACGCCTATGTAAGACAAACAACACTAGACGCAACAGAGCGGAACAACAGAAATGCACACGAACACCACTGAACCCATCAAACACACAGACACACCATGCACATACAACATACCATCCATCCCATCCGTCAGCCCCAGTCTCATGAAAGGCATGTCATCCGCACAGCTGCCACACATACAGCAGTCACGCTAAGACACATGCCCATGACCAACCATGTGCCAGAAGTCAATTAAGCGCACGACACACTGTGAGCAACAACACACAACATGGGCCACACCCCCCCGAGCACTGCAGTGATGCACATGGCACAGGGCAGCACGCACACCAAGGAGATGGGACAACTGCAATACGTTGGCTGGCACACAACCATCACTCACTCATAACGATGCGTCCAATGCCATGTCCAGTAACCACAACAGACAGCAAATATGCAGGGCATGTCAGGCATGCACACACCTCAGACCATGCACTGTCATGCTGCCACAACACATGTCACGTTCGGCACCCATGGCTCACAGCATGTACCCCAAAAGCATATACCCTCCCAAATGCGAATCTGGGGCATAGCCCCCATGTTGCCATATGCGTTCCTAAGCGTTCCATTTGAACCCCAAAAGCATATTCCATCCCAAATGCGAATCTGGGGCATGGCCCCCATGTTGCCATATGCGTTCCTAAGCGTTCCATTTGAACCCCAAAAGCATATTCCATCCCAAATGCGAACCTGGGGCATGGCCCCCATGTTGCCATATGCGTTCCTAAGCGTTCCATTTGAACTCCAAAAGCAAAGTACAAACCAGACCCAGGACGGGCCAGGAGCCCGCATACACCAGAGTCACAATGAGTAGGGGCAAAGCAACACACCCATCGGCATGGCCAATCCGTCCCATGCCACATGTGCACAGCACACAGTCCCATTGCCTAGCACACACACCTACAGATGCCACAGCCACACACTCGCCTCCGGGAAACCCATGTACGAGATTGCACGAACTGCCAATGTCAGACGACTAATACATACTTCGCCAGGTGCAACACAATAACAAATCTCATTCTCTCCACAGGTGACGAACTGCTGGACGCTGGGGATGGAGACAGCAGCCAGCACAGCCAGCCTACAAGCCCCCAACGAGGACACACGGATCTGGAGGATCTGTCCACCTCTTCGGACACGGACCACCAAGCTGGCCCATCTGGCGTGGCAGGGCCCAGCCGCTCCCCAGGACCCCTCCTACCCACCAACCCATCATCCAGGGATGCTGAACAGTCCCAGTCCCCTGCTGCCACTGTCGTTGCGGCCACACCCACGGTCATTGCGGCCACTACCACTGCCGCAACCGCCACCATCGCCGCACCGACCACCACCGCCTCCACCACCACCACGTCTTCGCTGGCACCAGCCCCAGCGCAGGTGGTGGCCCGGCCGACTGGATCCACCCTGGGAGCCACAGCGAGGACCGTGGTGAGCAATGTGGCTAGTGGGCAGGCCGGTGGCAGCAGGACTGGTAGGAGGAGCAGGGTCAGGGAAACGCCAGCCTCCCCTGGGAGCCATGCCCTGCCTCAAATGGACAGAGTCCTTGGGGCCTATGAAGAGGCCCAAGGACAATGGGCCAGGTCTGCTACTGACACGCGGGAGGTGCTGGGGGTGCTGAGGTCCATGGACGCCCATATGGGCCAATTCGTGTCCCGTATGGACCAACTCGTGGACCTCATGGGCCAGCTGGTGGTGGCGGTGGGGTCACAGGCAAGGCCAGCAACACCACCTCCGCCACCACCTGCTAGGGCGCAGGCTCGGGCAGCAGTGTCCACTTCCCCTGCGTCCACAGCCAGTGAGCACACCTCACCCACCACCAGCAGGTCGCCACCACACACCCCCTCCCAAACGTGGAAGGGGCCGTCCGAAGAGGAAACAGATCTCCCGGGAGGACTTCGCACGCTCCAGTCGCAAGTGAGGCAGCCAGCCAGCCTTCCGCCAGCCTTCCTTGACCAGCCACTGCATTGACTTGCTCTACGATCCCACTCCACACAGCCATCTGGATGGCATGTGTGTGTTGGACTATGGACATAGAACCAGTGGGTACACCCTGATCATCACGCAGCCATGACCGACAGCTCATTGTCACTGCACGCACCACTTTTGTCATCACCTTACACACAATCACATGTCACAGTTCGTAATAAATGCACCTTTTTCACTAACTGCTGTTTGTGCCCTGTGTCTTTATTGTCCGGAATACAACGGCCACCTTGGGCGGAAAGGCACCTGATGCGTGGCATGGAAATGGAATCCGGAGGGCCTGTAGGGACCTAGGGGTGGGAGACAGAACAGGAGCACATTCAATGAGTGTGTCACACACCCATCACACAGTACATGTCAACAACTACAAGCAATGTACACACATCGCACAGAGCAATAGGGCACAATGCCACAGCCACCAACAGTGGCATACTACCCTGGCCATGGAGCGTTGACACACTGCACGCAGTGAACATACGGCCACCCTGACACAGCACACACACACCTGCATAGATACAGACACATCATCCGTCGTACATGGACACTCACCGTCAAGTGAAGTAGCGGGCGATGAGCTGCTGGCGCACATTCCCAGCTTCCTCCTCTCCGCTGTCCACCTCACTCGAGCTGTCCTGGTCTGCGGGCTGGGGCCCTGGTTGATCTCCGTCATCCACAATGAGGGGGATCTGCTTCCGAATGGCCAGATTGTGCAGCATGCAGCACGCCACCACTATCTGGCACACCTTCTGTGGGGAGTACGCCAGTGCACCCCCGGTGCGGTCCAGGCACCTGAACCTGGTCTTGAGGAGGCCAAAGGTACGCTCGACCACACGTCTGGTCCTCCCATGTGCCTCATTGTATCGATCGTCTGCTGGGGTGCGAGGATTCCTCAATGGACTGAGCAGCCATGCCCCATTCGGATACGCAGAGTCACCTGGGTGTGAGGGACACAGAGAACCGTTGCTATTCCAACTGGACAGGGGACAGCATCGCACAACCAGCACGCTACACCACTCCACATACTCACCGACAATACAGCCACGATCCTGTTGCAGATTGGCCATCAGTCGTGGCAAGATGCTGTTGCGCATTATGTGTGCGTCATGGGCCGAGCCTGGAAACTTTGCACACACGTGGGTGATCACCATGTCCGCAAGGCACACCACTTGCACATTCAGGGAGTGCGTGTGCTTCCTGTTGCGGTACAGGTGCTCAGTGGCCTGTGGTGGAACAAGGCCAACATGAGTGCAGTCAATGGCTCCCACGACGTGTGGGATTCTGCCAAGGGCATAGAATGCACCCTTCACTGCCGCCAATTCACGAGCCCTGGGGAATCTGATGTACCTGTTCCGGTACAGCATCATGGCTGCCAGTACATCCCTCAGCACCTTGCTGAACATGGGCTGGGACATCCCTCCTCCACTGCCCACTGTGTGCTGGAATGACCCAGTGGCGAAGAAATGCATGGCGGCCATCACCTTAGCCGTGGGGGTGACAGCAGTCGGATACACCCTGCGGGGACGGAGATGGGGCTCTAACATGGCACACAGTCGATGCAGAGTTGGCCTGTCCAGCCGAAACTTCCTGATTACCTCTGTATCGTCCATGTCCGCCAGCAATTGGTATGGGCGGTCAATGTTCGGTCTCCGCCTGGGTTAAATGGCAGAGGACACATGTCAAAGCAACACGGCACATAGCAATTTCGCATACACATCACTGACATGACTGAGCAAGCACATGAGCCACAGCCCAGCTGTCAAGCTGGGACGGCACGGCCACAATACACTTACACAGGTCTCCCAACAATGGCAATGGCAAGTGAGACATACCACTGCCATGTGCATGCACATGGGGATCTAGGCCCCAATGACTTGCGGGGCGTGCTGATGGGGACTGACTGCATATTCGTCAAGCGGCAACGCCACGGCAACATGAGTGTCTGCTGTGCATGGTACTGCTTCCGAGGCTGGATGAGTATGGCACACGACGACGACGATGTGGGCACGGGCTGAGCGGCCAATACAAGTGGGACCTGTGGCACGAGGGGATATGAGACAGTAGTAGGTGTCAGCACTGCACCCTATGTACAGCACTGTACGGATCACAGCTCCCGAAACATTGACTGGTGTCCACATTGACAGCCCCATGCCAAGACGGCTGTGTGCTTGCAGTCACACGTCACAGGTGAGAGGTTACATTGCACGTGCCAGGTGGCAGACGTACATAGTGGGAGCTGGCATGTGTGTGCATGTGTCTCCTGTTCAGGATCCACCAGATGGGCGCTGACTCTGTACTGACCATTGGACACAGCATGTTCTGTGGAAGGCTTGTGTGTGTGGGATGGTGGCACTGGATGTGCCTCCGTTGGGTGGGGGGCCATGCACAGGGCGGGTACGTCGATGATTGCGCATTGCTGGTCACGGTGGGTGCACCAACTAAGATGTGTTGCCCTGTGTTCAATTCCTATGTCCGCATGATGATGGACTGTGGATGTGGGCAGACTACACATTGGTCGATGTGCTGTCTATATGCATGTGCCTTCACACCAGGCACAGCTGCCCCTGCACATGTGACCCCTGCTGGACTCGCTGCTGGGTCTGTGGAGCTGATGCACCTTCTGCGCGTGGGGCGGACAGCTCTCCTCACTTCCCTCATTGCGCATGTCATGTCTTTGCCGCAGGTGACATGGATCATGGAGGGCCCACATGTACGCGTGGGTAGGCTACACATGATTGTTCACTGGTCGCCACCCCCAGTCAGTGTTTCGAATGGGAAGGTTGTCGTGCTGGTGGTATGTTCGATGTGGCGGATGGGCGGGCCTAGGTGCGGGCTTACATTCCGGACATGGGGGGTAGTTGGATTGGCGACTAGTTGCAGTACACACGGGACACGTCTCTTCCTTTCCACATCTGGGTCATCCCTTGTACTAACTGACAGTGATACAGTCATCTTCGCCCCAGCCCTCATGTCCTCCCCTCGCCCCCCAATATGCATGCTCACCTGCGAGGCTAGCGCTTGCACAGGCAGCCCCAAGCTCGCACCAGAGAGGGCAAGGAGTGTATGTGTGGGTCCAGTTGCACGAGTGGGCTGTCTCAGGGTATGATGTGTGGCGGGACGCCGTCCACCTGCGTGGTGCCCCAAATGGAGACCCGGCCTGCATGGACTATGCATCACAGTCTTCGCCTTCCGGATCCGCCACCTGCGACACCCAGTGGCTGTGGCTGCCCTTGCGGCCATGCCGCGTCCGTCTGTGGCTGATGGCCCACACATTCACTCTTTGGCCTCTCTGGGGAGGGCTCAGGGGTGGTGGCGCACGCGCTTGCACTTAGTCGCAATGGCATGTGTCGTGGTTGGTATGATGGGCAATGGATGGGATGGTGCGAGCCACCTCCCGTGGCGTCAGTGCTGCTCGTGCTGTGGTGCGTCCCCCTACACTTCCATTTGACTTTTTGCCATGCTGGACGTTGAGGTTCTATTGCCTGCGTGATATGACCAGGAGGAGCGCGAGGAGACCTCTCACACACCATGCTCCACTGCCATCCCGTGCCCTGTATCGCCTGTGCGGATTGACTATGTTGGGGTTACACCTGGTCGACTGGGGCTGTGTGTGCCTTGTCAAGGGGCATGGCGGGCGCACAACAGGATCCAGCTCGTCCACAGAGGGTGGGCTGAGGTGCGCCTGGTACCGCTTTGTACGTGTGCCCGGCTGCTGTGCACACACGTGTTCACTCCCCCGACAGGTGTCCTCTCACAATGCCCAGGGAAGCGGTGGTGTACTGTTCATGAGCCCTCCCAACACGGCGTGCTCCAACTTGGCATGTGCGCATCTACCCGTCGCACCCACCCACCTGAGCACTGCGTCCATACGACTTCACACGACACATGTGTGTCTTCCACAGTAGTGCTACTCATTTGCGTTGACATCCAATACCAGTGGACTACATGGTCATGTCACGACTGCCGTGTACTTCATATACTCTCATCCTCTCTCATTCGTACTTGTGAAATGAGTCAGCGGAGACAGTTCTGGTTTCAAACATTATATTGAGTCTTCTGTCCTCTGTGATGCAGTATAGTGGACACTACTGGCAGCGGAATACATATTGAGGATATACTGAGCATGATTACAAATGGGATAGGGTGTGGGGTTACATCTGCTTGGCCAAGGCTGTGCTAATGTACATTTACGTATAGCTGCGGAGCTGCGGACTTTGACACAGACGGTATACATGTAGCCTACCAGACCGCTCGGCATCATGGGCACAGTCCATCTCAGTTCCATGTGACAGGTTTGCTGCGGTTGTTCCTCATGCACGCGTGCATGTGAGATGACATCAGGGCATGTGCTTGCGTGCATGCAGCGGCGTGCCACTTGTTGTTGCACTGTGGTGGTTACTGGACATGTCACAGTCACTGGGGTCGTGTTGTTGTTGTATGCACTTGTCGTCCATGCAAAGGTCCTGGTATGGGATTCCCGGGGCGGGGGTGGGAGGGTGCAGCACCCACAGACTCCAGGCGACCTATTCATGTCCACTGAGCGGTGTGTGTGTCCATGTGCGCTGGATCCATGTCGTGTCCTGGTTGTTCGTGCAGTTCCGTCCATGTGGGTGCGATGCACAGAGCCCATGCCACTGCCTCCCACGATGCATGCGGTGTTCCTGGATGTGATGGGGAACAGTGTGCATGTCCCGGTCATATCCGATGTCATGGCGATGTCGTTGATGGTGTGGTTACAGTTGCCGGTCGTTTGGTATGGCTGTTGTGGTGGTGACTGGCCAGTCCGTGCGGAAGCTGAGCATGGGTGCGGGGTTGGACTTCATAGGTCAGTCGGGGAACCTGCGTTGTGGTCCGACGTATTTACAGGTTGTCAGGTATGCGATGCCGTCCAGCAGGGCTTCCATGTCATTGGTGGTGTACATGTTTGCCAGCCAATGAAGCGGATGGTGGCTGTCAAGGTGTTGTTCGTAGGTTGTCCCTTGGAGGACCATGATGGGGCATGCTGGGTGACATTCGATGTAGCTGTTCTCGATGATCCGTCGTGTGGAGGCACAGTGGTTCCATTTCAGTGCGCGTGCGATGTTGGCCACATACGCCATGCCCCCATAGGCAGAGCAGGCCCTGTCGTGTGCGTCCAGAGGGAGGAGTAGTGGTAGCAGGTCCGCCTTCAGACATGCCGGGTTGGAGAGGCATATCTCGACGGGATGCTGGTAGGGACACCTCCGACAGTAGAAGACGGGCATGACGCAGCTGAACAATGTGATGCGGTAAGTCAGTCGGTAACTTACGTTCAGCAGGGACAGGAGATCGCATCCCAATGTATGTATCGTGCTGGTTTGGTACAGCTTGAGCTCTTCGGCGTAGTTGGGTAGGTGTGTTGCGGTTGCCATTTCGCAGCGGTGCGTTGTGGTGGCGTGCTCCGGCTGTGTGTGCAGTCTGCAATGTGCACACTCCGGGGTTGCTGTGAGCTCTGTGTAGTCGTGGGGAGACAGGACTTGTGTTCTGTTGGCTTGTTTGGAGGACACGGGCCCTCTTCCCACATGCTTCTCAGACAGTTCAAGGTCAGTGCTGTGTGACTCCTTCCAATTAACTTGCATGTGGCCGACATGGGGGAGTGTTTTCTTCTTTCTTCCCCGTCCGTTGTGTGCTTCTGTGATATGCGCTATCTGCCCTGTGGTCGGTCTCCTCGGCAAGCCTGTGTTGGTCTATTCTTGGACAATGGCTGTATTCACCGGCTTCTGTCGTAGGGCTGTGGTTTCGGTGTTGGAATGGAAGGTCATTCAGTGCTGTCTGCTCTCCCTTGTGTGGGCGGCAGCCTGCCTTTCCGCTCTGCGTTGGGCCTTGTGTGTGGATGTAATTCTTGGGCCACCTGTTGTCGGTCACCGGGCTCTTTGGTGTTCCGTTTCATGTGTCTTGTTCATATGGGCAGGGTGGTATGGGTTTTTGAGTGTGGTACTGGCGTTCCTCTTCCCGAAGGAGCCCTGCTTCTCCTAGTTGGTGTTGCCGCCGCTGTGTGCTTCGCCATGTTTGTTACACTGGGGTGTGTCCTGCTGTTGCGTGACTTCACTGACATGTGTGCGTCGGTTGTGTGGCGTTGGGTGTTGTCCGTGAATTGGGCGTTGGGGACATGTCTGTGGCCGGCCTGTCACGTGTCATGTGCGTTCGGGGTGGGGCTGATGTGTGTGCTGCTTGGTTGTGTCCCTGTCCCTGTGTGCGACGCATGCATGGCGCTGCGGTTGGCCTCTGCGTTGTGCGCATGTGTGGCGGCGTCATCGGCGCTTTGGGGCCGTGACGGGGTGGTTGGTTCCTAGTCCCAGGTGGTGTGTACACATGTGTTCCGCGATGTTAGGATTTGGCCTGTGTGTCATATGTGGATGCAATGGTGGATGTGTAGTGTGCACGCGCTGGTGGGGGTTGTCCGCTTTTTCCGCCCTTGCACTGTGTGCGCTGTTTGCGTGCACTTGTTGTGTGTGTGCCTACCTGCGTCTCCGCGGTACGTTGCGTCCTTGGTGGTGCATCAGCAGAAGCATGGGAAGGGCCTGCAGTGCTGGATTCATGCCCGGGTGCCGCTTCTTCGTTGTCCGTGCTCTGCGTCCGTGTTTCCGCCTCTCTTTCACGTGCGGTGTCTCTTTGCCGTGGGAGCCGTTTGTTTGCGGCATCGTAATTTATGCGCCGGGCGGGACGTGTTTCGTCCGGACGGTGTGTGTCAGTTGTGCTGCGCCGCTACGTGTGCGGGCGCACTTTGATGGCGGACGGTGTTGCTGGCTTGCCGGCGGTGTTTGGCCTGCTTTTCGCATCGTAATTTGGCGGGCGTGTGGGCTGCGGCATGCGGGCGGTAACTGGTGGTTTTTGCATCCGCCAGCACGGCGGTAGTGCTTCCGCCCGCCATCGTAATGGGCCCCATAGCCTCGGTAACTAGTTTCTAAAGGTATGCAAATGGTCCTTAAAGACCTGTGAAAAACTCGGGCATGCCGGAGTCTTAATAAGACTCCAGACACTGCCCAGCGGAGCCCCCAGCAGCACACTCACTGACCTCCGGCCCCAGGGCACTCTGAGGGCTTCGGAGTAAATAAAGACAGCCTGGAAATGCAGCAAATAAACATCGCCGCACTTCCAGGCGTCTTCATTTACATGTGCTTACAGAGGCCTTTGCGCCCCCCTGGGAACCCATCCACGCCCCCCCAGGGGGGCGCGCCCCATACTTTGAAGACCTCTGCCTTAGGGCCATGGTTAGGATTTCCTCTTTAACTGAGTAAGATAAGAAGTTAACTAAGATTTTCCTGGGCTTCTGTTTAGTTAAATTCCTTTTGAACGGGTCGCGATGCACCCGTTGTATCTCCTGTGCAAGGTCAACATTAGGGAGTTCTTAAACACAGTTTCCTTTAACAGAGCTATCACAAACCCCTTAATGTCTGACCCCTCCAGAGCTTCAGGAACATTGATAAGTCTTAAGTTGTTCTTCCTTGAGTGGTTCTCCAGACGTTCAAGGTCTTCCTTGAGCTCTTTATTCTGTGCAGCTAACTTTGCCATATCTGTTGTGGTAACATGAAGAGCCTCCCTGATCTTCGGAATCTCCTGCTCTAATACATCAGTCCTTAATGAAACTTCCTCCAGCTTATGTACTAATACCGCACATGACGCTTGAATTGCAGCCTGATTTGTCTCCGAGACTGTGAACCTGCTTGCCATTTCATCTTTAAGGGCCAATAATATATCTGCCAAAGATCTAGAAGGGACCTCCGCAGACTCAGGAAATAGATCTTGTTGATCGACTTGATGGTCGTCTTGGTCATCTTGAACTGACAGCACCGTAAACCTGTTTGAGACTCCTACTGCAGGGTGGACGGTCGATATTAAGTTCCCGGGACTCCCTACCATGTCGCTCCTGGTGTCTGGTGGCCCTAACAGCTGCATATTACTTGGGGGAGCAGTTAGCAAATCAGGAGAATTTCCTCGGGCTGGGTCTAAGGGAATTTCAGACAGTAAGATACTTGGTTTAGAGCTAGGGCCATGGTCGTGTGACTCTCCCAATGAACCACCCTTATTAGAGTCCCGAGTCGTAGAGGAGGAAGACATGACCTTATAGAATGATTTCAGTGAAGGGATTATTTTTATTTTTAAGGAGGATGTTTTCTTGCCTTTACCCTTACCCCTCCCTTTTCCCTTAACAGCGACGACAGTCTCGATGTTAGCCCCCGTAGGCTTAGCCTGTTTGGCTGAAACTCTAACTTCTGAAACAGGGGGAGAAACTCGGGTCGGAAAAATGGGGTGAGTAATATCGGTGTTAAGAGAGGAGTGAGCTGCCCTTGCTCTCTAGGTATATCTACTAAGCTTAGGTGGTGATACAGCTATGTTCTGAGCTTTGCCTGTCTCCATACAGTAAGGAATGTTCGCTTCTTTATCAAGTGACCGAATAATCACAAAGGTTTTATCTTGCTGGCCCAGCGATACACATTTCGGAAAACAATCCTTCAATGATTCAAAGGGGCTCTTACCTCCTCTCCGAGTGGTTACAGCAGTCTTATCCCGCAATCCAGTGTCCAAACACCCTACCTTTACTTCAAACTCAGCCTCCCCCTTCTTTTCTCTTCCTCCACCAGACTTAATGCTCGTGTAATCCTCAGCGCTGACTCTGCCCCTGGTGACCCGGAGCTGAAAACAGGCAGTACCGCTACGCTGCCAATAGCGTATTGCGCACTCCCACTGCATGATTCGGAGCGCTGGGGAGCCGCGGCAAACATCCAGGGCCATTCAGAAAATGCGCCAAACTTAAGCCAAAATGAACACAGACCGAACACCACAAGGTAGGAGTAGAGAGGGGGTCGTTTTAGCCGAAAAGACACATTGTTAGGTCCCTTCTGAACGAGAACGGCAGCAAAGCCCGAGGAGTCGGAGCCGCGACCGATTAGCTTGCGGCCGCCATGTTTCCCCGCCTCAAGAAAAGCATTTTTGAAATATGTAACTGTAAGGATAAAGTTGGACACTTCAGGCTGTCTGAAGATCTAAACGAATAAAAAGAGAAGAACATTAACAAATTGATTGTATTTAATTGATGCTCACATTCTGCATTTGAATAACTATTGATACATGATTTTTCGTGTGCTGAGGATTTTCTGTTTCAGTAATTTTATAAGTATATTTACAGTGCTACATGAGCAACCTTCTGCTTTACCCTTGGAACATTTGCCTCCCGCCCACGGACCAATCCCTCCCCCTCCCCTCCAGATCTAGGTGTCATCATGGAGGACCTCTAGGAGAAAAGGGCAGATAAATCCGCAGGCATCTCAAGAACACTTTCCACAGCCTCGTAGCAAGAGGAGGATACAAACAGATCTTGATCACCATTGAATCACATACAATAGGCGCCGGAATTACAGTTCAAACAGATCTTAGACAAATGTAACCCAAAGTAATAAAATGGGTTCATGTCCTTTGAAAGCAGCAAAACTTGTTACAAAGCATTGCAAATTCTTCGTGGGCATCTAGTCTGGTGCCTGCTGGGTCCATGATGCGGTTAAACCACTGCTAAAAGTACCCTTACAGGACCACAAGCATCCTTGGAAAATTCAACCAATTTCTAAGTTATGAATTCCTCTAAACCTACCATAGAAGCAGATTTAACACGGCTGTAGTATCTCATGGAGAGTAACAACATGGCAGATGGCCTCTTTACTGCTGAGGGTATAGGGAAGGGAAGGGAGAGGAAACTACATACAGTAAATACGTCCCTTAGAAGCTTGAATCATGTTTGCTCCCTGTTCCTGCTGCTACCTTTATGAACCCTCAGACCACTGGTAACAGGAGCAGTGTCAGGGGTACTGAACGCAGCGGCTCCCCCTAGATGGTGTCCAGGGGACAGGGTATAAAACACCTCTTTGCATATCACCCAGCTCTAGATAAATCCATATATAATCCTGGTTTTTGACCTGCCCCTTCATGCGGGTCAACGGGCAAGTAGGTAAAGTAGCTTGTTGGCCGGTACAATTCCAAAGTCCTCCATGTGCCCCAAAGCCCTAGCTTAAAGAATAGTGTGGTGGACAAGGTCTGGGCTGACCATCTGTCATGCTGTCTCATTGTCAGACTATCAGACTGTTAGACTGACAGACTATCAGAACATGCTCAATGTGTCAACCCTCCCATTCCTGAGTGATCTCTCCATATTGTACCTAGGACCGTAGTGGGATGGTATAGTTCCACGCCTATGATTGCTACGAATGTGACAGCAGGAGATTTGACCACCATAAGACTGTTCTCAAATACTTTAAATGTAAGAGGTGAAAAGATTGTTTTAGAAAACATTGATACTTCAATAAATCATGAGGTCTTAAATAACATGCTATGCTACCTTGTAATTTACTGTATTCAACCTGAATAAAAACATTATAGAAACTCTAAAACCGTAATGAAAAATAAGATTTAGAAGTTATACTACATATCAATCACAAAAAAATAAACTAGCTTTGGCCCGAAGGGCACCAGCTCAAAGAAGGTGCATTCTCCCAAAATGGCACAGATCCAGAACCTCATAAACGAACTTCTCATTTGCAAGTGAATAACAGGTCTGTGAAGATAGTTTTTTCCAAGATTTGTTTTGATCCTGATATTGACTGGTAATGATGCAATTTCCGGGGGGGGCATTCGTTTGAATTTGTGGGCGGTGCCCTGGTTTCAGTCGGAAGCTAGTAACAGAATGCCAGACTCTTCCAAGCTGGAGGATCAGCTGGGGGATCAGTGACCTGATTCCTCTGAGTGTGTACTTGCAGGGTATCCCATTGTGTCAGTAGGCCAGGAATGTAAGTCCACTATTTAGGTGAAATTTCCAATTGTCCCTTTTTCAAGGCATTGTAGAACTAAACATTTCCCATGCACAGAACGGTATCTTGTTTGAAGGTAAGGTTTCTTTAAGCCAGGAAAGGATGCAGTGATGGTTTTTAATTTAATTTTTAATTTAACGGAGTTTTATATAGCGCGAACTTGACCCGAAGGTATCGGGTATCAGAGCGCTTTACATAGCACCAGTTGCGTTACATGAGGACACATTCATTAGGTCTCGCCTAGCGTTGCAGCGCGAATGCGCTGTCATCGCTTTGCGAGGCATGCAGTATACACTATAGTGTGGAAGCTTCGTGGAAGCTCCGCCCACTCTCCGGCCCATCTTCTTCATTGGCTTAGGTTATAAATGCTGGCTTCTGATTGGTTTTAAGCTTGTTAGTCCCTCCCCATGACAGCCATGTCAGTCATTTGTATCCTTCCATGGCTACTGGCCCCTTTACTGCACAGACTACTTTCTTCCCCGTCCCTCCCTACCCCCTCCCGCAGTCCGTGAGTTCTTGGGGCCCCCCGCCCCCTCCCGCGCACTCCCGGTCGTGCTCGTGCCTTCTCGCGCCCGTCCGCACTCCGGTTTTCAATGCAATAGGTCTCGCGTAAATGCGAGTCCTATTGCATTGCCAATGCTTGTTAAATTACCGTTAACTTTAGAAAAACAACATTAAAGTTTGAAGATGACCGCGCGGCGAGTAACTATTTTTGTACTGCTGCCCCAGTAAGATCGCGAAGGCCTTAACCAAGATGACGCAACTGACGCCGATTACCTTCGGAATTGATATCACCTTAACTAATATGGCGTCCTTGTTGCAACACTGTACGGGTGCTGCGCTGGTCCCAATCAACCCGTTTTCGCCTTTCTCCTTCACCCGCTGTAACATGGCGGCGGAGCTGTCCTCTCCCCCGCCGGTCTCGGCTGAAGAGCCGGAGACCCCGAAGCTGGCCGAGCTGCTGCAGTCGGGCTGGCGGCTGCTGGAGGTCGTGGAAGGCAGCTACGAGCCCCCGGGATCCAGGCCGCTGCAGCAGCAGGTGAAACTGGGACAGCACCACAAGCTCGGTGGGAGTGCTCGTGAGATGGGGAGAAGGGTAATGTATCATTTATTGCCGTTTGCGAAGCCCAACACCACTCACAAGTGGATGGATGCTTATTATTCCATTGTCTGAGCCAGAGAGAGAGTTATTGGGCAGTACAGTGTAGCAGTTTACGAACCTCTGACCACATCATTGCCATGGCACCCATGTGCGCTGTTATGTGCCTTTTGGGCACCCAAAGGTGTCCTATAAAGGCTTTGATCATGTTATTCCAACTTTAAAACCATTCCATTATTTGCTAATCAAACAGATAATTTATTTCACCATTAGTTTAATTTAAGGAATTCAGTTAAGTGCTATACAAGGTGTTGGAAGGCAGTTTCTGAATTACCTTTACTCGTCATTCGTATATTTCTGAACTGTTCTCTGATTTTTAGTTGCAGAGTAATCTCATGATTTTTGTTTTGTTCGTGGAGACTCCTGTTGTTTTCACATCTGCCTAGTTTTTAGTTTGAATTTGAGTGCCATTTGCATTTTTTAAGGGTGCTTATGTTTACATATCAATGTCTTACTTGTGACACTTTGACTGACAGTTCATAGCGAATAAAGGGCAGTCATGACCATGTAATGCCTAGCTGTCAAGTTTTCAGGTTGCAGATGTGTGATGTTATCAACGATTAAGTGTGCTTATGAGTGATATCTCATGCGTTTTGTGTGACACTAAAAGTTTCACACAAAACACATTTTCTGTGTGAAAGTGAAACGTAATTATGATTAAAAGCAAACAGAAAAAATCCCTATAATAACATTACAATGGTAAGTTATCAGAATGTTTACTCATTAGCACAACATGATGCTCTAGAAGTACGTGCAACTTTCTTTTCGTTCAGATTTTCTCACTTGACACTGAAGCAGTGCTGCTCACTGGCAGTAGACTGTCATTGAGTTTAAAGTTATCTGCAGAAAGCAGGTACTCCACAATATCAGCCTCGTAAAACAGTGCATTCTATTTGGAGGTGTGACCATGACAAGAGTTTCGACCTTTCCATGTCCCTTTATTATCTATCTGGGCTGCAGACATTTGTAGGAGTTATAATGATAAATAACGTTTTCCACTGGGTTTTAGACATAGAACTACTCCTGCTGAGCTTAGAGGAGCTCTCAAAATTGCGTGACAAAATGTCCAGTGTAGGAATGATTAGCGATGTGCGTTAGTCTGACCCATGATGTGGGCATGGTTAGTAATAAACTACATTTCGGATGTCCAAGACCAACATGGCACTGTCCTTTAATTTAACCCTTCGGGTCAAGTTAGCGCTATATAAAACTGCAAAACAATTGTATATAGTTAGGAAATCCACTATAGCTGCCATGTTCCAGGGTCAGTGTGTGATGTTATGTTGGTTTGTATGTTGTTATGTCCCGATATGATCTGTGTTATCAGACCGACTGTGCTCCTGTCAGTAATCAAAGGTATGTACTTTTTGCTGAAATAGGATTTAAAAACCGTTGTTTAGAGAATTCAAATAGGTGTAAAGTGTTGCACATGTTTATACCCCCGGTGGTTGGGTTCTCGTTGACTGTAGTTTTAAAGGTAGAAAACGTTTGAATACCTTTCCCCTCAATTTCAGTATTGGCGTCTAGTTTAACGGCTTTCAGAAGGTTCTTAAGAGCATGCTAGTTAGGCTGCTGAAACCTTCCTTTGACCATACGAAATCCTCCCATTTTAATCTTTCACAGTCTCTTGTACTCTGCGAGTGACTTTAACGTAGCACATTTTGTACGAGGTTTTTTATTGCTACAGAGCGCTTGACGGATTAATTTGCGCTTACAGTTGTGACAAAAATCATAGGAGGCATCTCAGGAGCATCAAACTAAACTGGTCGGGACTCGGTGGTGTAGTTATCCACATAAATCATGTGAACACTTTGAACGCCGCCAGTGCGGTTGTCGTGGGCATATAAACACTTAAAAAGACTGACAGGGGCACAGAAAAGTGATGCTACTCTGGGCGCAAAGTGTCAGTTGCAGACTAGGAAGGGTGTGTAGTGGTGATCAGAGATATATGTAGGCTGTCTGGTTTTAGGTTTAAACCTATAATAACTGATAAACCCCCACTGAAAGAGAAATAGCCCTCACCAGTGAAAACATATAAACACTGAAAAAACACCTGCACAACCACAAACTAAATACCATTCAAAGAAAGGAAAAAGAGAGTGAAAGAGTCATTTTTTTCGTCATAAAGGGGCCAATACAATGTAACTTTGTTATACAAGGTGGCAGTAAGAAAGACTGGGCTAACATTATTCTGCTTGAGTTTTGTTGTTTAGGGTTGCCACTAAAATATTGTTTCTTCTTCCTTTTGCTTTTTTCAGTTTTGTGGTCTTTGGTCTAAAGATGCAGGGTTTAGAAGCATGTTTTAGGTCTTGTTTAATTATTTTATAAACTCTAGAGAATCAGGAAATATCAAAATCATATTTGATATTTTGGCTGCGTTTGATACTTTCACTGATAGGTAAAATGGCTGATTTCATAAGAATCTTTCCTAATATGTGTCATCACATTTACCCACAGAGAATGGGTAAAAACACTTAATACATCAGCCCCCAGTTTCTAGTGAGTCAGTATTGATAGTAGGTGAATTGCCAACACCTCAGGCTTTAAACATTCAATGCAAGGTATAGTGACAAGTATATGTGAAAAGAGCGACATCACCAAGCATCTCAGATAGTGGTGAAAACATGACACCAGACTTTTGGTAAACATGGAATGCAGTGTCACTTGGAATGCTCTGCAAAAAAGGTTCTTTACAAGTTCAACAAAGATTGGAGTGATATTGTTATTGTTATTTCCAGTGATTCAGCTATGTATATGAAAATTTGGTGTGATGGCCTGTCAAAATTGATACCTGAGCTGCTTCCCTGTAAGAGATCTTTGCCACTTGTTAGATGGTATGCTGAAAGCATCTTTACAATCTTCAGTTACAACTTTTTAGTCCATTCTGGTGCACTGTTTTCTTATGCACAGGAACTAAAACACAAATATTTATCATTTCGTGCTTTGTGTGGCATCAAAGAAAGAGTCATCCCAACTGTGTCCCTTAGCTGATGGTTCTCAGTCCAAGGGGCTATGAATGCTATATTAACCATGTGGCAATCATTTACAGAATTTTTGCTGAGGGATGATGCCAAAGGCAAGAAATGTGAGGATCTTTGGTCGCATATTGATAGTGATGTGAAAAAAAAGTACACTCTACTGCATTCTTAGATTTTTACAGGAAAACATACCTGCTGTAGTGGACATAGTAAAAGGCTAGAGTCTGAAAACACCCTTGTCTGCCAAGTGTTCAGCCTAATTGGTGTAGATGTGAAACATCTCCTGGAGAGTAGGCTGGGCGACACCTTTAGAGACTTTGGCACTGCAACATGTTCCATGCTAGCGTGCTTGCCACTTGGTAAGAAAGCAATGTTGAAGAGCAATTCAGGAACTTTTATTTTACAATGTATGAGAAATGGCTTGCAATGATGCATAGAAATGTCCCTTCACCACCAATGGCATTTGAAGTCAATGAAACCTCACTGTGGTACTCTGTACAAGTTCTAGATCCCTTCCGCAAAGGGGAATTTCCTCTGTAGTTTCAAAAGTGCTGCTTCATTTTTGACCGCTTCAATAACTCTGAGGGCATAAGCGCCCAGCTCAATGCAATTGTTGCAGAACCTGCCCAGAGAATCGCAATCTTCAACTGCACCAGTATTGGCATGTAAAGCTATGTCAGTGGCCAGAGTTAACAAATTGTGCAGTGGCGGCCGCTCCATTAGGGCGTTGGAGCGCCGCCCCACTGCTTTCTCGCAGTGCGAGAAGCAGAAAATAAAATGGTATTTTAAATACCATTTTATTTTCTGCAACTCGCGATGC
The DNA here is from genome assembly GCA_963921515.1 of Calotriton arnoldi. Taxonomy (NCBI): domain Eukaryota; kingdom Metazoa; phylum Chordata; class Amphibia; order Caudata; family Salamandridae; genus Calotriton; species Calotriton arnoldi. The sequence continues at coordinate 145,061 of CAWUFW010012907.1, forward strand.
GAGAAAGCAGACTGCACTGGGTATGCTTGGTTGGGGGCGGGAGCGTATGCCTGGTTGGGGGCGGGTGTGTGGGCGGGTCGGGGAGGAGTGGCTTGCACCACTCTGAGTGCCCTGACTGCTTGGTCGGCCCTGGGGCCGACCAAAGCAGTCATGCGCACTCTACATTTTCTCTATGTAGGCTGCATGTAGCCTACATAGAGAAAATGGCCTCTCTACAGGTGCCCAGGACTCCGCGCCAATCACAACGCTGCCATTGCAGCATCGTGATTGGCTACAGGAGGGGAGTGAGCATGCCTGTTCCTGTTCCGGACCGGCCCAGGACAGAGGCGGCATGGGACCGGGATCGGGTAAGTTTTATTACTTTACTTTTTTAATTTTGCCCCAGCCTCAAAGGGCACCTGAACAATATAGATTACAAAGATTTGTGGCCGGCATGTTAGCTTTACATGACATGGGCAAGTCTGCAAAGGGAGAACGTGAGCAGGTTGCTACAAAGTGAGGGACAGAGCTGCGTGGAGGGAGGGCGGGGTCACTCAGTCTTATAAAGAAGTGAAATGGCAACGTGTTGTGTCTCCATCCCTGGACTGCTAAAATAATGGGGTAAGTTTTATGTACATTGTGAGGCAACGTTCTTGAGCACGAACAGTTGGGCAAATAGTTTACGCACAATCCCTGTAAATTACTGACGGGAGGGCCCCCTAATCATGCTTAGTGCACCATTGCACGTGACGCAGTGTCCCGGGTTAGGGGTCATCCAGTTCCAAAGTACATTGGAATTAAAGACTCAGCTTTGGAGACTTTAATTGTATCATTTGAGAAGAATAACAAGAATTAAAGAGGTGGTGCGGCGCAGTTTCATTTGGCGAGTTAATTTTCAAAGTGTTATTTTCCTCAGAGCGTGAAAGTGTGATTTTAACATGTTTATTATTATTTCACAAGGGGAAATTGTTTCACATTTTCTGCTCCATAGGAACATTTGTTTTCCCAGGAGTAAAAAAACACCCACAATAGTTTTGGAGAGATTCCTTTTTGTGAAAAGGATTAACTCCTCTCCTTAACAGGAGTAAGTCTCTGATCTCTGCCACAGTGGAAAGTGGTCGGAAGGAGTTTGCGAGCACCCGCAATATGTGCACAAACTACCCCCCCCTTCGCGGTAACACCCGCGCGACCTCCCCCCCGAGAATTGCGAGCCGCGACCCCTAGAGCCCACCTGGTAGCCACGCCGCTGCCCAGCGCATGTTCTGCGGTGCCTAGAGCTCACCTGGTAGGCACGGCGCTGCCCAGTGCATGTTCTGACTGAGGTGCCTGGAGGCCACCTGGTAGCCACCCCGCTGCCCAGTGCATATTCTGAGGTGCCTAGAGCCCACCTGGTAGGCACACCGCTGCCTTGGCTCCAGTGGAGTGCGGGCATCACTGCCCCCTGCACCGGGAGGTGGGAAACACGTGTTCCTTTCATGCTGTGATGCTCCTGCCGAACAGGTCCCTTCAGTGGGAAGTAGTGACTCACACTACAGGGAGGAGAGGAAACTGCTGCATCCCAAAGCAGAAACAGAGAGTGACGGGTACATGGGCAGAGAGACATGCACTCGGAGACATACATAGAGACGTACAGAGAGGGGGAGAGACTGAGTCATGCACACGGTGACATATAGACAAAAGAGACGTAGAGAGGGGAGAGACAGACAGAGACAGACCGACACATGCACACGGAGACATATAGACAAAGAGACGTAAAAACGTAGAGAGAGTGGGAGTGACATAAATGGGCAGAGAGACAGAGACAGACCGAGACATGCACACGGAGACATATAGACAAAGAGACGTACAGAGAGGGGGAGAAACAGATACATGGGCAGAGACAGACCGAGACATGCACACGGGGACATTCAAAGAGAGGCACAGAGAGAGGGTGAGACAGAGAGACAGACAGTGACTGTAAAAAGGTGTGCACTCCTTTAAGATATGTCTGAGAAACCCACATGAAAACCATCCAGAACAGGCTTTCATAAAGTGGTTTGCTAATACGTTATATTACTCGAGGGCCTCATCAACTTTTAATAAACCTGTCGCAAACTGCCTAGACCTCTGGCAGACAGCTTGCTGCAAGTGTTAATCAGATGTCAGTGCCTGTTGTTGCGCAGGGCCTGCTCTGGGATTAATGCTAACGGGCTTCATCAAATCAGGTTGCTTTGAAAATATTTATATCCAGTAGGGATGTTCTGTAAGGATGTCAGCGGTAGTGTTATACTCTGTTAATGCATAATTGTCTGTGAGCAATTTATAACATTGTTACAAAAAAGTAAATAAATGTATTACATGGCATTTCTATTTCATGATGAGAGGAAAAGTCTTTAGATATCACCTATGTTTGCTTTCCTGCTGCCATTCCTAGTTTAGCGTTTGATGGGATAGCATGGAGGAGCATTTTAGTCAGCTGAGGTTTGGCTATTGCATTTCTCTTTTTTTTTCCTTGGCTAATTAGTTTTACAGTTCCCGTTTAATGTCATTACTCGAATCCAACTAAGGTGGCACACAGAAGGATATTAAAACTGAATCTGGAAGGTCCGTGGATCGATGTATCAAATCCAGAAATCTGTCTTTGACCTCATAGTTACAGTTTTTAAGCCTTTTGGGTTCAATTATTATTTCATCCTGAGGTTGATAATGAGTGTACAATTGAGTTCTATAATAATACATTTCTGCTATACATTGCAATGCAGCTTCCCAATTGTCTGTTTTTTATGGTTGGTGAAGTAACACTAGCAAAGCCTATAGGTACGTATACAAGATGTGACTCGGTGCACTCCTCAATGCTGCGTGCAGTTGGAGTGTGTAATTCCGTGGGTGCCATTATGATGCACTTTCCTGTGGTTTTAAATATCAACACGTTTCATACTACTAACCGAAAACAGCTGGGGTTTTATCATCCAATGTGCTTTGTGCTAAGGTTGCCTAATGATTCTGTATCAGGACGCCATCAGGGTTTCGGACCTACGCTTCCATTACCTCTTCAGTACATTCTGGGATTTTCAATGAACTACCACACCCAAAAATAATGATTTGAGGAAGACTCGGGGTGGAAAAATGAGGTGCCCTCGTAACAAGGCATCACATGCTGACTCAACCCCCTAGACTTGGTTGCAAAACCTGATTTGCGTTGTTGAGATTTTCCCAGCATACTATGGATTAACTTCTGTGAGGTACTCAGCATTGTTATCTCATTATAAAGTTCTTTGGTTATACTGACTAAGCAGCTACCTATGTCATTCTCATATGAAGTCTCTTTATTGATTTATTAACCTTCTTGCTTTCTCAAATATGCTTGAAAATGCACCAATTGCCCACTCTTTTTTCAAATTTTACTCGGGGGGGAGAATCCCCCGAACCCCCCTTATGACGGTATGGCTCGCTCGCTGCGCTCGCTCGCCACAGGGCACTCATTATGAACTTTTACGCCTCACCACTTTCAAATGTCACCAGCCACCACTGAAATTGTGTAGTGGCTGTTTTGGCGTTGCCCTTCTCAAGTGCCAATGTTGAGAGGGCCTTTTCACAGAAGTTTACATGGGAAGGAAAGAGCGAGCACACATGACCAAAGACTCACAGAAGAAGTATTGTAGGGTGTACTACAATAAGTTTAATTTGCAAAAATCTATTTGGACCTCATATACACTATACGTACACTGTCTATATACCATGCGCTCTCAGTGCAGAAAGCAAGCAATAATAATAGCAAAACGTTCCATAAACACCGGAAAAACACTGTTTCTGTTGTTTTTAATGGCGCCAAAATGTGTAACCACTGATAACCACTTTTTTTCTAACGTATTGAAATCACTTGAAAACACTGGAAAAAACCCCACCAGAATTTACCAAAAATAGAAACTGAAAACAGGAAAGCCTAGATATATGTAAACACGAGATGCCTGGTAGTCCTGTGCAGGGCTAGGCAAATTGATATGATCAAGTTGGAGGAGTCGGACCCTTATTCTGTGTGAAATACACAGATCGCACGTTTTACATGGCATTGACAGACTGGATTAAATTGACTGGATAGGCCTTTCGGTCAGTCCGACTACCCATTTGTGCAGAGTGTGTTCTTTTGTACAAGAAATGCCCAGGCGCATGTCTGTAGAGAGTGGCAACCATAGTGGTCTTGCCACTAAAGATGTGAAGGAGCAAAAGGACGGGCAGGAGAGACCCGGTTTTCAGTGAATTATCAGACTGGATATAACTGTTTTTTCTGCACTTCTGTCTATGAATTTGACTGCAGCATAGCATTGGAGATGTTTTCCCGTTCATTGTTGGTATTTTAGTTTGCTTAAAACGCCCTCTGCGTTTTTATATAGCTCAAGCAGGCTGTGTATCCGGATCAAAGATCTGGCAGATACTCTTGCACTGGGTGGTTGTCAGAGCTTGGCACCCAGCCGGCCTCCTGCGAACTGGCATGACCCTGCCTTTGGGCGGAGACGGGCAGGACCAAGATCTGACAAGGCACCTTTTTCACTGAGTTGGTGTATATGTGGGCCAAGTCCAGCCGGCTTTCTTTCCTGTACGACACCAGAGGTAAACTTGCAGGAAGAGGTAAACTTGCAGGAAGTGCACATGGTGATGTGTAGTCGAGGATGGGAACTGTGCAGTGCTTATGAGGAACAAATTCCTTGGGTGCCGAGTGAGATGGCTCACGGAGAGACAGTCCGAAGCGCCGGTAAGGTGTTGGAGGAGCATCCCATAACATGGCATAGCACAAAACGACGCCCCCATTTGTAAACTATGGGGAGGAGCTACCACAAATAGAATAGCTAATTCAGCATATCCGATGCACTACCCTATTTCTCACCCTATACTTCTCTCAATATATCTTCTAACCCAACTTTATGACTCATCTCAAACTTCTTCCTACTACTCTTTCCAATGCACTACCCTATTTCTCACCCTATACATCTATCAATATATCCTCTACACCCACTCTCATTTATCCCAAACCCCATACCACTGCTGTATGTATATGCAAACCTCTGTCCCTCTTCTATCCCTCTGCTACCCTTCTCAATCCAAATAACCGACTAACATATCATCCACCACTCAAATTACTTTCATATTTCACTATACTAATTCACCACTAATCCTTTAATGGGTTCCGGAGTAGCGTGCTACTCGCCAAAAAAGCACTTTAACACCCTAATAGGGGGTAACAAGTGGTATATAAATGCAAACCTTTTTTCCCTCTTCTATCCCTCCGCTATCCTTCTCAATCCAAAAAACTGACAAATATCCACCACTCAAATTACTTTCATATTTCACTATACTAATTCACCACTAATCCTTTATGGGTTCCGTAGTAGCGTGCTACTCGCCAAAAAAAGCGCTTCAACACCCCATCAGGGGTAACAACCGCTATATAAATGCAAACCTTTCTCCCTCTTCTATCCCTCCGCTATCCAATCGGGCTGTTTGCGACCGGTAAAATGCATTTTGGTATCTCTGTCATATTGGTTTACTTCAGGTCTTCAAGCACAATTTCTTTTCTGTGCCCTTTTAAAAATTTCCATCTCTCAAACTCACGCTCTCCTCCTCTTCTACGGGTGTCTTCTGCATACACAGGGGCTCCTTTATACGACTGTGGCCTGCTCTCCCCTTCTTTCTCACACACTCTTTCTGCTCCTCTGGCTGGAGTTCATTCACCACTTCCTGCACAAACTACCTATCCCTCTCTATCTTCCTTTTTGTCTATTATGTGCAGCTCTAACTCCTATCTGTTCACCATACCACATATTTTCACTACACAAATACACTACACACCACACAATTCTAACCCACACAATTCCACAGCTAACAATTCCAGTTCAACCCACAAAAATCCACTCCAAACCACATGCATCCACTCCACTACAAAGCAAAACACATTGGTAAAAGGCATTGTCATTTACAATGCCAATAGCTCGAACTCTGACAAATGCGAGACAGATGCATTGCAAATGCTTGTTTTTGTTAGGCACGGGGCGATTAAGTGATTTGCCCAGAATCCCAGGATGTTCAGCGTCATTGCCAAGACTCGAACCCAGTTCCCAGGTCGACCGCCCTAGCCATTAGGCCAACTCCTCTCCCCTTGGAGATGGTTAGATCATATGGACACCCGGAACGGTTGAGAGGATTGTATTTCCATTCTACATCTGGATTTGGATCAGACACCTGAGCCATGTTATACTTAGTGTCCAATGAGTTCAACAGGTTGACAGTAGTATCAGGTAGAGGTTAGTCAAGGGGCACAGGCCCTTTGTACCTGTACCTCTGTGGAGAAGAGGCCTACCAGCTCCCCCCATTGAAGGGCAGAGAAGTGCCCATAACAAGGACCCATTGCCTTTGTACTGTCTGGGACTTCGATGTAGGATACACAACACTGCAACAGAAGTCACCTACCTGAGATGTGGTGCACATAGTGCAAATGCTATGTTCTGTTGGAGCAATGGACAATTTCCCCTCCCCCTTTAGATCTTTTAGCACATCCATAGAGATCTTCCTAGATCAAAGTCATGTTACTTCCAAACTTACACAGGTAAGCCATTGTGAAAGTAGACAACGAATAAACTTTCAATCAATTGCACCCAACAAAACACATAGCTGCTTTCTCCAGTTTGATTGGTGGCTTTCCCTGGTCTACATAATAGGACGACCAGGTAGAAAATAGGGGTCATGTGTGTGGGTGTACGCGCATGAGTGTGTGTGTGTGTGTGTGTGTGGTGACTTTGACAGCGGAGGAGACCTTACCTGCCTTGGGAGTAACTAGACTATGCCAGCCAGGAAGAGTGGTTTCTTTGCAGAGAACACCTGCACATGGTACAGCTGACTGGAAAACCATGTTTGGGGGCAACTTAAGGGTTTGAGCCTGACCTGGAGCCAAGAGGCCACCACGTTGTGCAACGTAAAATGTAAGTAATTGTGCTCCTCTTTCAGTTCTCTCTAAATAAAGTGATTTTTCTTTTTACTAATGTAAGTCACTGACAGGGCATTGTTTCTATCAAGTGTTATTTAACGTTGCATACTGAATCTGAATTTCTATACTTATCTTACTCCTGGGATAAGCACTGACGGTCGTGAAGTGTTATGTAAGAGGGAGTGATGGAGATGCAGGGATACTGATATCACAGCAATGTAAATAGTGAAGATTCATTCTAACGTAGCGTGGCGTTTGGCTGCGTGGAATTGTACCTCTAAGCGTGATGCCTGGAACTGTATCACTGAGCATGACGCCTGGAATTGTATCCCTACGCGTGACCCTGACTTTGAAGCGTCCATGGCGTTGGTGATGTTCAGTCCGAAGTCATTACCTGCCATGTTGATGGATGCGTGGGGCACGGGGGACCTCTAGAAGCCATATCGGGTGGGTGTGTTCAGTGAGGGGTGGGCCCCCATTACAAGACCAGGGCAGTGTGAGGCATAAACCACAAGGGCCACGGTGACCTCGTTACACTGGCGCTGGAGCACCATGGCCCTACAGGCAGTGTGTGGGCTCAGTGAACCCCGGGGTCCAGCAGCTGCTATCAGCCCTAGTGATGCATGGCTGCCTACGGCCTGCAGGGGCCTCGACGTCCCCCCAGGCTGCCGCCTGGAGTCCACACACGGCACCACCACGCTGGCCTTCACCTTCCGGCACGGGGTGATCGTGGCTGCAGATACCCGTGCCTCCTGTGGCCCCCTCGTAGCCTGTCCGTTTGCAGAGAAGGTCCATCCCGTCCACAGTCACCTGCTGGCCACTACTTCCGGCAGCTCTGCGGACTGCGCCACCTGGGTGCGGGTGCTGGCGCGAGAGTGCCGCCTCTACGAGCTGCGCCACGGACACCGGCTGACGGTGGCGGGCGCGGCCAAGCTCCTGTCGACCATGCTGTACCGCTACCGAGGCACGGACGTGTGCGTGGCCTCCACGCTGTGCGGCTGGGACCGCAACGGCCCCGCACTCTACTATGTGTACAGTGATGGCAGCCGTCTGAAAGGGCATCTGTTTTCAGTGGGCTCTGGGTCACCCTACGCCTACGGGGTGCTGGATGCCGGCTACCACTACGAGATGTCCATCCCAGAAGCCTACGACCTGGCACAGAGGGCCGTCAGTCATGCCACGCACCGCGACGCCTACTCCGGTGGCAACGTGGACCTCTACCACGTGCAGGAAAGGGGCTGGATGAAAGTTGGCCGCCGGGACGTCTTCCTTTTCTATTACGGACTGTATGGGCGAGAGGACGGCAAGCAGGTCCCTGGTGAGGAAGAGGAGCGCCAACGGGTCTCCAGTGGTAAAGAAGATGAAGGCTAGAGGGGTGCGGAAGGATGGCCAGCAGGGTTAGCCAGAGAAATTGAGGTCTCTTGGGCATATGTGAGGAGTAGGGCGGACAGCAGAGTCATGGTGAAGGGGGGAGGTCGGAGGGGCCCTTCTTTGAACATTCTGTGGCCTTCTCGTCAGTGACTGTCTGTCGAAGAACGGGAGAGAGGGAGCGAGTCTTTTGTACCACGCACACACCTCATTCTTCCGGGGGCCCCACCATTTTGGATGACGTCACAGGAGAGGGCATTCTCGATGACGCAACCAACGAACAACAATAGGTGGCAGAAGCCAGGCTGCTGCCTCATGGCCATCGTACAATACATTAAAAACATACATTTTTCAAAAAGCCTCACTTTTCTGTTCTGCTACCCGCACATTCTGTTGGGGTGGACACAATCCCGACGCCAGCATTTTTGTTAAATTCTGCCAAGTCTTACAGTTCTATTTTTTCTAATAATGGGTTGAACTCTGTTAATTGGTATTAATTGGTAGCAGCTTCCACGAGCAGGCGCAGCATTTTAATTCTGTCTTATATCAGCATGCAGGCGTTTAAGATTAACACATCCAAGCAAGAGTGCAATCTCTAACACCACAGAGGCTTCTTAGTATAATGCTTCATGATTATAAATGTAAAAATATGTATATGCATTAATAATTATGTTTTTATATAGTGCCCGATGCCATTATATCTGTTTAGCACTGTTTTAAATAAGATATTTTTCTTGGGGCTAAATCAGTTGGGCTTGTTTTTATTCAGGGATGAAAAGCCTAGTTGGTTTTGCTGATCTGTGGCAGGAACAGTAACTCACTGAACAATGTTATGCCAATGTAAGGAATTGCAAGCACCACTGTAGGAATTGTATAAATACCCCATACGATGCTCGATAATCACAGCCACAAGACCAGAGCCATGTAAAGCCAGTGCCTGTGGGGAGGAGAAGAGGGTAAGTTGGGACAGGCAGGGCTAGTAGCAGCAGGACTCACTTCTCCAGAAGGAAGGCAGCAGGGTCAGGGTTCGACTGGGATCAAAAATTAGCCCGGGCACGCAAAAAAAAGTGACCCACATTTGCGGATTGCGCCTTGCCGCTAAATACTGCTTCAGTGAATTAAGTTTTATGAAAAGAAGGAAGGGGTGTTACTCTAAAAGAGCCATGTTTTCTTGACTAAACTGAGATTTAAAAAAAATGCAAATGTTGCCTGCACTCTGTGCACAGATTAGTTCACACTAGTGAACCACACCTGAATATAAGTGAGGCCGCTTCTCGGGCACCCTGCCAAAATCTGCATACATTAATGGGCTGGCCCAGTGACAGACTGGGAGTGTCACCTCCGCATCCTTGGTAAGATCTAGGTAATAGAGGCCCATCTGCCTCCGGAAAGGCTGTTCAGGCCCCCACTGAGCCACTGGCGGCATCTGAACAGCACAGACACAGCCCAAATCGGCCAACCCGGTGCCCAAAAAGGCAGTACACAGCTGCAACTCCGATGCTGGCCCATTGACTGAGTGCCCGCCTTACCAATCCGACCCTGAGCAGTCTTATTCCATGGGCAGAGGGACGTACCTCCCTCAGACAGGTCTAGGTTGGGACACAGCATCACTGCGCATCGAAAGATGTATGCAGGAATTCATGTATACTTGCAGCGGAAAATACCTTCCTTCTAATGTTCCTGTACTCTGCATCTCTGCAGAACCTGCAGCCACCAGCCCAGTCTTTGCTCTTGCACCGCGAGTGCAGAACATGGCTGTGCAGACTGTGGTGGGGTCAGATGCGGCCTGGCTTTGCCATCAAGCCTCCACATCTCATTGATCAGCGAGGCTCCTCCTTGGCTTTGATCTCAGTATCAAGACAGATTGTAATTGCATTTATATAGTGCTTACTACCCTTGAAGAGGCATTGAAGTGTTTTACTCTGGGCAGCACACTTTTCCTGAACACGAGGTTAATGATGAATCCAGTGGTTATTGGTTGTTGTTCACTATTAGGATTAGTCTTGTGCTCTGCGGGTGACCATTGCATGCATGCACTACTGTCTATTTGTGGTGTATTGAATTAGTAGGAGTTAGATGTGATCATTAATGGGGATTGGGAGTAAATGGGTTTATGTAGATGGTTGATGGGATTAGCAGATCAGCGATTAGGTATTGCTAGGTTGCAGGGTATGACTTTCAAAGAATGACAGGTTATGATTTTCAAGATGAAGTGCAATACAATAAAAGGGATTAAGGTGAACATGCACATGACGTAGGGTAGGCTGTACTCAAAGAGAGGAGCCTGCACAGGATGGACTGTAAGGAGAAAGTCATTCAAAGAAAACAGGAGAGGCAGCAATCAGAAGTTTTGAGACAAGGTCAATATTTTTCATGAAGGGTTTTAGTAACATAGAGTATACTTTTGAGATAGCATGCACTTCGAGGATGCCGAACTACAAAAAGAGACATCATTATTTGCATGTGAGGCAGTGCTATATTAGTTACTTTTTGAGAGGTCTTAGAATCAGGCGAACAGTCTGTCCACTGCTAGGCTACTGCTAGACCATTTCAGCAAGGACAGCAGATCAGGTCAAGGGGTTTAAGCGCAAAGTAATGGTCGATATGTATATAGGGTAATATTGGGAGCTTTAGGCTGTGCTTGAATGAAGCAATGACGTCATGATCAAAGCATTGTGGGAGAATATACAGACTTAGAAATGCAAACATCGAATGCATTGAAATGGAGATTCTTTTGATGTTTACCCTTAAAGATTTCCTTGTGGTATTAATTACAAAACAAAGTGGGACCCTACTGGTTTATCATGGTTCAGGATGGGGGTGAGGATATCTTCTCGCACCCGGAAACAGTGGAAATGCATTGTCTTCATTTCTGTAGCTGGAGGGAAGGGACCCAGACACTGAAGTGAGGAGGAAAACGCTTGGGGCTACCTTTAGAAATGCCATGAACGTTTTTGTTTTACAAGGAGATGCCGATTGGTCTTCCTGAGTATTGTCATTTGGTGGATGCAAGGGTAAAGGGGGATTACTTTTTCTGTTTTTCAAGGAGAGGAAGTTTCTGCACCATGCCTGATCTATGTCTGACCCTGATTGCTGCTTCAGGGAGATCTCACACTTCATTGTGCCCAAGTTTGGGTGATCCAGTTTGGAGTCAGCCCCAGCACTTCCTGTTGCGATAACATCACTTTACACAAAGGCTGTCTCTCCAGAGCAACCTGAGAAGCATACCACTCCAATGCCCACTTTACTGAAAGCACAATACTTTTCTGCATAGTTGAACATTATTGTACAAAACACATTATCTGTGTGCTTCACTAGAAGGCACTTTAAGATTCAAGATCCTAGACTTTAAAACAGTTGCAAAATATTTGGAAATCTGCTAAACTTTTATTACACTGTAAACAACTGCTCCTTTGAGAACATGGCGAAATAAACAAAGCCTTGCATGAATAGTGAAAGGTTTGTTGACAAAGAATGAATCATTATTTTAACCTTTCTTAAATTATATTTTAATGTTTATATTTTTCCTTTGACACTGTAGCTAAAGACCCTTGGCCAATCCATTACATTAACATTATTTCTGCAGACTTTTCTCCTCTTTAATGCTTGAAAACAGCGATCAGTGGGCGAAAATCGTCCATTAATCTTTGGTAGCCTGTTGTGAACTGCATTTCAGTCGGAGTTCAGTGCTTAATAGGTTCTGATTCCTTTCAGTTAGAAACATTTCTTTCTTTTAACCTGCAAATTATTCAGCAGGTGGTGAATTATGTGGTAAATGTGGCAATCTACAATTAGTGGTAAAAGCGACGACTTCTGAATCATGGAAGAAAAGATCCCCTGATTATAAGTAAATACATGTCTGGTACCTCTTTGGGTGCAGGGGAAGTTCTGATTGCTGGTGTTAATTTAACTGGTGTCACTCTGTTGGAAATGAATGTATGCAGATATTGTCCAATAATGGAGTGAGTCTCGTACTAATAGCCATTACACGGCACATGATACTATAATTCACTAAGTACAGATAACATGTAGCATGATGTTTCTTAGAAAGGGTTATGCCTCACTTAATAAGATGTTCATACAGGACTACAGCTCCCAAAATGCATTCTGCCTCCTTCAGTAGACACTACTGCAGAAATACGTTCAACAATGCAACACAAATGGAAAGGAAAGCTCCCAACAGGCATGGTGGAGGAATATTTAGGCATCTGCTCAGAAAACTACAAGTGTGAGTACCCTGTTCTGCAGTCGGGGTGCCTGGATTTTTACTATTCCTCGAGAGAGTTCCTCGTCCACTTGTACTACTATCGATTGGGCCATCTTCACTCCCAGGACTGGTCACGTGTACTCACCTACAACTCAAGTATGTCTGAATTCCTCAGATCCACATCTGTCATGCCTGCCTGGTGGGACATTGAGAAAAGTCTACAGCGCCTCTGGATACTACTGACTTCAATGCGCTGCACAAATACCCGAATAATTTTGGAACCGGGATTATGACCGGCTTCTTCTCTCAGAGAGCTGTTCAACAGAGGAAGCCGATACCGGATGCAGCCCTACGGCTGCCACAGTTATTGGGCTGAAACAGGCAGTGTGAGGTAGGGCCTATACTATGCTTTCTATACTCTTGATTACTTTGGTCTAAGTAATAGGGCAGACGAGGGAGTGTCAGCTGGAGGGCAAACCAAAGCAATGACATCCCAGCCCATATTCGCTGCACCACACAGAACACAACCCTATCCATGTACACCTAGCGCAATTAAAAGAGTTTCTTTTTCATGCTGCAAAGTCCAGTTATGTTCCCCTAGAGTTCTGTGTGGGATACATACAGTGGGGATACCGTGGGGCTGCTGGAAGCATCACTTTCTGATGGTGAACAGCTGGACGGGCAGCAGTGACAGCTGAGCATGTGCGATGTGAGTGTCTCACTAGAAAACACTTCAAAGGTGCGATGGGAGTGTCTCAATGGGACACATTTTACCTGTGAGATGTGAGTGTCTCACTAGGAGACCCTTTTACTGTGTGATGTGAATGTCTCACTAGGAAACACTTCATTGTGCAATGAGTGTCTCACTAGGAGGCACTTTAACTGTGCGATGTGAGTGTCTCACAAGGAGACACTAACTGTGCGATGTGATGTGTCTCACTAGGAAGTACTTCAACTGCGATGTAAGTGTCTCACTAGGAAACACTAACGGTGCGATGTGAGTATTTCACTAGGAAACACTTCAATGTGCAATGAGTGTCTCACTAGTCAGCTTTGCGGCTCAGAGTACAGTGATAAAATGATAATAACGTATTATTATCATTTTATTTATCTGCTGTCTCTGAGCAGTGGGGGAACGCTCCTCTGCCATTATGGAGGAGCTGCCCCTCGTCGCACTAGGAAACACTTCAACAGTGCGATGTGAGTTTCTCACTTGGTGACACTTTTTCTGTGCAGTGTGAGTGTCTCACTAGGAGGCACATTTACTGTGCGATGTGAGTATCTCACAAGGAGACACTAACTGTGCAATGTGATGTGTCTTACTAGGAGGCACTTCAAGTGTGCGATGTGAGTGTCTCATTAGGAAACATTTCAACGGTGTGATGTGAGTGTCTCATTAGGAAACACTTCATTGTGAGATGAGTGTCTCACTAGGAAACACCTCAATGGTGCGTTGTGAGTGTCTCACTAGGACACTTTAACTGTGCGATGTGAGTGTCTCACTAGGAAACACTTCAACGTTGCGATGCGAGTGTCTCACTAGGAAACACTTCATTGTACGATGAGTGTCTCACTAGGAAACACTTCACCGGTGCTATGTGAGTGTCTCACTAGCAGACACTTTTACTGTGCAATGTGAATGTCTCACTAGGAGACACTTTAACTGAGCGTTATGAGTGTCTCGCTAGGAAACACTTCATTGTGCAATGAGTGTCTCACTCAGTGGCAGCTGCCACCAGTCTAAGGTGGTACGGTAGTGCAGGCGGAGTTTGGGGGGGGAATACAAATAAAATTAAGTGACTTACCTGCCGCTCCCGCTGATGCTGCCATCCTCCCGTTGCTCCTCTCGCGACGGGGCACAAAGCACGGACTCCCCACCCAATCCAGATGTTGCTCTCATGCTAGGAGAGCAGCGCCAGGACTTGCCTCAGCAAGCTGGTCTGATGCTCGCTCAGGCACAGGGAGTCTGTGCCGTTTCTCCACCCAGCTGTAGAATATAGCTGTGTTGGAGAAACTGAAGTGCACATGTCTGTTTGGCCGGCCTAAGACAGCCGACAAAACCGCCATGCGCACTTACAGCACCCCCCACCTCTTCTCCTCTCTGCCATGGCCCTGCCCCACCCTAGGCTCATCAGCTTTGTGGCGCAGAATACAGTGATAAATAGAATGATAATAACATTGTATTATTATTATTATTTTATTTATCTGCTGTCTCTGAGCAGTGGGGCAACGCTCCTCCGCCATTACTGAGGAGCCGCCCCTGGTCTCACTGGGAAACACTTCAATAATGCGATTTGAGTATCTCACTAGGAGACACTTTAACTGTGCGATGTGAGTGTCTCACTAGGAAACACTTCAAGGGTGCGATGTTAGTGTCTCACTAGGACACACTTTAACTATGCGATTGGTTTGTTTCACTTTGAGACACTTTATCTGTGTGATGTGAGTGTCTCGCTAGGAGTCACTTTAACTCTGACCAGGGAGAGAAGACAGCAGCCTTTAATTTAAAGACTATTGCAGCATTCTGGGCAGAGAGAAACATGAGCGTACATCTCATTCACTAGTTTCTTTCACGTTACTCATTTATGGGATGGGAACTGTCCATTCTGGTCCTACAGGAACAGTTTTATAAAGACCCGTGGGTTAAGTACTCACAGCTTTGATTCCTTGTGATCTGCAGGCCCAAACTGTAACTGCCAATAGGTCTAACTCATCCTATCTGTCAGAGGTCAGTTAACGAGCACTAATTTTAAGAAACTGTATTATTATTTGGGGTGGGTTACTACGCATCTCAAGGAATAATCACAACCCTTGTCAGGGTGAACCCTCAAAGTCACTAAATTAACCTGAGCTCAACCCCCTGGTAGATATGGCACAGAGCCGACAGGCTTAATTTAGAGCAATGTGCAAAGTATTTATCTAGGACCCAAAACAATAATAAAGTCAAGAATTAGAAAAATAGAGTAAAATTTAATAAACAAAATTATATAAAAATCCAATAAGGGGAACCAAAGAGATGAACTTTTAAAAATATATAAAATTGCACTTACCTGCTGCTCCGACGGCTGCCACCTTGCTCCCAATTCTTGCCTCCCGGACGTCCAGGAACTGCTTCACACTGCACAGGCTCCCAGATGCCAATCCCAGCTCTTCTGTCATGCTGGGAATACAATTCCCAGCATGAGAGCAGTGCTGGGATCGGTCTGAGTGCCCTGGTTCGAAGCTTAGACAGGGACTGGGAGCCGGAGTTGGTTCTCCACCCGACTGTACAACACAGCTCAGGTTGGAGAAAGGCTAAGTCCTCATGATGGTTTGGTTGGCCCCAGACAGCTACCAAACCTTCATGTAAATTTAGCAGTGCCCACCACTCCCCCTCCTCCCTGGTGCTCCCTCAGATCGTCTGGCAGCCTACAGGACGTAAAATAAAATTGTTTTATTATCATTTTATTTTTCTCTTTTGCCTCTGCTGGGTTTAAGCTGGGGGGGGGGTATGACACTCCTCCACTTTAATGGAGGAGACGCCCCGTTTGACACTGTATGTAAAAAAGTCATCTTCACCCATTCATGTCAGCTTATTATTTGCTTGTAGGAAGAATTTGACACCTTTTTCACTCCTATTCAAGCATGCACGTCAATTCACCAAAATGCAAGGGGTAGCGGAAGTGACATCACACGCCTTTTGACCAGTAGTGGCCACTCGTACTACGAAGTGGTGGGTTGGGGGGAAGGGGGAACAACAACAACAAAAAAACAAGTATAAATAAAAAGCATAAAACTTCCCTGCTCTGACGGCTGCCGCCTTGCTCCCGATCCTCGCGTCCTTGTCAGGAGCCTGCTGCACACTGCCTAGGCTTCCAGCTCCCAATCCCAGCGCTGCTTACATACTAGGTATGCTATTCCCAGCATGTGAGCAGCACTGGGATTGGTCTGAGCGCCTCAGTTCGACGCTCTGACATAGACTGGGAGCCTGTGTTGGTTTCTCCACCCAGCTGTACAACGCAACTAGGTGGAGAAAGGCTAAGTGTGCATGGCGATTTGGCCGGCCCCACTCCCCCCTCCTCCCTGGTGCTGCAGTGTCAGGATGGGGGCCACACTCCTCCCTCGCAGCCTGCAGGGCTAAAAATAAAATGATAATAAAAATGTTTTATTATCATTATATTTTTGTCCTTTGCCTCTGCTGGCTTTCAGCGGGGGGGGCGCTCCCCCGCCATAACGGAGGAGCTGCCACTGCCTTTGATTGTCACTTTCACTCACACACATGCTTACACATTTACACACATTCCCACTTACACTCTCTCTCACATAAACACACTCTCACCCGCACGCACACACACACTCAACATACATTTAAAAACATTTTTTTTACTTAGCTCAGCTGTCAGGGAATTTCATATTCCAGCTAATTGGACTATTTTTCATTACACTACATATATTATCCACTAATATTATAATTAAAGCTTTGACAGAATACAAAGAGAGTGCTGTCCCACTGACGTCTATAAGGATGAGCTGCCTATATGCTCCTTATTTTGCCACCTCTGGGGCCAGGGATCGCAAAGGCAATGCCAGGGTTCGCAACGTGCAAGCCAGGGGTCGCAGTTGCGACTCCTAAATGATGTCCACTTATTCAAGGCTAATCATGGGCTGGGAGAAGCTGGAGAGCCAATGAAACTTAGCCTCCAAGAACTTCAGGCAGGGGAATGGTAACTTTCTAAAAGTTACTTTGCCTTAATATTTATTAAAAATCCAACTTTACCATTGAATTGGATTTTTGTTAACTGATAAAAATTGTTGTTTCATTATTTTTCTACCTGGTCTCATTCCCGAGATGCAGTATTAGTATTTTAGTCAGCACTCCGGTTTTCTGCCTAGGACGGCTAGGCCTGCTACAGTGAAAATACCTTTTTGGGCCTTGTCACTGTAATGGTAATATTAATTTGCTTCATGTCCCACTTTTTAACACCATGCATCCTACCTTCTATGCTACAAGACTTACAAAGAGGTCCCTTATTAATGTATAAAAGGGAGTTTTTCTCCTGTCAAAAAGGGTGATTTTGACAAGTCAGTCTGCAGGTTTTAAATTGCAGCAGTCAGGCTACAATAGTAGACATGAAGCCACATTTGCACTGCCACTGAAGTAGATGGCTCAATAGGGGCTGCAGTCCACTATTGGCATTTAACTTTCAGGCCGTGGTTACATCTTGTATCATACAGAGACTTACAGGTAAGTTAAATATACCATTTACGAGTATGGCAATTCGACGAAAGCCAGCAAAAATATAGGGTCCACCAAAAGACGGAAAATCCAGGGTGACCACACAGAAAAGGGGTATCCAAACATGTTCTGTGATAAGCACTTTAGACAAAGCCCCATATGCATGCCACACATGTATATGTTTTCTTTAAGAATGCTTTTTTCTAAGTATCCTACTTTACTGAAACCAGAAAAGCTCCTGTCTCAAACCTTCATGTTAGAGATTGAAAAATTTACCCAAATCAGACTGGAGACGATTCCACTCCTCCCAAATACCTGAATACATTAATGATGACCTAACGTTGCTAACAGCATTTTAGAAAGTCAGCAGTTGCACGGATTTCTGACACCCCCTCCTCTGCTTGTCTTACGACACATAGAGTGGGACCCACCCTCCATATGCCCCCTCTGATGTGCTCATCTTCTCAGTGTTGCGACAGAAAAGTCCTCTGAATGGTAAAGACGTGTACCCCTGCCCTGAGTGCCCAACTGTACTATTGCTTGGATCCCTAATGCTGATTTTTGTCTGTCATAGGTGAACACTGATCATGTGTGTGTGCCATGACATAGGTCTGTCTCACGGATGCCAGTCTTGTTGGACCGGGAGGAATTAGGACTACAGGCTCACTCACCTTTTTAATAGTTCTGCTGCTGAGTTCTTAACTCATCCTTGGCCTACATCAGGTAAGTTGTGGAATGCTGCACAGCGCAGGATTAGGTACTCTGCATTAGTTGTATGTGTGCCTGGGAAAGATATAGTACTAGGATGGAGTAGTACTGTGCGGTGCATGTGTGGTTAGCACATGTACTGGGAGGATGTTTGCCTGAGAGGACTACATTACATGAGAGATGTATGGCTGTGCAGTGCATGTGTGGATAAAGCATGAGCTGAGTGTATGTGTGCTTGCGTGGAGGACAATATGAAGGGAGAAGTGTTGTGCAGCGTGCACATAGTGTGTGTGTTGGCAGTGTGTGAGTCTGGAAAAGGGCTATAGGAAGGGGAAGTTTAGTCCCCAGAAATTTTTAATCTGCCCATCATCAAGACAGGTTGTGACAGAAGGGTAAGCTCTGCAAGACTTCTGCCTGTAAACAGGACTGGGGGCCAAGGCTTGCTAGTCACCCTGCTTGTTGAGGGGACATTACCCAGGGAAATCAAGACCACCTGCCCTGGAGCCTGGAGCACCAGCACCTGCCTGCTCGCCAAGACCAGTGTGCCCTGAGAAAAAGAGTAGATCGTTGGAGGGAGCAAGGTCTTGTGGGGATCCCTACCATGAGGTATCCATGTGTGAGTTGTGAGGATTCGGCTGAGCATCGATCAAGCCTTTGCCCGTGTGCATGATTGTTTTCAGTGAGCCCCATATACCAGAAGAGGGCCGCCGTAGACTGAGCCGTATGTTGAGCACCGTGTAGGTCATGCTATGCCCTTACTGCTGTGTTAACTTCGTTCGCCAGAGGGGTCCACCAGTAAAGCTACTGCTTCAAGGAGTGCCAAGACTTGTGAGCTGGGAGAACCTACACCCGGATAATGCCATATGCCAGCAGAGGCTGCCAGTACTAATATTGCCAAAGAATTTGGGACCCCGCCCGAAAGAGAGACTGAGGCTGCGATCCGCAGGTGGGACCCACACTGCGTGGGAACTGCCCCTGACTCACAGCTGAGGACTACAGCAGACACTGAGGACAGCATTGCACCTTTGCTGGCTTAGTTAGCACCTGAAAAAAGGATTCCTTCTTCCCATTGAGCAAAGTCAACTTACCATGTCTGCTGCTCTGACATCTGGGAGACCTCCAGCAGTGGCGCTCAGGAGAGAGAGCCTGCGATTCCGGGTGCTGCCACATGGGCCACGAGTAGCCCAACCTCTCCTAACTGAGCAGGATTCACTAGTGCATGTTTGAAGGTGCCCACTGCATTGTTGAACTCTTCTGTGCTGCGAGGGTGGGTAAAACATGAACTGGGTCAGTTTGGCTCCGGGGAACTCGCTGCTAACGGTGCTGCAGCACCATAGACACTTTTGTTTTGTTCAAATATCTTTATTGCATTTTAAAAAGAGAAATACAATAGTAATACAATAACAATACACTAGTTTAAAATGAAATCTATCTATAATCAATCAGACAAGTTATGAAGCTAGAAATATTACATAAGAAAATACATTGGTCTGGGATAAAAAGGGATTAAAACAAACTATTATTTTAAAAAGGTAGTTAAATAGATATCCTATTATATGTTAAATGTTATAAAATTCATGAAATATAATATGGATCCCAGAAGGATAAGGCAAGCCAAACAATTGCATATATCAAGATCAAGAAAAAGGAGAAGACCTATACTAGATGTATTGTTTCATACCTAAGACAATTGACCTAGGAAAGTGAAAAATAAGAAGAAAGAAAAGATTTAAGAAAGAAAAATAGAAGGGGAAAGGAAAGGAAACAAAGAGATGAGTCAAAGAGAAGAGAGGGGACATCTGCATCCAATGATAGAAAATAGCCTAAGAGGGGGTATCAAAGGGATATTGAGCTCTCAAGCCTTGAGACGACAACTCCATATAATTGTCCAAGGACCGCCAAACCTTACTAGAGATAAAAGGTGAGCAAAGCTTTTTCTCAACAAAAGTATGAGCTCCACGTAAATATGAGACCCAAGCCCACCAAGTATGATAAGATAAAGAATGGAAAGATTTCCATTCAGTTAAAATAATTTTAACAGCTATAGATAACAGTAAGTCTAACAGTTCCAGATCCGAACTATCAAGGGGTAAAGGAATAACTGCAGCCCAAGGACCTAGTAAAATTAGAGGTAAAGAAAGTTCTATATGTGTATAAAAAATCACTGTTAAATGCTTCTGTATCGAGCTCAAAAATGATTTTAATAATGTACATTCAAAGAACATATGTGCATTGGTACCTGGAACAAGATTACAATTCCAACATAAATCACTATCACGAAGTTTTAATTTATATAAACGAGCCGGGGTCCAGTGAAGAAGATTTAGTAAGAAAAATTTAGATTGGATAAGTGAGGGAGCAATTATATTGCGTAGGGATAATTTCCCAATCAGATACCACGTATCCTGTGAAATGTGTTTAAAAATGTCCTCTTCGAAATGATGAGCCCATTTATCATAAGTAATCGTAGATTGTGAAGGGATTGGCGCGGATAAAAATGTATAGATTTTAGACGCAGTATGACCGGAACTTAACCATATAGAAAGGAGTGAGACAATACTTGAGTCCGTTGACAGAGATACTTTAGCAATTTTAACCTTTATCTTTAAAAAAGAATAAAAGTCCAAATTACCAAGATGAAATCTCTCGGCTAAAAAAGAAAAGGGAAGAGGGTCATGATTGGAGTCGTACAGGTCCTTTACCAGTCTAATACCTTTGGCAGCCCACAAAGAAGCTATGCTAGAATCGATGTCAGTAGAAAGTTTAGGATTATGCCACAAAGAAGACCATCTTGATTTATGTATAGGTTTAGATAATTTCTTATCCACATACTTTAATGCATTAATCGTGTCAAATATAATACGTTGAGAATGGTCAAAATTAAGGCAAGAAGCCGTGAGGAGAGAAGAGGTGAAGAAAGGAGCGCAGAGTTCCCTTTCAATATAAATCCACGGGGGAGCTAGGTGCAAATCCGGTAGGAACCAAAGGGCTCCTTGAGATGCAAGAAAGAAAATCTGATATAAGTTCCAATCTGGAAGACTACAGCCCCCCAACTCAGAAGTCTTTCTAAGAAATTTGAAAGAAATTCTAGCTCTTTTATCACTCCATAAAATTTTTGAAGAGATTGAGTCAAACTCATGAAAAAAGGCCGAAGAGAGCCTTATGGGTAACATGGGGGATAAAAAATTAATAATCGGTATAATCATCATTTTGATAGTTTGAAGTCTTCCCCACCAAGAAATATATTTAGGAGACCAGGAAGATAAAAGATCTTTAACCTTGGATAAGATTTGAGATTCATTAAAGGAGATAGTGTCCGATAAATTCTTACAAAACCAAATTCCTAGATATTTAATAAGAGTCGATTGCCATTTAAAACCAGAATCACCCATGTGAGCGGGAAAACACAATGCATTTAAAGGGAACATTTCCGTCTTATCTTTATTAAGAGTATAACCAGAGACAGACGAAAAATCACTTATGATGTTCGTAATAACGGGAATTGCTGTTGCAATATCCTCTGAAAAAATAAGGACGTCATCCGCATATGCTGCCGTTTTAAGCGTGCATGAGCCAAATTGAAACCCCTTAATACCTTGATCCAAATTAAGTAGACAAATAAGCGGATCTATAGAGAGGAGAAAAAGAAGGGGAGAAAGAGGGCACCCTTGTCTAGTGCCCTGCCGAAGATTAATAAAGGAAGATGTAGCCCCATTGATTCTAATATTCGCTTTTGGTTGCGCATAAAGAGACATGACCCTATTAATAAAGGAGTCACCAAGGTTATGAGATTCTAATACTGCTTGTAGAAAAGGCCAAGAAACTTTATCAAAGGCCTTTTCGGCGTCAAGGGCGATCGCCGCCGAAGGCAAAATTGAAAGTCTTGCCTTCTCCAATATATGACAGAAGGTTCGAATATTGTCTCTAGCAAGTCTCCCTTTAACAAAGCCTGTCTGAGAAGCAAAAATGAGATTGGGAATGTGTCTCTCCAAGCGCTTGGCTAAGATCTTCGCAAAGATTTTAGCTTCCATATTTAATAATGAAATTGGACGATAATTTTTGGGATCAGCATGATCTTAACCATCTTTTGGTATAACTACGATAGTAGCTTCAGCAGCCGATCCAGAAACCTTACCAGAAACAACATACTCATCAAAAACCCTCTTAAGATATTTAATAATTGAGGGAGTAAAAGTTTTATAAAAAAGCAATAGGAAAGCCATCCGGACCTGAAGCTTTACCAGAGCGCGTTGCTTTAATAGCCTGAATGATTTCCTCAGTATCAATTGGTTTCCCTAATTCAATCATATCACCATGGAAATAGTATTAGTAGGAATTGATTCAAGAAACTTTTGACAGGTAACCTTGGTAGATTGGTTTTTAGGAGTGTATAATGTTTCATAAAAATCGCGAAAGACCTCAAGAATTTCTTGGGTATGGAATTTCCTTGAACCATCTTTATCATTAATATGAGAAATACGAGTCGTATCAACATTTGTATTTTGATATTTTAACATAGCAGCCAAGAGCTTACCGGCTCTATTTCATAACAGTAAATGGCAAGATTTTTGGGCATGTACACCGATATAAGCTCTTTTAGTAACTATGGAGTTAAAAGAATATTTCAAATGTTTGATATCCTGCAGATTTATCATTTGAATGTCTGAATAATTCCTCTTTACGTTTATTCTCATCTCCTATAGATTGAAGAGATCGTCTAATATCACTATTTCTTTTGGCCATTTTTTAAAATAATATGACTCCTTATAGTACATTTAAATGCATCCCAAAACACCACTGGGGAGTCTACTGAAGATTCGTTATCTTTAAAGAAATTATCAATGTCCACACCGAGATCCTTTACATCATTCTCATCTTCCAAAAGTTCTGTATTGAGACGCCATTTACGAGGACCCCTCGTATCAGTGAGATTAAGAACAGTTAAAGACACCGCCGCATGATCAGAAACAACTATTGGATGAATAGTAACATTTATAGTGTGTTTCAAAAGTGAGGCATCTACCAAAAGATAGACAATACGAGAAAAGCTTGAGTGTGGCGAGGAGAAAAATGTGAAATCACTACCCGTAGGGTTATGCATTCTCCATGCGTCAACCAAATGGTGAGAAGAGCACATATTGAGTAAATGTTTATGTGATCTAGGGGGACGAAATCTAAACGCAGAGTGTCTATCCAGGATAGGATCAAGGGGAAGATTAAAATCACCACCAACTATAGTTTTAGAGTTCTGTGGAATATCAGAGAGTTTCTTGTGTATGTTACACCAAAAAAGAGGGTCATCAATATTAGGAGCATATAAATTCATAACATATAGATCTTCCGATCCATTAGTCAAACGGGTAAGAAGCCATCTACCACTGGTGTGATGTTCAGCTGCAACAATAGATAGACCAGAACCCTTGGAAATAAGAGTAACCACCCCATTTCTTTTCCCAGTGGCCTCAAAGCAAGTAACATCCATAACCCAATCCTTCCTCATAAGCAGAGCTTCTTTAAATGCTATCTTCGTCTCTTGAAGTAAGACCACGTCACCAGATAGACTTTTGCAATAGTCTAAAATTTTGTTCCTCTTAACTGGGTGGTTCAATCCTCGTATATTAAGTGAAACTATATTTAAGCCCCTCATGGATATGAATAAAACAACAAAATTAAGTACATCTGGTAAAGGAGTAAAAGAAAAGCCCAGAAATAGTTAAAAATTAACAGAAATGCAATATAAATCCCAAAATACACTGAAGCAGATGTCCCAAGATTAGAAAAAAGAGAAAGGGAGGAAGTAAAGAGTAGAAAAAAGAGACAAAAGAGCAAAAGTACTCCAAAGAAAAATGGAGCATTAAAAAAGAGTAACCCCACCAGGGGATGTCTCTAATAGACAAATTGCATGGGGGAAGTAATGTGGAGGAGCAACACAAAGGCCATCAACCACAATGCAGACAGGTCAACAATAAATATTCCATTAAGCGACGAAACAAATGCATAAATATCAATACATAATATACAATCTATAATTCATCAAAAAGAATAAATAATGGAAGTTCCAGAAAAAATAACATATTTGATCAGTGAAAAACATATATGATGTCATAAATAGAAAAGAGAGGTTATAATAACAGATAGCTATCTAATCAGGTATTATAAATAACAATAGTAGGTAATATAAATATCTAAGTAAGGTATAATAGATAATATTATGCGGTGTAATAAATAGTAATCTAAGGCAATATAAATAACAATATAGAACAGATACATCACAGTCTAAGGTATTATAAACTAATCTATCAAGTTAATATAAATATCCTATGAACAGAACAATCCCAAAATATATATAATGTAAAAGCTTACTAATCAATTGATGGACATCAGGAACAAATTTATATGATTAGAGTATTTTAGAAAGTACGAAGTAGATAGAATAATCAACATTGGATGTAAATCATAATTTAGGATAGAAATACAATGAGAGAAAAAGAGACAAATTGACAGATACCTAAGAAATAAAAATTATGCAAATATAAAACAAAGCTGTACACCATAAATTAATCTTGCAAAATTGCAGATAAATAGTAAATATACATAAATAACTTCATCGTCAACATAGAATTATAGGAAATAAAAATAACAAATTAGGCAGATAATAAAGTAATCAAACGCAATAGAAAGAACGTGTAGAAGGAATGAACAAGGAAATAAAGGAAAAAGGAATATGATAGATAGAAAGAAAGATACTTGCATTATCATAAGAATAGTGAGAAAGATAAGCAATGAAAAGACCAACCATATAAAATGTTATCATACCGAAAAGATATCATCAAACTGGTATAAGATAAATGCCAACTAATTATAGCGTTGGTATCGAAAAAGTAATGAATTAGAAGTCTGGTAAAGGAAAAAGCTGTCTAAAAAAGCCAGAAAAAGAAGGAAGAATCAAGTAAGAAACAAGAAGGAAATTGGAGTAAGCCAGAGAAGTGACACAGGCAAATAAAAAGGATAGGTAAAAGCAGAGAAATAGAGATACGATGACAGCCTATAAATTAACAATATAGCTTTAACTAGCACCAATATATTAGAACAACCAATCTAAATCTAACCTGCAAAGAATGTAGACCCATAACACTCATAATAGTATAAAAAACTGTATTATCTTGTAAAAGGAAAATCAGTTAATAAGAATAGCCAATATAATACGAACGATCTTACAGTGTGTAGTTATCATTTTAAGGAAGAACACAAAAGAGCAATATTAACTACGCACATTATGGCAAGGCACAAGAAACAAGGAGCCATCCTGTATAAATGAGAAGCATTAGACATAGAAAGCTCAGCAGATGTAAATCACTAAGGGCGAGAAGCACCCGGAATAGAATCTGAGTCCATCTGCGATTCAGAGTGATTATCCCAAAAAACTGAGAGATCTGAAGGTTCATAAAATATCTGTGGATGACCTTTGAATGTTATCCTGAATCTGGAAGGACCAGCAAAAGAAAATGGAATGTGCATCTCAATGAGTCTCTTGCGTAAGTTCAGGAAACCCTTACGACGAATTACAGTGTCTCTGGCAAAGTCCTGTGAAATTGATATTTTATGGCCTTCCCATTGTACCATTTTAATCTTCCTCATTTGTACCAAAATTTGTTCAGTATGTTGGTGTCGTAACGGTTTAAAAATCAAAGGTCTTGGAGAAGACATTGTTTTAGGTTTAAAAGTTGGAACTCTATGAGCACGCTCTATCTCGAAATCTTTGTGAAACTAGATGTTCAGAACATTCGGGATCCAAGTGAGCAAAAAGCCAATCACTGAAGGAGCAGTTTTCTCACAGTCTCACAGGGGAGCGACCCTTGACCCTGTCTTCAGGCAAGTCGCTCCCCCACGCCGCACAGCTCCACCAGTGTGACTGTGTGCCTCTGCTGCTTGACACCGCCGCTGCCGCAGGTTCGAGGCCCCTCTGCCTCGGTAGTCCGGTACTGCTGTATTCATTGTATTGCTGCCTCTTGTGTATTTTTGTCTCCCACTGACCTAACTTTGCCTTTTTTTTTTCTTTTGTTATCTCTGAGGCCCCCTTGTTTTTGCCTTCTGTGCTCCCTGGTGCCCTTTGCCTTAATTTGCCCGTTTTTCCCGCCGCTGCATCCCCTGCGGCCCCGCCCCCCTGCACGCCCATTCGTCGCCCGCTCCCGCCTCCCAGCTGCTCCTCGCTCCCACCTCCCCTTATATGGCGGCCGCTGGGCGGTGAGGAGAGCGACCCTTGACCCTGTCTTCAGGCAAGTCGCTCCCCCATGCCGCACAGCTCCACCAGTGTGACTGTGTGCCTCTGCTGCTTGACACCGCCGCTGCCGCAGGTTCGAGGCCCCTCTGCCTCGGTAGTCCGGTACTGCTGTATTCATTGTATTGCTGCCTCTTGTGTATTTGTGTCTCCCACTGACCTAACTTTGCCTTTTTTTCCTTTTGTTATCTCTGTGCCCCCCTTGTTTTTGCCTTCTGTGCCCCCTGGTGCTCTTTGCCTTAATTCACCTGTTTTTCTCGCCGCTGCGTCCCCTGCGGCCATGCCCCCCTGCACGCCCATTCGTCGCCCCGCTCCCGCCTCCCAGCTGCTCCTCCCTCCCACCTCCCCTTATATGGCGCAGCGGGCACGCCGCTGGCGCGCCTAAGGCAAGCCCGTCTGCGCCCAGCGCCAGACACCCTGGTCCCCGCGACCGCCACGACAACGACCAACACCACTACGACGCCAGCACCCTCCACGCTCTCAACACCGGACGATCCCACACCTGCTTCCAGGCCACCCCGAAGCACACCCAGGGACCCTTCTCCTGCCGGAGCTGCAGCTTCACCAGCCTCCGAGCCACCAACTCGCCCACCGAGACAGGACGCAACCACCTCAGATGCATACTACTCAACACCCGCTCCGCACGCAAACACGCCGTCGAACTCTGGGACCTGCTCGACTCATCCTCCCCGGACGTCGCCTTCCTGACAGAGACATGGATGAATGCCTCCTCGGGGCCGGACATCGCCATAGCCATCCCGGACGGCTACAAGATCACCCACAGGGAGCGCACCAACGGAGTAGGAGGAGGAATCGCCATCGTCCACAGGAACACCCTCGGGGTCTCGACCAGCACCGACGACACCCTCAGCACCGCCGAACACCTGCACTTCCAGATCCACACTGACCCCAACACCACCCTCAGAGGGACGCTCGTCTACAGACCCCCCGGACCCCGGCCACAGTTCAGCGACTCCATCGCCGACTTCATCAGCACGCACGCCCTCGCCTCCACAGACTACATTCTCCTCGGAGACCTGAACTTCCACCTCGAGAACAACAACGACAGCAACTCCACCACCCTGATCGACAACCTCGCCAACCTTGGACTCAGACAGCTCGTCACAACGCCCACCCACTCCGCCAGCCACACGCTCGACCCCATCTTCTCCGCTAGCTCCCACGTCACCTTCAGCCACACCACCGAACTCCACTGGACCGACCATCGCTGCATCCACTTCACTTTCCGGAAACCCACCACGCACCACCACACTCCACAGATCCCCCGCCGTAGCTGGAGCAAAGTCACCGAAGACCAGCTTAACACCACCCTCGCCCGAAGCCCGCCCGCTGACCCCACCGACACCGACACCGCCGCCCGCAACCTCAGGCGATGGATCGACGACTGCGCCAACACTCTCGCCCCGATCAAGAAACCCTCCAACAGACGCACTGACAAGAAAGACAGCTGGTTCACCGCGGACCTCCAGGCCTCCAAGTAAAACTGCCGAAAACTCGAGAAGGAATGGCACCGCGAACAAACACCGGACAGCTATGCAGCCCACTAAAACGCCATCCGCAGACACCATCACCTCATCCGATCCGCCAAAAGAGCCTCCTTCAAAGACCGCCTCGACAACAACGCACACAACAGCAAAGAGCTCTTCAACATCATGAAAGAACTCTCCAACCCCAGCTCCAACACCAACGACATCCCACCATCGCAAGACCTGTGCAACTCCCTAGCCACCTTCTTCCACCGCAAGATCGCAGACATCCACGACAGCTTCAACAAAGAGACCGCCCTGACAGCCACCGACACCTCAGACCCTCCGGCCAACATCCACATCGACCCCCTGCTCGCCTGGACCAACGTGAACAACGACGACACCATCAAAATCATGAGCACCATCCACTCCGGCTCCCCGTCAGACCCTTGCCCGCACCACATCTTCAACAAAGCCAGCGCCACCATCGCACCCCATCTCCGCAAGGTCATCAACACCTCCTTCAAGACCGCAACCTTCCCAGAGAGCTGGAAGCACGCCGAGATCAACGCCCTACTCAAGAAACCCAAGGCGGATCCGAGAGACCTCAAGAACTTCCGGCCCATCTCCCTGCTCCCGTTCCCGGCGAAGGTCATCGAGAAGATCGTCAACGGACAACTGACCCGCCACCTCGAGGAGAACAACATCTTGGACCCATCCCAGTCCGGGTTCCGCAGCAACCACAGTACCGAAACCGCCCTCATCGCCGCCACCGACGACATCAGGGCCCTGCTGGACAACGGTGAAACCGCGGCCCTCATCCTCCTGGACCTCTCAGCCGCCTTCGAAACAGTTTGCCACCGCACCCTACGTACCCGCCTCCACAACGCAGGGATCCAAAACAAGGCTCTGGAATGGACCACATCCTTCCTCTCCGACAGAACCCAGAGTGTCCGCCTCCCGCCTTTCCGATCCAAAGCCTCCGAGATCATCTGCGGCGTACCCCAAGGATCCTCCCTCAGCCCGACACTGTTCAGCGTCTACATGGCACCTCTCGCCCACATAGCCCGACTGCACAACTTCAACATCATCTCCTTCGCCGACGACACCCAGCTGATCCTCTCCCTCACCAAGGACCCCGTCATCGCCAAAACCAACCTCCACGAAGGAATGAAGGCCGTCGCCGAATGGATGAAGAACAGCCGACTGAAGC
Organism: Calotriton arnoldi; assembly: GCA_963921515.1. Taxonomy (NCBI): domain Eukaryota; kingdom Metazoa; phylum Chordata; class Amphibia; order Caudata; family Salamandridae; genus Calotriton; species Calotriton arnoldi. The sequence goes on from CAWUFW010012907.1 coordinate 174,471, forward strand.
TGAACTCAGACAAGACGGAGGTCCTCATCCTTGGCTCCACCCCCTCAGCCTGGGACGACTCCTGGTGGCCGACCTCTCTGGGAGCAGCACCGACACCCACCGACCACACACGCAGCCTGGGGTTCATCCTCGACTCCACACTCTCCATGACCAAGCAAATCAACGCCGTCTCATCCTCCTGTTTCAACACCCTCCGCATGCTCCGCAAGATCTACAGATGGATCCCCATCGAAACAAGAAGAACGGTTACCCAGGCCCTCGTCAGCAGCAGACTGGACTACAGAAACGCCCTCTACGCAGGAACCTCAGCTAAACTCCTGAAACGACTACAACGCATACAGAATGCCTCTGCACGCCTGATCCTCGACATCCCTCGCCACAGCCACATCACACCCCACCTAAGAAACCTGCACTGGCTCCCCGTCAACAAGAGGATCACCTTCAGGCTCCTCACCCACGCACACAAGGCACTCCACAACACTGGACCGGCATACCTCCACAGACGACTCACCTTCTACACCCCGAACCGCCAACTCCACTCCGCTGACCTCGCACTCGCAACCATCCCCCGCATCCGAAGAGCGACCACCGGCGGCAGATTGTTCTCCCACCTCGCCGCGAAGACCTGGAACACCCTCCCCATCCACCTGCGGCAGACCCAGGACCTACTTACCTTCAGGAGGCTACTCAAGACCTGGCTGTTCGAGCAGTAGCAGCACCCTACCCCCCCCCCCCCCCCAGCGCCTTGAGACCCTCACGGGTGAGTAATGCACTTTATAAATGCTCTGATTGATTGATTGAGTCTTCTGGAAAGCCAAAAATGCGCAAATTACTTCTTCGATTCCGATCTTCCTGTTCAGTTAGGTCTCTTCTTAATGAGGCCATGGAGCACTCCAAACTATGTATTTGTTTAGTCTGTTTGTTCGTAAAGTCTTCAACATTGCTTATTCTCGTTTCCGCATTGGAGATACGTAACGAAAGATTTTTCAAATCATTACGAATTGCTGCCACTTCCACCTGAAGCAGATCGGTATTAGTTTTGGTGCTTTGAGCTATTTCATGGACTGTGTTAAGCTTAAGTAGTATGTCTTCTAACGTTGAGGCAGAGTCTGGACTGCCTTTAGCTGGAGATTCCGGGGTAGGAGAGGACTGTTTGGATCTTTTCAAATTCCCTTTGGAATCTCTGTCTTTAGAGGCCTCTCCCATGCCTTCCGCCATTGAAGAAAGTCTTACTGCCCACGAGCAAATATTGTATAGTGCGTAGAGGATTCCAGCAATATGCTATGAGACACAGGCCCAAAACGACACAGGAATCATCAATAGAATAATAACGCCAAAGATGAAAAAGCCAACATCTCTGAGATTAAGCACGAAGAATCCAGCACACAAATGAGGTTAATATTTAGAGTAGAACCTTACACCGAAGGTATGGATAAACTCCAAGGAAGGTGCTGACGACAGGCGTTAATTCATAGATCAATATAGCAAGCACAATGATCCATAATTTAGAGATAATACAATTTGATCTTCTCATTCAGCACAAGAAAATAAGCCCACATGAAGAAATCTGACAGTAGCTCCAACATTCATGTCACGACATAACTGCAGCAAAAAGCACCAATAAAGCGCAATACCAGATCTAAGATATTACAGGGATAGCAGGCTTTCATCATAATTCATAACGCAAGGAGAAGAATTGGAAATTTCCATAAGAAGTTCATCCATGCGATAAATTCCTGTCAGCAGCCGCCATTTTGTAGAAACCCAGACTAGCAGTAACTTCTAGGGCTGAAGACTACACAATCCAGGGACAGAGGTCTACTATAATAAATAAATGCGCACTGTACCTCCTGCTGGCATAGAGAGAAAGATCTGAATAATGTCCTCACGGGTATTTCAGTTTAAACACCATGTTCTGACGAAGCTGCTCCAGCGGGCACCATTTTGTATGCCCAACGAAGGTAGAGCGTCTAACAGGCAAAATTACCTGTTAAACTAACATATGGCAAAACACCCAGCTTCACCCAGCGCTCACGGGATGTTCCGCCGCTGATTCCTGCCGAAAAGGTGACAAAAAATCACCTTAGTCACATTGAAGCTCGAGCGTCTGCACCGGTGACGACTTGGAGCTCAAGAGCTTGCGGCCATCTTGGTTGCGCGCTAAGCCACGCCCCGCACCATAGACACTTTTGACTAAGTTCCTAGAGGGACAAAAGGGAGAACTCTTGAGTACAGTCTAATAGTTTGCATTCCTTGATGTGGCCACCAGTGAATGGTGAATTACCCTGAGCACGTTACACAAAGGAGGGTGGGACAGGGATTCGCTTGGCAACCACTAGTGCCCCGACCTCAAGTGAGATTGTGTTTTTGCTTCTGAATGTCGTACTTCACTGCATGCATAGTTAGAAATAAAATACTACTTTTTCTTATAAAAACAAGTATTTGACTAAACATTTATTTATTGTTTGTACTGTTTGCACTTTGAGTTATGAGCCGTGTTCACTGACCTGTATCTACACCCCTCCCGAAGGGAGCCTTGACTGCTCGACCTCAGCTACCACTGTGAGTCAAATGCAGAAGGGGTACTTTACCAACTTGAGCGGGAACCATAGTAGGTCGGGCCGCAGCACATTTGAGAACATTTTCAACCCATCAGGTCTGGACGTCAAGCCCAAAAAATTGAAAAATCAACACTATGTTGCGAGCAAATAGGACCAGATGGTGCACTTTGAAGAACATACTTCCTAGAGTAATAGCTAACATGACTCAGATTGTAGCTGCATTTCTGAAGGCATGAAATAGTTTAATACATCAAGGTATGCCACCATACTCAGGAGCATGTTTCCTTTGCTACGGGATAAACAAATGACAATCACAAAATGAGCTGCACAGTGAAAAGAATGAATGCACAGCAGACAGATGTATGAGGCGCAAAGGAAATGGGGCCTGGGACTTTGTGTTCTAGTGGAACAAAACACCCTTCATAAATCATGTGGCAGAACAAAACGCCAGTTTCAAAATAGAGTGCTTAGCACAGCCCTGTACTAGGCAATATCCCATTAGAATTCTATTTTGGTGTCAGAAGATAAAATACCATGTGATGCTGACAGCAGATATCTTGATGCTGTAAAAATATTACAAGATGCTATCGATGCTCCTTGTGGATATAGCACTCTCAGTAACAACGCAGCACTGCTCAATGATGCCAAAGAGCTGCTCTCTAGTACTCACGCCCTTCTGCTGTTTAAAGTTGCCCATGCTGCTGCTTCAGTATGCCTGTACTGCTGCTCAAATTTGCCATGTTTTTATACTAAATTATGTCCCATTTAACTGCTTTACTAATTTTTAATGCAACTGAACCAACATGTTCAATTATGCTCTGGTGTGTAGTTCAACAGTGGCCCTGGTCCCCATAATACAAAATTCAACAGAGTTATACTCAATAGTGCTGCTCAATCAAGACCATGAGTGCTGCTCAAATATGTCATGTGCTTTTGGGTATTTATGCAACTAGTGCCGATTAATGCTACACTTTGATGCCATCTTAATGGAAAAAACGATTGAATCAATCTCAGCCAAGGGCGATCACTTGGGGCTGCATTCAACGACATCACTTTTTGCCCATATTGCCATCCTACACAGAAACCAGCCCCATGCAAATCAGTCTTGGTCCTTTTCTAATAGAAAAAGTCCAACCCGAAATGCCAGGTCAGGTCGCCTCCAGGTGGGAACACAAGCAACACCAGACCAGTTTTGGCTTGCTTAAGCACTGTCAGTGAGGTATAGCTTGAGATCTATGGTTCAGTGAGCACAGAGCCAATGTCTAGCCATGCCTGTCGCACCTAGGGTGGCTACTGCAACAAACAAGGAAGTGATGGAAATACTGCTTGAATTAATCTCAGCCACTGGCGATTGCTTGGGGCTGTAATTCTAGGCTTCCTATAATTCGAGCATTCTTTCCATTACCTTATTGTTTGCTGCTGTTTATGCCCCTGGTACTACTCAATCATCAGTCTGGTGACAATAGATTCAGCCCTAGATTTATAATGCCCTGTGTGCTGCTAAGTCATCCCCATTGGCACTTCTCATGAATGTCTCATGGGATTATGTCCATGCTGATAATCAGTTATGCCTGTGGTGGAAGTGCGTTAGGCACTGTTGGACAGCTCTGTTATTTCCCTGGCTCTGCTTAATTATGCGCCCTGGCACTGCTCAAAATGCTCCAGTGAGATATTCAGTTATAACCCTGATAAAGCGCAGTTATGCACGCTTATGCCCTTGATAGAGCTCAAATATTTTTCAGTTTACATCTCAGTCATTCCCTATTGTAGCTCAGCATTCAGTTTACATTATAGTCATTTCCTTTGTACAATTTACCATTCAGTTTACATTTCAGTCATTTCCTTTGTCCAGCTTTGCATTCAGATTATCTCAGTCATTCCCTTTGTGTAGCTTGTAGAGGCTTCCCAGCCGGGGTACCCATAAATGACTACACCACACATGGAGCTTGGTATTACATATCTTTATTCGTCTGCGTGCTACTGTGAACTCCCCATTCTAAAGCAACCTTCATTGCAATACACTCAACTCATTATGTCATAGCGCTACGGAGTTCATCAGGAGCCAAAAGGGTTCCATCATTGTTAACTCGCATGACACTAAATCTCCTGCTCTGATAAACAATAACTTACTAATTTTAGAAAATATATACAAATATATACATTTAAATCTCTTCAATCAATCTCCTTAGCCCCGTAATTGTTCGACCTGAGCGTGTTGTGCGAAGTTGAGACCTGCCACCACCATGACCCAAGATCTACTGTGATGGTCGCGGACGCGCGCTGGTAAAGCTGACTCCTCGTTGCACTGTGGCATACTCCTTTTTGCCGTTTTTAATCTTACCTTTGCACATTTCCTAATCTTTCCCCGAGCAATCCCTACTCCTGCACCTGTTTTTTTAGCTGCTTGTCTTCAATTGTTGTTGTGCTCAGTTGCCTCTCCTCGGTCCATCGCGGGTCCTATCCCGTTTGTGTGGAGGGAGACAAGGTGACTTCCGGTCCATGGGAGGTTAGTGCTCTAGCTTATGCGCTTCCCCAATAAAAACCGGATGCCCTGCTCTACGCGCAGCGGACGCGCGCAGCGGGCGCGCCTGCGGCGCGCCAAAGGCAAGCCCGTCTGCACCCGTCCGCGCCAGACTGTCGCCAGGAGCCAGGAAATATGCCGGTTCCATTACAGACATCGCTTTGAAAAAAGGCACCCCCTATTCCCGGGAAACTTTACTTAATCTTAGGATGGCACCCCTGTCCACTCTTGGATGCCCCGCCATAACAAACCTCCAGCCATGGCCGACTATAGAAGGCCCTTTTTCATGTATTGATTGTCAGTTTCAAAACTGTACTCTGAGCAGCAATGTTGCACATGTTAGCCCTTTTCCCCAAACCCCCCTTAAGCACAAGTGCAATCTGCCCCTTTCCCCGGTTCCTAGCCAGGTATCTATTAAACCCAATTCTGGCACAGGTACAGGTTGGAAGTGGGTCCTATGTAACGTGAGATCCCTTCCTAAACACGCGACAGAAACCTGGGACCTTCTAAGCTCGGTTTTCCCGGATTTAGGATTTCTGACTGAGACTTGGCTTAAACCACACCGGCTATTTTTTTAGCACTCCCCACTCACTATAGGTTTCTTAGACTGGACAGGCCCTCAAAAACTGGGGGTGGAATTGCTTTAGTTCACAGAGACAGTATTTCAGTCACTGTTCTTGAACAACGCAGTAATCCCAAAATTGAAATTATGATTTTCCGCATAGATTTTCATCCTCAAGTAAGCTGGAAAGGTGCTCTGGTATATCGACCTCCCGGTCCGCTGGAAGATTTCTCTATCCAGCTAACCGAACTTATTGCTCCACATGTTATTTCATCTAATAATTTTTTGTTATTGGGTGAGTTCAATGTGCACAGTGAAGCAGAAGATCTCCCAGACACATCTATGCTCCTTACTGATCTTGCTTCTCTAGGCCTCTCCAAACTTAATGAGGGCCCGACGCATATCGCCGGTCACACTCTAGATACCATTTTCTCTAACAATTCTGGTATCAGATGTGAACCCCACAACCCCTGACTTGGACAGATCATTCGTCCATAGAATTTACCATCCAGGGTAGTCAGGCTATGGCCAAAAATACTGTGCACTTGCCTGCTGTTCGCAGACAATGGTATAAGATCTCTCCTGATAGTTTTCAGGCAGCTTTCTCGCCTATCTGGGAAACCTACGATGCTCCTACCAATACTGAGGAGGGATTAGAAAGGTTTAACTCAATTTCAACTAGGACCCTTGATCTAATGGCGCCACTTAGATCTGTGCCCATAGCCACAAATCGCTCCCAATCAGCCTGGTTCACCCCGGAGCTGCGCATAGAAAAACGGAAATGTAGAAACCTGGAGAAACGTTGGCGCAGGTCACACAATATAAAAGATAAAGACATTTTTAAGGCTGCTATCTCTTCTTACCACAGCAGCATAAAAGGAGCACGAAAAAAGTTCATAGCCCAGCAACTCAATTCTGCTGAAAACTGGCCTAAAGCATTATTTCAGATACTAAAATCTTTCACTAATCCGAGGGCTTGTGAAAAACCAGAGATTTCTTCGCAATCCCTATGTGACAGTATTGCTCAGCATTTCACCAATAAAATCGATTTAATATATGATAAAATTGCTTCTGCTGAGAAACAATCTATAACCCCTCCTTCTTTCTCCTCTGAGGTTTCCCCAGCCTCAGTTTCACAAATGTTAAGCAACTTCCCCCTCATGACTACTGAAACGGCGGCTGACTTACTTCGATCAGTCAAATCGGGCTCTCCACTAGATGTCATACCTGCAAAAGTAGCTTCCCTCCTTGCGGATGTACTTTCTTCTTCTGTTAGTACCATCCTTAATCTCTCCTTGATAGAGGGCTATCTCCCTCAAATTTGGAAGGCGGCGCAGGTCATTCCTATCCGGAAGAATCCCAAGGACTCTATGACTGACCTGTCCAATTTACGGCCCATCTCCCTCTTACCTCACCTGAGCAAAGTTTTGGAAAAATATATTAATTCACATCTCTCTACCTTTGTCGAAACCAACATTTGCCTAGACCCTTCTCAATCTGGTTTTAGGCCCAATCATAGCACAGAACTGGCCCTATTGGAAGTCACGGATAACATCAGAATGACCCTCGATAGTGGCCAGTCTACCATACTTGTGCTATTAGATCTCTCTGCGGCATTCAACACGATATCTCACCAGATTATGCTCATGAGACTGAGGGAGATTGGACTCCACGGAGTGGCCTTACAGTGGATGATTAGCTTTCTGTCATCTCGAACCCAGACCGTCAACCTGGGCCTATTCCGTTCCAAGACCACGGAACTGACCAAGGGTGTTCCGCAGGGCTCGTGCTTAAGCCCTACGCTTTTTAACATCTATATTGCTCCCTTGGCCCACTTGCTTAGGTTTCATGGTTTTCTGCCCATTTCCTACGCGGATGACACTCAGCTTCTCTTTACCTTTGACAATACCTCAACATATGCTATGTCATCCTTCGCTGAAGATATGACTGCCATATCTGATTGGATGAGGAGAAATTTTCGCCAATAAAACGCAGGGAAAACGGAGATAATGCTCTTTGGAGGTGCCCCTCTACTCTGGTCTCCGAATTGGTGGCCGGCCGCTCTTGGCCCACCCCCCATTCCTAAAACCTTAGTTAAGAACCTGGGCATCCATCTTGATCAGGCTCTTACTCTGAAGGAGCATGTTGCCCGAACTGTTAGCAATTGCTTCCACGTGCTGGGCATGCTACGCCGAGTCTTCCCCTTTTTGCCAGATTGCACACGGAAAACTCTTATTCAAACTATGATTCTGGGCCGCCTTGACTATTGTAATGCTCTTCTACTCTCCGCAAACGAGTCTTCCCTTAACAGGCTTCAGGTGGTCCAGAACACTGCGGCACGGCTTATCACAAACTCCACTCCTGGAACCCCTTCTTTGCCACTGTTACGCAGACTCCACTGGTTACCAGTCCGTAAGCGGATAAAGTTTAAGATTGGCTGCATAGTCTATAGAGCCATTCATAATAAGGGTCCCTCTTACATCTCGTGCAAGCTCAAGCCTTACTCTCCGCTTAGGACACTGAGATCTATCTGTAAACTTTTTTTACAGGTACCAAGGGTTAGGAAAACTAGACTTGGTGGGAAATCCTTTTCCCTCCTCGCCCCTCTTTACTGGAATGAGCTCCCCCTACAGCTCCGACAATGCCAGGACTATCTACGCTTCAGGAAACTGCTTAAAGCCTCCCTGTTTTAATCTGTCCTTATCCACCTGCAAGTTCGCTCAGCGCAGAGATACTCCTTCGGGAGTGATTCAGGCGCTCTACAAAACCCTTAAATAAATAAATGGTGAAAAGGCAGAAGCAGTCCCTGGTGCTTCAGAATCAATCCCTCCCTCACCATGAAGATCTGGTGAACGATGAATCAAATGCCAAAAGTGAGAAGAGTCTCTGGTAATAGACTTTCCAGGGTGCTGGGCAGTCACCATGTGTACTTTGGTCGACACCACTTGAAAAGGTTCTGCATCAAAGGGAGCATAAGATTTTCTTTCCTGCATCTGACGTGCAAGCATTCTGTCTCCTCTCTGGAAGACGATGTTTTTTGCATGTCGCCTTCAGTCAGCATATGTTTTTATCTTTTGTTTCTGAACCAACTCCCTCATACGAGTTGCAATCTCATCTCTTTCTCTCAGATTGGTTCACTTGGGTATCTTGGTTGTTATTGCTCTCCTGGAAATCAATGTTGCCGGACTTTTACCGGTGGTCGAGTGAGGTGTTGAATGGTAAGCTCTCAATGTAGAGTTTAACACAGGTTGAAAATTGAGCTTCTCAAGTGTAGCACGCTGCATGGCTTAGAGTACTCATAAATCTCTCAATCAGTTTGTTGGCCTGCGGCCACAGAGTCATCCTTTTTTGATGCTCTAAGACATGGATACTCACAAACATTTCCCCGGGGACCGCAAAGTGCTGTCTGTTGCATGCCCGAGGGCCACACCGATGCCAACAATGGTAGGGTCGGGGTGATGAAAGGTGAGCGTAGGGGGAAGCGAAGCAGATGCATGGTGTGGACAATAAACCGAGCCTTCACGTGACTTCTGTCTGCCACCTATGCTCTATTCTCATGCATCAAAATTAAAGTGAAAGCGTTAACTTATAATGTAAAACATGAGAGGGAAAGAGATACTCATCTGGTGGCGGAATTGCAAAATGTGAAACCAGATAACCTAGTATCAGTCCTGGCTTCCCCACTTGATGAAATTGTGTGATCCTAGGCAATTTGTTAATTTCACTTTGCCTACTATTTCTTCATTAACACATATGGGAGCTCCTTAAAATACTTATAAGAGTTCAGGAATAGGATATGTACGGTACAAAGCCTTCTCGAGTTTTATTTAATAGACTATAATGGTGTTCCAATTATATAACAACCGAGGCTAATCACAAGGTGCACCTGACTTCCCTCTTGGTTCACTAATAGCATTCTTTTCAGGATGGGGGTAGTATGAAATTTCCAAGATCATGTTTGAAAACTATCACTGCTAATAAATGCCTCTCAATGCAGTGACAATCTGATCTGCTAAGGTAAAACTCTCATGCATGTTAATAAAATACACATGTTTGCAGAGAGTTTACAACTAAAGGTGTCTTTAAAACAAAAGGTGTTCCTAAAGATAAATTGTCTAGGGCACTTTCTTTTCTTCCTTATGGTTACTTTAATTAATGTGTAAAATGTGTAACTAAATATACTCTTGTTTTGCAGCTTTCTGAATTTTCCTGCTCTGTTAAGTGAACAGCAGCTCAGTGCTGCTGTTCACCAGGGGGCCGCAATTAAAGGTCAGGAGGCCCGCATGGGGCCCCCAGGCCGTACTTTGAGTATCACTGCTCTAAGAAGTCTTTGAAATCCCAACTATTAAAATGCAGACAATTGTCAGATTTTAGGATGGCTGGAACACTCTATATCGCAAAGATGCTATCCAGTCTCTCAATGACTTGTTCTTGAGTGGTGGATGAGAGAGAGATCCTCAATTAATGGAAATCACTAGTATTCATCCACAATTACCATCAGGTGATGTCCTTTGTCGAGTGGAGTGAAAAAGTCAATGGCATTCTCTCCCACGCATGCTTCGGGAGTTCTGACATGTTTAGGGTGTGTTGAGTAACTTTTGTTGATAGGCATTTGCATAGATGACCGGACTTTAATTCCTTCTCAACTCGTTCGTAGATATGGAAACCAGACTCGGTCTCGGAGAGCGTGTTTTGTGGCAACAATTCCCCTATGTCCTTCATGGGCCACTACCATCATTTTCTGGTGCAGACACTCTGGAATCAAGATTCTCAACCCATGCAATATAACTCCCTCTTGAGTTATGGACAGTTCATCTTTGACATTTCTGTATTTTTGATAATTACCCCGACTGGTGAGTGCTCGAGTGTGCTGGTTCCACGACTGATTTGTAATTATATCTTTCAGCTTTAGCATGTCACTATCATGACTCGTGCCAGTGATAATCTGGGCCAACAAAATGGCAGCTGGTGTGTTTAATTTGAAGATGAATTTGATATAAGCTTCAGCTGCCTTGGATGGAGTGCCATGACCTTAAATGGGCACTCTGGAAAAGTAGTCAGCAGAGTTCTGATCCTTTCCTGGACAATGCACAATGTTATAATTGTACTCTTGTAGCCAAAAGTCCCCAACATTCAATGTGAGGAGGCATCTTGGCCTTTGGATTGTCAAATATTGTTAGTAAAGTTTGATGATCAGTTACCAGTGTAAAATGCTTTCCGTACAGGAATACATGGAAGTGCTCACATGCCCATACCATGGCTAAACTTTCTTTTTCAGGTTGTGAGTAAGCAAGTTCTGGTTGGGACAAACTCCCACTTGCATATGCCACAGTATCAATATGCCTTCAAGCATTCAGGTATCCGCAGTGCTGTGCAAGGATAGCACCTAACCCGATTGGGCTAGCATCAACAACAATTTCTGTATGAAGTTTTGGATTGAAATAAGCCATTTCAATAGCATTCTCAATTGCTTGTTTAATTTTCCTGAAACTGTTCTCATATTCATGTGGCCACTGAAATGAAACATTCTTTTTCGTCAACTCTCTCTATGGAGCACTTACAGTAGCAAAGTCTTGTATATATCTAGAACAGTACCTGGCCATGCCAAAAAATGAACCCAGCATTTGACATCACTTGTACTTTAGCAGGATCAGGTGTCATACCCCATCAGAAAAGATATGGCCAAAGAATTTTAACTTTGTCTAAAGGAACTCAAATTTATCTGCATTCAAAGTCAAACCTGCATCAGCCAGTAAACGACATACTTGTGTAAGAGCCTTATCATGCTCTTTTTGGGTAGCTCCAAAAGCCAATATGTCATCACTATAATTAAACGCATTCAGTACAGGCTTATGATATGTCGAATGACGTCTTGAAAATGGTCTGCAGCTGATGACACCTTTTGTATCAAAACAGACCAACATGTGTACAACAGGTTGTAATGTACCTGCAGTTTTCTCGAGTTCCAACTGATGATAACCTTCATTTAATCAAGTTGTGAGAAAATCTGTGCACCATTTACTTGTGTAATTATATCAGCAATGTGTGGACCTGGATATCGCTCTCGTTCAATTGCCTTGTTTGCCTGATGCATGTCAAGGCACATGCAAACTGCTCCTTTGCTGTCCTTTTTGGGCACTACCACAATGGAAGAAACCCCTGGCGTCAGACTAGTACTTAATGATACCATGCTTAAGTAATGATTCAATTTCTTTTTCAACAGCACCTTGTAAAAAGCATTTCGCCTATGTCTTTGAGCAACAGGACAGACATCCTCATTAATGTGCAACTTTACTTTCATAGTCTTAAGCTTTCCCAAACCGTGAAACAATGAAGGGAACTGACTTACAATTTCATGGTGAGCATTCATGTTGTAGTTCACGGAAATCAGTCCCATATCAACAGCTTCGCTGAAGCTGAGTAGGCTGGCACTTGATTCTGTCCCTTGAAGCACATGGATGGATGCTTGCACCTTGATTTTCTTGTGTTTCATCATCACTACAAATGAACCATGACTTTATAAGGGTGTCAATGCAGCCCATGTATACACTCTGGTTTTCGATGGCATAAGTTGTGGTAAGGGACGCAATTTATTATATTTCTCCTCAGGCATAATGTTTATCGATGCACCACTGTTGATGATGAAAGGAATCAAAACCCATTTACTTTCAGTGTAATTTTCGACCAATGTTTGAATGGTTTTGGTGCTTTGGGATGTCAACTTTTCTTTGACTGACATTTTTCTTCTCATGCAGCCAGTCCAACATGTGCTCATTTTTCTGAAGTAAACATTGACATGGCACAATTATCTTCTTCACTTTTACTTGATACTGATGTGGAGGAACTGTTTGACGATGATTTAGATGACAATCTACTTTGTTCAGTGTCAATATGTCGTACCTGACACCTCCGCTGGGCCTTGTGGGTGCGTGTCAAACGTTACTTCTGCAACGTTCCAGCGGCCATGTTGTCTTCACGCCGTGATACACTTGTTTTTCCCTTTGCTTTGCAAACCGTCATGAAATGGTTCTCCTTCCCACAGCCCTTACATATTTGTTCAATGGCGGAACATTTGTCTTCTTATGGAAATGAAAATCCACATCTAAAACATCACCTTGCGTCTTTCAGTCTTTTGCTTTCACATACTTTTCACACTCATGATAGATTCTTTCTGGGTACCTCTGACCTCCATGTCAGCAGCTTGTTGATCTGCATGCTCTTCAGTTCTAGCAGCCATTAACACTCATCCAGACTCAGAGTTTCTCTCAGCATTCACCGTCTGAATGAATCGAACAAGCATCCATGACCCTGAGACATATGCCTTCTTCGTCATTAAATTCATTGAACCCACAGAGTTTGATGAGTGTGTCAAGTCTTTCTACAAATTCATCGACGGTTCCACCAATTTTCTGTCGCTCTTCACTGAAAAATATATTGGGCTTTGGATTGACCTTGAGATTTAAGGTTTCCTTAGTCTGACTGTATGTGATTTCTTCGTCAGTTTGTGGCATTTTCTTTATGACTTCTTTTAGGCTATCACCAGCAAGATTTTTGAGGTATTTGATAATCTTTTTGTTATCAGTCTCTTCAAGTGCATCAATGAATTCTTCAAATGTCTCTATCCACGTAGTCCATCGGTCGCCAATATATTTAGCTTTTTAGCGGTATCGAATGATGATGGAGGTTTCAAGAAAGCAGTAGCATTGTAGGCCAGTGTGGAACTTAATGAGGCTGGACGTGGCGGTTTTCCAGCCACTGTTTCTAGCTCATTCTCTCTGTGACCTTGAGACATACTGGCCTCTGGATCATCCTAGATGATACCTGGAAATGGGATTTTCTTCCTGGTCTCCATCAGAACACCAACTTCCACTATTCCTAACCCCTCACTGCCTTTCACTCTTCAAAGACCTGTGGAGTTGTTCTGAGCCCCACTTAGCGGCTTTGGTGGCTCACCTCTTCAGGTATAGACGTCTCCGTAAACACAATCCCAGGCACTTCTCCTTGGGCTGCTTTGCCCAGTGCTGTGGTATGAAGACTCTTTATAATTACTTCTGGTGAGCAGACAACTGTTTATTGCATCTAAGTCATTTTGCTTCTGGCGTCTCTGTGCACTTGCTTACATCTGATTAATCTCTGCTTCGCAGCACTTATAATTGCAGCGTTATCTTGCGCTTGGCTGTCGCTCTGTTCTTTTTGACACATGATTGATCTCTGCTTGGCAGCACTTGTAATCACAGCGTTATCACTCCGTACTATGTATGGCTCCATGTTGCGTAGTAGCACGGTGCCTTTATGTATAGCCTGACCAACAGGTTCAAGACCAAAGGCATGTAGATTTTCTGTAAATGCTTTAATTTTCAACTGTTTCACAGCGGCTGGAACTGCCTCTTGACTCAACATGCATTAAACATTGATTCTGTACTTCGACAACGGCACACAAGGCACGCATGAGCAGTTTGCCTGGACTATGGCAAACTCTCTAAAAGAGAGCACTGTCAATCTTCGGTTACTTATCCCCTACCTTGTCGCCATTTGTAGCGTCTCCCAGCCGGGGTACCCATTAATGACTAACCACACACAGAGCTTGGTATTATACATCTTTATTTGTCTGCGTGTAACTGCGAACTCCCCATGCTAAAGCAACCTTCACTGCAATACACTCTACCCATTACATCATAGCTCTATGAAGTTCATCAAGAGCCAAAAGGGTTCCGTCATTGTTAACTCACAAGACACCACATAGCTTAGCACAGTTTTCTGCATAAAACATCTCTATTTGACGTAAAGGTCCTAAGGCCAGACTCCATTTTGAGAAGGCAGAGACTCCATTTTCTGCCTGGTCATCGGCATGTCTAACTTTGGCATAGATGCTCTCTGTCCTTATTTTTCCAAGAACCTGTGAAGGTGTCAAATCATCCAGACAGTGACATCGATAAGACAACTAATGCGACACTTAATGCAACATTAGTCTGGGACAGGAGTCTTGTTATCTGTATTTCAAGGTCAGCTAACAGCAGTAACAAAAGCAATGTTGCTGGAATTGACGTATATTTACAATATTTGTTTATACTAATACGTCTAAGACACAGGTTATGTCAGAAATTCCTCAATAATTCCCCATATCAGATCAGTGATCAACAGTATAAAAGGCTCATCAAGTGGGCACGTAGATAGAGAGGTCCTTCGCCCGAGATTATCACACAAGATACTTCCAGATGATTGTGACAGAGACTGCATGAACAGTTGTACTGCCGTAACATCCTGTCCTGTGCGGAGAGCAGCTACTGAGTCAAGTCAGAGAGGAAAGAAGCTGAACCCAACTGATGATTTTTTTTCCTTTCGAGGGAACACTGCCTCCCAACTACTGATCACTACATCTTCTTACTGTGAAGAGGTATGCAGTGCACTGATTCCTCCTAAGAAACTCTAGAAGCAAGTTAAGCTACTCCATGCTCTCATATTATGGCGCATAGAAGTAGGCTTTAGGGGGTGGGTTGCCAGATAATATTCCCTCTCTTGTAAAAATGTTCATATTTTTCTTGTTGTTAGCAACATCCATTAGTGCTGTTTTAATAATATTCTGTGTGGTTATTTTACATGTGCTAAGCAACAGGATGAGACTGTTGAAATAAAACACTGTTAAGCATAAAGTGTCTTTCTCGTAGTGCAGTGCTTGTGTGTGATATTATAAAGTACAAAACTGGGTTTGAATTACCTTTGTATCTCTGAACTTTTTTCAGGGACTGTTAGTAACCCAGAAAGGATGGACACCACATTAACTATGCATTGAGTGAGGTTCTGTGAGACTACAATAACCTGCTCTTTCACGTTCAAGCTCTGATGTACTGAACTAAGTTCAATCACTCGTGGGTGTAAAAGCAAACCTTGTAGAGCTAAGAAATTCTTAGTTCAAGCAACATATTGTGTAGTGGGTTCTACTTAATTATGGTCCATTTAGTGCTCAATTATGCTAAATTATGCCTCCAGAGCAGCTCAATTATGCCCGTCCAATAATATCCCTGGTGCTGCTGAACTTGCACGGTTGTACCTCACAGTGCAGCTCAGTTATTGAGGGATGGATTTTGTTTTGAGTTTTCCGTACAGCTCATTTGTGCTCCTGATGCAGCTTAAATCTGTTCAACAATGCAGTACACCACTCTGTGCAGTTACATTCTGCCCCATGGTACAGCTAAATTATTCATCTGCTCAATTATACCACCAATAAAGCTCAATTATGTTCCATGGTGCAACCCAATTCTGCATGTGGTGGACATCAATTTTGTGTGGCACAGCTCAAATATATTTATGTGCAGTTTAATTATGTCTTTAATGCAGATCTATTTATTCCAGGGTCAGTGCAGCCATGGCCCATATTGCAACCTAGTTGTGCCATATGGTACTGGTCAAGTCAGCCTAAAGTCCCATGTGAAGAAATTCAACTCAGCCTCTGATTCTACTCAATGTTTCCCTGTGGAGCTGTCCAACTGTGCCATGTGGCACTGCTCCATTCAATATGGCTTTTAGCACAGCTCAGTTATACCTCAGTTTTTGCATAATTGCTCCCTGTCGCGCTGCTTAGTTTATGTAATTGTTCGGCTTACCCTTGGCCCATTGGTGCTGCTAATTATGTCCACGTCGCTGTTTAATTATGTACCTGATGTTGCACCAGAATCCAGAGGGAATTCAGTCAAAGATTGTTCTATCCAGGTCATTTTGCAAATTCTGTTTAGCTTTCGTCTCTCAAAGGACAGATCAAATATATGCCTAGATCGATCCATGTTACACATCAGCATACCAATCACCCTTTATTTTTTCGGTTTGCTTCCTGTCTCTGATAACTTCAGTGAGCATCCGAATCAAGATCATTATGCTTAATTTTATGATGATGCACTTGCTACCTTGGTCCAGTAGACTTAGAAACTAACTCCAAAACTCTAGAGGGCGCACAAATTACACCAACTTGATTCCTTTACTAAGAGGATCAATATTTCATAATATTGGCCAACACCAGTGTTAGAAGGTGGTTCTGACACTCAGAGCCGCCTGGATTTTTCGCTTTTTGAGCACCTATTTGTTGAGCTTTTACTGTGGGAGAGCCTCATAAGTTGGGACTCACAGACAGTGAACTCATGATGAAAGGGACTGCATGTGGATTTTACTGGTGTCCCCCTAGCTTGACTAGGCCGCTGCGCAGCAGCTGGCGTAAGGGGCACCGGGCTGGTTACATGCAGACACATGTGTACATGCGTGTGCACACATGTACGGGCTGCGCAGGGGAGATTTCTGGTGTGCGCAGCCCAGGAGCAGGCACAGAGTGAATGGTGAGGCAGGACTTATGCAGAATTGGGTGGTGACATGGAATAGGCTTTATACAGTGGGAAGAAACATGCCAGGGAAAGTCAGGGTGCTTTACAGTGTTTATTCCATTATTCTCTTATGAGGATAGAGAGCACATGGGCTAGTTTTACTTTCCTAGGGCCTACAAATTCCAGACACGCACCAAAGTCCACTGTAACCTCTGTGAGAAAAAGTATTCTGCAGAGTCCAAAGTCATATTTGTACTGCTTTTGGGTCATCCAGAAATGTTATATTTCTCTGAGTCAGTTCATAACCAGGGCCTGGCTGGGGGCAGACCCCAGCAGACTGGATTAATGACCTTTCTTCCAAGAGCGAAGACCTCCTCTCCAAGAAGAGAAGATGTGTGGAGCTACATGCTAATCCATCAGCAGCTGTCAACTGGTGCCAGGCACCCAGCTGCACAAGGTAGAAGTCAGCTCTGGGGGGGGGGGGGGGGGGAGGGGCTTTCAGAGACCATGTGGCAGGAGATCCTGGATGACGCCATCTTGAACCAACCCAGAGGCTTGGGCAAGAAGGAGGGAGCAGGGGCAGAGAAGTGATGTGTCGCTATGTGATAGGGCCAACGGAGACTTCCTGCCAGCCCCCTCCCCAATCCTTTAAAAGTGTTTGCACAGGAAGACAAGCTCTCTCTGGGGTGTGGTCTGCTGAGGCAGAGGGTGCTGGAGCCTGGCGCAATGGGCAGTTGGAAGGAGGAACCCCCTGACTGTCCCAGGATCCTGAACAGCGCCAGTAGAAGAGACCAGGACCAGTGCGCAGAAGCAGGGGCCTCTGCGCAGGGAGAAGAGAGGCCCAGGAGGGGAGCCAGGCGAAAGGCTGGCGCAGGGAGCCAGTGAAGACAGCTCCCTGCTGAATCCCCCCTCTGAGAGGCCCAGAGGACGAAGGAGAGTGCTACCAGTGGCTGGGGAGCGCCACCAGGAGCAAGAAGAGGCCAAAAGCAGGAAGATCGGACCCCTGGGGGCTGAGATATGCCCCCCAGAAGGTAGGCGATCTTTGACCTGTGGCCAACCGCCGACGAAGCGCGTGGGGCTCTGCCACCGGTTCAGAGAACGCCCCCGGGGTGGGTCAGGTCCCGGGGGCTGCCCCCCAAACAAGTGAAGTCTGGGTGCGCCGTCGCGCACCACGTGAAGGTGCCCTCGCGGGGAGCCAAGAGCCCACCCTGGCCCCCGCCGTACATGAAGCCGGGGAGCGCCGTCGCACTCCCCGTGAAGATGTGTAGGGGGAGGGGCCCGGGATCCCAACTCCAGGCCCCGTGTGCAGAGGAGGAGGCAGGGAGCGCCATCGGCCCCCCCCGAAAAGGAGGAGGCGGGGAGCGCCGTCACGCCCCCCACGAAAAGGAGGAGGCAGGGAGCACTGTCGCGCCCACAGCGAAGAGGTCTCCAGGGACCCGGGACCCCATCCCCGGGCCCCGAAGCAAAGCTGGGGAGCGCCGTCGCGCTCCCCGTGAAGATATGGCCAAGGGGCCCGGTACCCCATCTCTGGGCCCCGAAGTGCGGAGGAAGGACGGGGAAGTGCCGTCGCACTCCCCCGAGACCAGCTGGACCGGCGCTGTCCTTCGCGTCTGCCCGCCGGAGCGGGCGGACCAGAACTGCAGTGCCGGCTCCCGCGGCAGCACGCGAGGGTGGTGGCCGGGCGGGGAGCCGGTGGGGGCAGCCGGGGGTGGGCTCCCCAGACTGCCCTCCAACCTGGAGATCCTGCTGGGGTCCCGGGTGGGACCGGAACCCCGGAAGCAAGAGAGGAGCGGCAAGGGGCCCGGGTGGGACCGGGCCCCCGACAACCCGCAGAGCGGCCGGGGGTGGGCTCCCCGAGTCGCCTCCTCTTACCCGGTGGTCCGGGTGGGACCGGGCCCCCCAACGAGCATGGCGAGGCGGGAGGGCCCGGGTGGGACCGGGCCCCCGTTAAGAAGTGCAAGTTGCGCGGCTCTCCCCGGCACAGCGGGAGAGCCGCTGTTCTAATATGCAGGGCTAAAGAGAAGCGCCCCATAATGCCTTGCAGGCCCGGACCGCCTGCAAGGAAAAGCCAGCGTTATCTCTGCTTGTGGTGGCCCCAGGAGGACGGGGTCACCACCACATGTGTGACAGGGGGCAGGGGGAGCTGTAGGAGCAACGCAGTCTCTCCCAGCCCAAGGTGAAGAAGTCCCTCCCTAAGTCTCATGGGGACTAAGAAGAATAACCCCTCAAGGGCTCAGCAACGAGTCATCTGCATCCCCATGGCTGGAACTTTTGTTCTACAGCTGGGGGTGCTTTAGGGACTGCCTCAAGGAGTGAAAGGCTGAGTTGGGGATGTCTGGAGAAGGGCATCCCCTGGAGGTGAAGAGGCGTAATTGCACCCGTAGTGCATTTACTAATGTTAATTCTTTCAGAGGGACTGAAGGTCACATGTATAAGGTGAAGTACCTGTGTAAGGTGATGGCATAAGCCAAATGGGGTTATGTTGCTCGACATTCCTGCTAGGGTGTCAGGGATGTATATGCTTAATCCTGTGAGTTCATCTGTGATGCCTTTAGGGGCTGTAATTGCAACGCATTCTAATGACCAACAAATGTGATGAGTCCTGTCATTCTAAAGTGATGCTTAAACATGTATTCTTGCTGCTGTGCTTAGGTGAAGAACAATCCATACTGTTAGCCCCTAAGATGTAGAGGTGTATCCTGTATGGTCAGTGGGAGATGCTCAGTCAGGATTATGTGTCACCAGGGCAGGGTTGCCTATTTTAAATGCTTG
Organism: Calotriton arnoldi; assembly: GCA_963921515.1. NCBI lineage: Eukaryota > Metazoa > Chordata > Amphibia > Caudata > Salamandridae > Calotriton > Calotriton arnoldi. The sequence continues at coordinate 194,193 of CAWUFW010012907.1, forward strand.
TTGAGGTAATGGGGTGGGTCGCCACTGGGATGGTGCCAGTGCGCAGGGCCCTCGCTCCAGGTTATGTTCAACTAGCTGCATTAGGGGGCAAGATGATGTGCATACATGGGAGTGGTGGTACTAGACCCCACCTCTGCGGGAGGGGTGGACATGTTATGCAATGTCACAAAGTAATTCCAACAGCTTATGTATATTTGTAAATTGGTGCATAGTATTGAGTAGTGTGTGTGTTTAATAAATGTACTCTTACTTTTATAAAGCAAAGTACAGACTGGACAATCAATTATTGAGTGTTATTGCTGCGCACCTGTAATGGCGATTACTAGCCCACACCACCTCCCTTGAGTAAGCCTCAGACTGCTCTGCAACGCTACCCTCTGAGAGTCAGGCGCTACAATTGGGTGTTTGGTTCCCAGTGAAGGACAAATGTAGTCATGTTATTTGTGCAGGCCTCACAGATACTGCCTCGTTTTCCAACAACCAGATTTGCAATATCCTATAGTTTCTTGAGGGGCATAACTTTGGTTTCAAAAGTCAGTTTCACTTCAATTTTATTTAAAAAGAGAGAAAATTATAACACTATTTGCTTCTAATCATCCCCTTAAATAACCAAGAATGGAAAGAGATTATATTATTGGGGATTTATAGATCCATTCTTTTCATAATAATAGTGCGGTGAAACGAGGAATCCGGGTTTATCCCCTGCAATATGGTTTGGGAAGGAATTTGTTCCAGGGAAGAGGTTACATAGTGGTTAAGGTGAATGTTCTCTGGTAGAAAGATGAAAGTGGAAGTGTCATCGCTTAGTGAGTGGCATAGTACCTCAGTCACTTATTGATATATGCCTATCGCCTTTAAACACATGATGAAGTGTTCTTCAAGACTTTGGGGTATATTCACAAGAACGTGTGATAACTACCGCAAGAGTAGCGTAACGCAACTTTCAATAACGCAGCCTATCACGGGAAAATAACCCCGTGTCAACGTGGAATTCACAACAAGGCGGTACCATGCGATAGCCTGCAGAAACCGCGGACAAAGTCCGCGATACAACCACCACGATGGAGATAAAAACACAAACCACAACACCAAAAAACACGCGATGGGCCAAAGCGTGATGAGGAAACCAGCGACAAGCTGCGCCAGGCCTGCAACACACACCTGGCAGGCATCAGAAACCTCCATAAAAGCAGAAAAAAATACCCACACACAAACTGACCAACACCCAAGCACCATGGAGGCAGCCGGAGCAGGCGCAGAGGACGAGCGCAACCCCACAAGCACCCCGGACGACCAGCCTGGGACCTCGGGGACAGGGAAGGGCAAGGACAAGAAGACCAGGAAGACCAAGTTCAGTCCGCAGGCGAACAGGATCATAGTCACGGAGGTGATGGAACACCATCAACAACTCTTCGTCACCTCCAACGTGTCATTGGGCACCAAAACTGGAATATGGCGGGACATCGTCGACAAGGTGAATGCCGTCGGAGAGCACAAGCGGACAATGGACGAGGTCAAGAGGTGATGGAATGACATCAAGCGGAAGACCAAGGAGAAACTCTCCGCCAACCTGAAGGCAGCAACGCAGACCGGAGGTGGGGGCCCAGCGCCACAGCTGGAGCTGGATGACATGGAGGAGCTGGTGTCGACAGTCATCAGTGTGGAGACTGTGGCTGGAGTCGGGGGACCGGACACTGCCCGACAGGACACAACACAACCGCAACAGGGTGAGTGACCACCATGTACTGGGGGGATGGGGGGAGATGGCCACAATGGCACACATGCACAAGCAAGCAGGGCACAGTGCACAACCACAATCACTCTGGGTCCTCGCCCAGACCCACACACTGTCACAATGTACAATGCCATGCTGTCTGAATGTCAACCTGTACCATGCGGCTACATACATGTGGACACATTGTAATACACCATCTCCCCTTCACATCGCAGGGGCATCGTCAACACCTCCTGCAGAGCAGTCACAGTCACTCTTCACTGATGATGAGGAGGAGGACAACACCAGCATCGACACCCAAACCATCCAAGACCTCATTGACTACCTCCGCAACTCACCTCCAGGATCAGGGCAGCCCAGCTACATCCATGAGACCCCACCCACCACCCAAACCACCCAGCAGGAGGCACCCTCAGCCCCGGCACCCTCCCAAGACCCCCAGGAACAACAAATGGCATTCCAACGCCTTGTGCTGGAGGGCCAGAGGGAGACGGCCGAGCAGGTGCGGGTGGGGTTCGAGCTCATGGCTAACAAACTGGACGCCATCCTTGGGTGTCTATGTCCGCCCCATGGACTCCAGCGAGCCCTGACTGACATCTCTGGAGTCATGACGTGGAGGGAAGAATACCTGTCCGCTCAGAGTGGCCCCAGCGATGCCAGCCGTGAGCTGGCACACATGCGGAGGCACATGGAGGACATGGTGCGGATGGAGGCGGAAAGGATGGCAGCCTCTGCTGCACATCAGCGAAAGGTAGCTGGGATCTACCGTGCCCTGCATGTCCTCATCATGGCATTGCTGCCACAAGGCCTGGCGATGATGAATGCTGCTGCCCCCACACCATCCACATCTCCGCCCCCTGGTGTGTCAGTGCCTCCCAGTGCGGCAGGCGTATCCACTCCGGCACCTGATGTGTCACTGCCACACAGTGCGGCTGACAATCCTTCTCCGGCCCCATATGTGTCAGTGGCACACAGTGCCGCAGCCGGCACTGCAACACCCACAGGTGGGGCAGGCCACACACCCGGGGACGAGGACGTGGATGGGACTGTGGTCAGGATGGCCAAGCTCCTAGCATCCATTTCCGCCACCTTGCCTGTTTCTGCTTGGTGCCGCACATGGCCTCAAGACCTACCACTGACCCCCGATACACTCCGAGGCACTCACCTTGGACAGTGACATGGACTGCCACATCCTGTTTGACGACCAATGACACGGCGGACAGACTGCGGACTGTACCCTTCCTCTTCCGCAGTACAGCTCATCCCGGGATGGACACTGGCTGGCCCTCCACGGGCCATATTGTGTGGTGTGCTCGGCATTGCCCTGTACCGCTCCAGCTGCATGACTTCACTGGATGTGCAAATAAACATCCAGTAACGCACTGCTGTGTAATGTCTTACGTCATTCCTGTGTGGATGAATGTGGGGACAGTGCCTTCCCTTGCGTCAATGATGTTCATCCTGTGGGATGCCAGTAAGGGGGTGCGACATTGCATCTTGTGTAGCGGGTTCCGTGAACACTGCAGCAGGGACACACGCATCAGTCACTTCCTTGTCCGGACATGGACTGGACCACGCCCAGAGCCCATGAGTCATTGTTGCAAGCCCTGCGCTGGTCCGGCATACGGCAGGCCAGTCCACTCCGCTTACGCCCCGAGGGGGGGCCCTCATTGCTACCCGTCGCAGCCGTACTCACTGGTGGTGTGCAGGTCACTGGTCTAGTCATCAGCATGTCACAGCCACTCCATGAGGGCAGGTTTTCAAACACACCACACCCATCGGGCACAGGCGTCACAGGCCATGTGACTCCGCCAACATAAGGGGCCGACGACGTCACATTCCCCTCTTCCGGTGGTGACTGGATGACGGCCGCTCCACGGTTCTCACACATGTAGGGCCCATGAGTTGTTGCGCACAGGGTTAGTGTCACACGAGGCCTTGAGTAAGGCACGGGCCTACCACCATGTGGCGCAGACTGGGGTTGCACAGGGTTAGTGGCACCCGGGGCCTTGCGGACTGCACAGGCACCCCGCCACGGGACGGTGACTTGGGGTGCACTGTGTCAGTGGCACCTTGAGCTGCTGAGCGGGTGTGCAGCCTGCGATGATGCCCCGTCCAGGCGGTCCGGACAACTCAGGTTCTGTGTGCCCTGCTGGACTGCAGTGTAGGCCAGAGCCAGCGGGCAGCGCGGGCCTACCGCCACGTGGCGTCGCTTCCGGGGTCCCAGAGTTGGTGGCACCCATTGGGCTGAGCGGGTGTGCAGCCTGCGAGGGTGCCGGGTGCACTGGTATGTCCACTGCCATGGAGTACTCAAGACACAGCACCAAACGTGAGACCTGGTGGCCTGCGGAGCGTGGCTGCATGATGTGGAGGGTGCCATGTCCGCGGGCCCCGGGCTTGTGGCTTGCAGCGGCACGTGGTGGGACCTCCTGTCTACGCGCCAGTGGCGGAAGGTGAGCATTGAGGCCTGGGTGTGCATGGGCGGGCATGCTCCGATGGGCGGCGGGAGGGGTTGGGGTGCCTCTGCCTGGGTGTGCATGGGCGGGCAGGCGATGTTGTCTTGTGCAAGTGTGTGTACTGTGCCAGTCATGTATCTGGGCTCTGTTTCAGCTGACGGCTCTGAATCAGATGTGTGACCTGGTGTACTGCCCTACATACCGGCACGTGGTTTGAGACACACCGGTGGCAGCAGGTGAGCAGTGTGGCCTGGGTGCGCAGGGGCGGCACTCTCTCTCTCTCTCCCTCTCTCTCTCCTCTTCTCTCTCTCTCTCTCCCCCTCTCTTCCTCTCTCTCTCCTCTTCTCGCTCTCTCTCTCCCCCTCTCTTCCTCTCTCTCTCCTCTTCTCTCTCTCTCTCTCTCCCTCTCTCGTCCTCTCTCTCTCCTCTCCTCTCTCTCTCTCTCTCCCTCCCTCCCTCTCTTCCTCTCTCTCTCCTTCGCTCTCTCTCTGTCCTCTGATGTGCGCAGGACACACCTTCTCATTATGTTTTTTATCTTACAGGCTGTGACCTACGTATTGTCCGGAGGGGAGCGGCCATGTGTCTTCATTTCATTTCGTAGTTCATTTTAATAAAGTTTCATTTGTTGCTTCGAAAGTGAATGTGTGCTGGTCATTTCTGTGACGACACATCCATGTCACCAGTTGTGATTGTGCGGCATCAAGAGGAATATTTTGTACATGTTTAGTTGTGGCTGATGTGGCATGTCTTTGGTCGGGGGGTGCCAGGGAGGGGTGGTCCTGGGGGTGGTGGCGGTGGGTGTTGTGGCCCTCTTGGGTGTTCAGGCCGCATGATGGGTGGCTCCATGGCATCTGTTGCCCTTCGGTTGTGGCCCTGGGCTGTGCTCCCTTTTGTGGTGCTGGCTGCCGTCCGACTTTACACCAGGTCAGAGCAGGTGTAGATTTCCTGGTGCTAATGCGCCTTATCCCCTGTTTTGTGTTTTTATCGCGGATGTGGCTGGTCGTTGTGAATGTTGAGGTGTGCTGTTGTCTTGGCTTTTGTCACGGGAACGCCTACTCTGCATCTCATTAGCGATATTTGCGGGGGTCCTCTGTGGCGGTGTTTTTTGCGGCTGCTATCGCGGGTAAACTGGTGCTGTGGGCTGTTAACACAGGCTTGTGAATTGGAGGGTAAATTTATCACGACTTTGGCTGCGATAAAGTGCCGTTAATTCGGCGATGGCGCCTTGTGAATATGCCCCTTTGTGTTAGAGCCACTTTTGACCTCCTCTTAACCTTAAATAAACCATAATTAAAAACAATTTTCAGCGAATTTCGCATTTAAAAAAAAACTTTGTGGCATCAATACCAATGCCACATCATCAATGGACTCTGACCTTAATGTGGATCAATGGCTCCATGCATTAATGAGCATTAATGGCCTAAGGCATTTTGGTCACTATCAGAGCCTCAGTCTCATTAGTACCAGTCAGTAAGGACTCTGAATGGACCCGTGCATTAATAAACATTAATGTCCCCAATGTTAATTGAAGCTGTTGTGACAACACAATATATGAATGAGCCAGAAGGCCTCCAGGATGTTGGAAACTATGGCAATATTAACAACGAATAATAAGTATTAATGTTCTGTGTCTGTAATTAGCCTCAATGAGCATCAGGGGCGTAGCTATCAGTAGTGCAGCAGGTCCAGGGGCACTGGGGCTCAGAGGTCTGAATCATGATCACTGATGCATTTTGCTATCCAAACAGCTTATGTTTCCCCCTACTAACACTAGAGTCCATCCAAACAGCTTATGTTTTCCCCTACTAACACTAGAGTCCATGGCACCCTTGCTCTGCCACTGATGAGCATCAGTGTTTATAGAAAGTAATGAATATCAGTTGCGGCAAGCGGTAGCATTAATGATCTTTAAAGGATAGCGCTATAGTGAGCCTTAATAGCCCAGGCAGTAATACGCATCACCGAAATCAAATACACGTTTTCTTTTCTTTTTTTATTAAGAAAATAAAAAGTAATCCGAACTAAGGGGCTCATTACGATGCCGGGCGGAAGCACAACCGCCGTGCTGGCGGATGCAAAAACCACCAGTTACCGCCGGCACGCAGCAGTCCACACGCCCGTCCAATTACGATGCGTAAAGTAGGCCAAACACCGCCGGCAAGCCAGCAACACCGTCCGCCATCAAAGTGCGCCCGTACACGTAGCGGCGCAGCACAACTGACACACACCGTCCGACGAAACACGTCCCGCCCGGCGTATAAATTACGATGCCGCAAACAAACGGCTCCCACGGCTAAGAGACACCGCACGTGAAGAGAGGCGGTAACACGGACTCAGAGCACGGAAAACGAAGAAGCGGCATCCCGAGCATGAATCCAGCACTGCAGGCCCTCCCCATGCTTCTGCTGATGCACCACCAAGGACGCAACGTACCGCGGAGACGCAGGTAGGCACACACACAACAAGTGCACGCAAACAGCGCACACAGTGCAAGAGGCGGAAAAAGCGGACAACCCCCACCAGCGCGTGTACACTACACATCCACCATCGCATCCACATATGACACACAGGCCAAATCCTAACATCGCGGAACACATGTGTACACACCACCTGGGACTAGGAACCAACCACCCCGTCACGGCCACAAGCGCCGATGACGCCGCCACACATGCGCACAACGCAGAGGCCAACCGCAGCGCCATGCATGCGTCGCACACAGACACAGGGACACAACCAAGCAGCACACACATCAGCCCCACCCGAACGCACATGACACGTGACAGGCCTGCCACAGACATGTCCCCAACGCCCAAATCACGGACAACACCCAACGCCACACAACCGACGCACACATGTCAGTGAAGTCACGCAACAGCAGGACACACCCCAGTGTAACAAACATGGCGTAGCACACAGCGGCGGCAACACCAACTAGGAGAAGCAGGGCCCCTTCGGGAAGAGGAACGCCAGTACCACACTGAAAAACCCATACCACCCTGCACATATGAACAAGACATATAAAACGGAACACCAAAGAGCACGGGGACCGACAACAGGTGGCCCAGGAATTACATCCACACACAAGGCCCAACGCAGAGCGGAGAGGCAGCCTGCCGCCCACACAAGGGAGAGCAGACAGCACTGAATGACCTTCCATTCCAACACCGAAACCACAGCCCTACGACAGAAGCCGGTGAATACAGCCATTGTCCAAGAATAGACCAACACAGGCATGCCGAGGAGACCGACCACAGGGCAGATAGCGCATATCACAGAAGCACACAACGGACGGGGAAGAAAGAAGAAAACACTCCCCCATGTCGGCCACATGCAAGTTAATTGGAAGGAGTCACACAGCACCGACCTTGAACTGTCTGAGAAGCATGTGGGAAGAGGGCCCGTGTCCTCCAAACAAGCCAACAGAACACAAGTCCTGTCTCCCCACGACTACACAGAGCTCACAGCAACCCCGGAGCGTGCACATTGCAGACTGCACACACAGCCGGAGCACGCCACCTCTACGAACCGCTGCGAAATGGCAACCGCAACACACCTACCCAACTACGCCGAACAGCTCAAGCTGTACCAAACCAACACGATACATACATTGGGATGCGATCTCCTGTCCCTGCTGAACGTAAGTTACCGACTGACTTACCGCATCACATTGTTCAGCTGCGTCATGCCCGTCTTCTACTGTCGGAGGTGTCCCTACCAGCATCCCGTCGAGATATGCCTCTCCAACCCGGCATGTCTGAAGGCGGACCTGCTACCACTACTCCTCCCTCTGGACGCACACGACAGGGCCTGCTCTGCCTATGGGGGCATGGCGTATGTGGCCAACATCGCACGCGCACTGAAATGGAACCACTGTGCCTCCACACGACGGATCATCGAGAACAGCTACATCGAATGTCACCCAGCATGCCCCATCATGGTCCTCCAAGGGACAACCTACGAACAACACCTTGACAGCCACCATCCGCTTCATTGGCTGGCAAACATGTACACCACCAATGACATGGAAGCCCTGCTGGGCGGCATCGCATACCTGACAACCTGTAAATACGTCGGACCACAACGCAGGTTCCCGAGTGACCTATGAAGTCCAACCCCGCACCCATGCTCAGCTTCCGCACGGATCTGGCCAGTCACCACCACAACAGCCATACCAAACGACCGGCAACTGTAACCACACCATCAACGACATCGCCATGACATCGGATATGACCGGGACATGCACACTGTTCCCCATCACATCCAGGAACACCGCATGCATCGTGGGAGGCAGTGGCATGGGCTCTGTGCATCGCACCCACATGGACGGAACTGCACGAACAACCAGGACACGACATGGATCCAGCGCACATGGACACACACACCGCTCAGTGGACATGAATAGGTCGCCTGGAGTCTGTGGGTGCTGCACCCCTCCCACCCCCGCCCCGGGAATCCCATACCAGGACCTTTGCATGGACGACAAGTGCATACAACAACAACACGACCCCAGTGACTGTGACATGTCCAGTAACCACCACAGTGCAACAACAAGTGGCACGCCGCTGCATGCACGCAAGCACATGCCCTGATGTCATCTCACATGCACGCGTGCATGAGGAACAACCGCAACAAACCTGTCACATGGAACTGAGATGGACTGTGCCCATGATGCCGAGCGGTCTGGTAGGCTACATGTATACCGTCTGTGTCAAAGTCCGCAGCTCCGCAGCTATACGTAAATGTACATTAGCACAGCCTTGGCCAAGCAGATGTAACTCCACACCCTATCCCATTTGTAATCATGCTCAGTATATCCTCAACATGTATTCCGCTGCCAGTAGTGTCCACTATACTGCATCACAGAGGACAGAAGACTCAATATAATGTTTGAAACCAAAACTGTCTCCGCTGACTCATTTCACAAGTACGAATGAGAGAGGATGAGAGTATGTGAAGTACACGGCAGTCGTGACATGACCATGTAGTCCACTGGTATTGGATGTCAACGCAAATGAGTAGCACTACTGTGGAAGACACACATGTGTCGTGTGAAGTCGTATGGACGCAGTGCTCAGGTGGGTGGGTGCGACGGGTAGATGCGCACATGCCAAGTCGGAGCACGCCGTGTTGGGAGGGGTCATGAACAGTACACCACCGCTTCCCTGGGCATTGTGAGAGGACACCTGTCGGGGGAGTGAACACGTGTGTGCACAGCAGCCGGGCACACGTACAAAGCGGTACCAGGCGCACCTCAGCCCACCCTCTGTGGACAAGCTGGATCCTGTTGTGCGCCCGCCATGCCCCTTGACAAGGCACACACAGCCCCAGTCGACCAGGTGTAACCCCAACATAGTCAATCCGCACAGGCGATACAGGGCACGGGATGGCAGTGGAGCATGGTGTGTGAGAGGTCTCCTCGCGCTCCTCCTGGTCATATCACGCAGGCAATAGTACCTCAACGTCTAGCATGGCACAAGTCACATGGAAGTGTAGGGGGACGCACCACAGCACGAGCAGCACTGACGTCACGGGAGGTGGCTCGCACCATCCCATCCATTGCCCATCATACCAACCACGACACATGCCATTGCGACTAAGTGCAAGCGCGTGCGCCACCACCCCGAGCCCTCCCCAGAGAGGCCAAAGAGTGAATGTGTGGGCCATCAGCCACAGACGGACGCGGCCTGGCCGCAAGGGCAGCCACAGCCACTGGGTGTCGCAGGTGGCGGATCCGGAAGGCGAAGACTGTGATGCATAGTCCATGCAGGCCGGGTCTCCATTTGGGGCACCACGCAGGTGGACGGGCGTCCCGCCACACATCATACCCTGAGACAGCCCACTCGTGCAACTGGACCCACACATACACTCCTTGCCCTCTCTGGTGCGAGCTTGGGGCTGCCTGTGCAAGCGCTAGCCTCGCAGGTGAGCATGCATATTGGGGGCGAGGGGAGGACATGAGGGCTGGGGCGAAGATGACTGTATCACTGTCAGTTAGTACAAGGGATGACCCAGATGTGGAAAGGAAGAGACGTGTCCCGTGTGTACTGCAACTAGTCGCCAATTCAACTACCCCCATGTCCGGAATGTAAGCCCGCACCTAGGCCCGCCCATCCGCCACATCGAACATACCACCAGCACGACAACCTTCCCATTCGAAACACTGACTGGGGGTGGCGACCAGTGAACAATCATGTGTAGCCTACCCACGCGTACATGTGGGCCCTCCATGATCCATGTCACCTGCGGCAAAGACATGACATGCGCAATGAGGGAAGTGAGGAGAGCTGTCCGCCCCACGCGCAGAAGGTGCATCAGCTCCACAGACCCAGCAGCGAGTCCAGCAGGGGTCACATGTGCAGGGGCAGCTGTGCCTGGTGTGAAGGCACATGCATATAGACAGCACATCGACCAATGTGTAGTCTGCCCACATCCACAGTCCATCATCATGCGGACATAGGAATTGAACACAGGGCAACACATCTTAGTTGGTGCACCCACCGTGACCAACAATGCGCAATCATCGACGTACCCGCCCTGTGCATGGCCCCCACCCAACGGAGGCACATCCAGTGCCACCATCCCACACACACAAGCCTTCCACGGAACATGCTGTGTCCAATGGTCAGTACAGAGTCAGCGCCCATCTGGTGGATCCTGAACAGGAGACACATGCACACACATGCCAGCTCCCACTATGTACGTCTGCCACCTGGCACGTGCAATGTAACCTCTCACCTGTGACGTGTGACTGCAAGCACACAGCCGTCTTGGCATGGGGCTGTCAATGTGGACACCAGTCAATGTTTCGGGAGCTGTGATCCGTACAGTGCTGTACATAGGGTGCAGTGCTGACACCTACTACTGTCTCATATCCCCTCGTGCCACAGGTCCCACTTGTATTGGCCGCTCAGCCCGTGCCCACATCGTCGTGCGTCGTGTGCCATACTCATCCAGCCTCGGAAGCAGTTCCATGCTCAGCAGACACTCATGTCGCCGTGGCGTTGCCGCTTGACGAATATGCAGTCAGTCCCCATCAGCACGCCCCGCAAGTCATTGGGGCCTAGATCCCCATGTGCATGACCATGGCAGTGGTATGTCTCACTTGCCATTGCCATTGTTGGGGAGACCTGTGTAAGTGTATTGTGGCCGTGCCGTCCCAGCTTGACAGCTGGGCTGTGGCACATGTGCTTGCTCAGTCATGTCAGTGATGTGTATGCGAAATTGCTATGTGTCGTGTTGCTTTGACATGTGTCCTCTGCCATTTTCCCCAGGCGGAGACCGAACATTGACCGCCCATACCAATTGCTGGCGGACATGGACGATACAGAGGTTATCAGGAAGTTTCGGCTGGACAGGCCAACTCTGCATCGACTGTGTGCCATGTTAGAGCCCCATCTCCGTCCCCGCAGGGTGTATCCGACTGCTGTCACCCCCACGGCTAAGGTGATGGCCGCCATGCATTTCTTCGCCACTGGGTCATTCCAGCACACAGTGGGCAGTGGAGGAGGGATGTCCCAGCCCATGTTCAGCAAGGTGCTGAGGGATGTACTGGCAGCCATGATGCTGTACCGGAACAGGTACATCCGCTTCCCCAGGGCTCGTGAATTGGCGGCAGTGAAGGGTGCATTCTATGCCCTTGGCAGAATCCCACACGTCGTGGGAGCCATTGACTGCACTCATGTTGGCCTTGTTCCACCACAGGCCACTGAGCACCTGTACCGCAACAGGAAGCACACGCACTCCCTGAATGTGCAAGTGGTGTGCCTTGCGGACATGGTGATCACCCACGTGTGTGCCAAGTTTCCAGGCTCGGCCCATGACGCACACATAATGCGCAACAGCATCTTGCCACGACTGATGGCCAATCTGCAACAGGATCGTGGCTGTATTGTCGGTGAGTATGTGGAGTGGTGTAGCGTGCTGGTTGTGCGATGCTGTCCCCTGTCCAGTTGGAATAGCAACGGTTCTCTGTGTCCCTCACACCCAGGTGACTCTGCGTATCCGAATGGGGCATGGCTGCTCAGTCCATTGAGGAATCCTCGCACCCCAGCAGACGATCGATACAATGAGGCACATGGGAGGACCAGACGTGTGGTCGAGCGTACCTTTGGCCTCCTCAAGTCCAGGTTCAGGTGCCTGGACCGCACCGAGGGTGCACTGGCGTACTCCCCACAGAAGGTGTGCCAGATAGTGGTGGCGTGCTGCATGCTGCACAATCTGGCCATTCGGAAGCAGATCCCCCTCATTGTGGATGACGGAGATCAACCAGGGCCCCAGCCCGCAGACCAGGACAGCTCGAGTGAGGTGGACAGCGGAGAGGAGGAAGCTGGGAATGTGCGGCAGCAGCTCATCGCCCGCTACTTCACTTGACGGTGAGTGTCCATGTACGACGGCTGATGTGGCTGTATCTGTGCAGGTGTGTGTGTGCTGTGTCAGGGTGGCCGTTTGTTCACTACGTGCTGTGTGTCAACGCTCCATGGCCAGGGTAGTATGCCACTGTTGGTGACTGTGGCATTGTGCCCTATTGCTCTGTGCGATGTGTGTACATTGCTTGTAGTTGTTGACATGTACTGTGTGATGGGTGTGTGACACACTCATTGAATGTGCTCCTGTTCTGTCTCCCACCCCTAGGTCCCTACAGGTCCGTCCGGATTCCATTGCCATGCCACGCATCAGGTGCCTTTCCGCCCAAGGTGGCCGTTGTATTCCGTACAAATAAAACACAGGGCACAGACAGCAGTTAGTGAAAAAGGTGCATTTATTACAAACTGTGACATGTGATTGTGCGTAAGGTGATGACAAAAGTGGTGCGTGCAGTGTCAATGAGCTGTCGGTCATGGCTGCGTGAAGCTCAGGGTGTACCCACTGGTTCTATGTCCATGGTCCAACACACACATGCCATCCAGCTGGCTGTGTGGAGTGGGATCGTAGAGCAAGTCAATGCAGTGGCTGGTCAAGGCAGGCTGGCGGAAGGCTGGCTGGCTGCCTCACTTGCGACTGGTGCGTGCGAAGTCCTCCCGGGAGACCTGTTTCCTCTTCGGACGGCCCCTTCCACGTTTGGGAGGGGGTGTGTGGTGGCGACCTGCTGGTGGTGGGTGAGGTGTGCTCACTGGCTGTGGTCGCAGGGGATGTGGACACTGCTGGCCGACCCTGCGCCCTAGCAGGTGGTGGCGGAGGTGGTGTTGCTGGCTTTGCCTGTGACCCCACCGCCACCACCAGCTGGCCCATGAGGTCCACGAGTTGGTCCATACGGGACACGATTTGGCCCATATGGGCGTCCATGGACCTCAGCACCCCCAGCACCTCCCGCGTGTCTGTGGCAGACCTGACCCATTGTTCTTGGGCCTCCTCATAGGCCCCAAGGACTCTGGCCATTTGAGGCAGGGCATGGCTCCCAGGGGAGGCTGGCGTTTCCCTGACCCTGCTCCTCCTACCAGTCCTGCTGCCACCGGCCCTGCCCACTAGCCACATTGCATACCGCGGTCCTCGCTGTGGCTCCCAGGGTGGATCCAGTCGGCCGGGCCACCACCTGCGCTGGGGCTGGTGCCAGCGAAGACGTGGTGGTGGTGGTGGCGGTGGTGGTCGGTGCGGCGATGGTGGCGGTTGCGGCAGTGGTAGTGGCCGCAATGACCGTGGGTGTGGCCGCAATGACCGTGGGAGTGGCCGCAACGACAGTGGCAGCAGGGGGCTGGGACTGTTCAGCAGCCCTGGATGATGGGTTGGTGGGTAGGAGGGGTCCTGGGGAGCGGCTGGGCCCTGCCACGCCAGATGGGCCAGCTTGGTGGTCCGTGTCCGAAGAGGTGGACAGATCCTCCAGATCCGTGTGTCCTCGTTGGGGGCTTGTAGGCTGGCTGTGCTGGCTGCTGTCTCCATCCCCAGCGTCCAGCAGTTCGTCACCTGTGGAGAGAATGAGATTTGTTATTGTGTTGCACCTGGCGAAGTATGTATTAGTCGTCTGACATTGGCAGTTCGTGCAATCTCGTACATGGGTTTCCCGGAGGCGAGTGTGTGGCTGTGGCATCTGTAGTTGTGTGTGCTAGGCAATGGGACTGTGTGCTGTGCACATGTGGCATGGGACGGATTGGCCATGCCGATGGGTGTGTTGCTTTGCCCCTACTCATTGTGACTCTGGTGTATGCGGGCTCCTGGCCCATCCTGGGTCTGGTTTTTACTTTGCTTTTGGAGTTCATATGGAACGCTTAGGAACGCATATGGCAACATGGGGGCCATGCCCCAGATTCGCATTTGGGAGGGATATGCTTTTGGGGTTCAAATGGAGCAGCTTAGGAACGCATATGGCAACATGGGGGCCATGCCCCAGATTCGCATTTGGGAGTGGATATGCTTTTGGGGTACATGCTGTGAGCCATGGGTGCCGAACGTGACATGTGTTGTGGCAGCATGACAGTGCATGGTCTGAGGTGTGTGCATGCCTGACATGCCCTGCATATTTGCTGTCTGTTGTGGTTACTGGACATGGCATTGGACGCATCGTTATGAGTGAGTGATAGTTGTGTGCCAGCCAACGTATTGCAGTTGTCCCATCTCCTTGGTGTGCGTGCTGCCCTGTGCCATGTGCATCACTGCAGTGCTCGGGGGGTGTGGCCCATGTTGTGTGTTGTTGCTCACAGTGTGTCGTGCGCTTAATTGACTTCTGGCACATGGTTGGTCATGGGCATGTGTCTTAGCGTGACTGCTGTATGTGTGGCAGCTGTGCGGATGACATGCCTTTCATGAGACTGGGGCTGACGGATGGGATGGATGGTATGTTGTATGTGCATGGTGTGTCTGTGAGTTTGATGGGTTCAGTGGTGTTCGTGTGCATTTCTGTTGTTCCGCTCTGTTGCGTCTAGTGTTGTTTGTCTTACATAGGCGTAGTTGTGGGGTGTGGGGTTGACAGGCAGTGGGGGCTACATGGACAGGACTTCAATGGTGTTTCGGTTGTGTGTGATGGGTTGCACAGTGGCTGCCGTGTGGTACTATGTTCAGTGTGGCTTGTGCATGCAGACGTGGCTCCTTGGGTGTTGCTGTGTTTGTGATGGGTCATGTGGGGTGTGACTCTGTGGTTCATATCCGTGTGCACATTGTTCACTTGTTCGTGACGGTGGGCGGTGCTGCGTGTTCGTCTGCTACGTGACATGTCCCATGTGTTGGTCGTGTTCCGGTCCTCATGCCTCCAGTAATCCAGCCCTGTCCAGTTTCCCACCTGCAAGTTGTTCGTGCGTGCACTGTACTGGATGCCACATGGCTCTAAGCGGGGGTGCTCCATGTTGCAGGTCTGTGGGGGTGGGGGGGTGTTGTGGGTCGTAGTGGTGGCTGGACACCCACTGATACCGATTGCTGTGGACCGTGATGTCTACCTTTCGGCTGTCGTTGTGCACTGCGGTGGCTGACACGTGGCTGTGGGGTGTGGGGGATGCTCCTCCTTGCTGTACTGTGGGACTAGGGGCCTGGTGTGTTTTGTACTTGGGCTGTCCACCCTCCCACCCACTGCACTTTGTGTTCCTGCCACTTAACTGTTACTTGTCGGTTAGTGCAGCTATGGCGGACACATGGGTGTGGTGGGTGCTCGTTGTGGCGCTTCTGGCATATTTGGGGACCTGTTGGTGGTTACGTGGCTGGCTGAGTGTACACATGTCCCCACGCATCTTACAGTTGTTCTGTTTGGGCTGTGTGTGGTGGTGTCTGTTGTATGTGTGTGTGATGTGTTGTGTATTGTGTGCTGGACATGGGGGTGTTTGTCCCTGGGAGCTGTGGCATGGTGGTAGTGCATGTGAGTACATAGCGGTGTGCTGGTATACATTAGTTTGTACTTACCAGCCTCCACTCCCCTGCTAATCCGGCGAGGATCTCGGGATGGATGATGACTCGCACCTTCTCCTCCCACGCTTTGAAGGTCTTGAAGAGCGCGGGATTCCCTCCGCCAGTGACTGCAGCCAGCTCTCTGTTTTTGCCCTCCTTCTTCTTGACCAGGCTCTTGACGTCATTCCACCGTTTGTTTATTTCGACTCTGTTCCTGGGCAGGGTCCCGACTGCATTGACCTGGTCTACGATCCGGTTCCACATTCTGTTTCTGGTGGCTAGTGGTGTGTGCTGGACCATGTTCCCATAGATTTGTGGGTGCACCTTGATGATCTCGTCGACCATGACCGTCAGCTCCATGGGCGTGAACTTGGGCATTCTTTGTGGTGCCATGGTGTTTGTGGTGCTGGTGCGGTGTGTGTTGTGTAATGTGCAGGGGTTTGTGGTGCCGGTGTTTGGTGATGGTGGTGGTTGTGATGTGTGCGTTTCTGTGGTGTGCTGCTGTCCTTGCTGTGTCACTGTGTCCTCTCCTCTCCTCTCTGGTTTGCAATGTTGCAAGGGGTTGTGGTCTGTGGGAGTTCTGCTTTTGTACTTACCTATGTGGGTGTGTCCTCATGGTCTGTTGTTTTCAGGTGTGTTGTGTCTGGTGTTCTGGCCTTTGTAGTTTTTGTTTGTCCGGGGGTGTTTTCGGGATGTGTACTGTGCTTGTGTATTTGTGCGTGCCTTGCTGTGTGGACTTATTGGCCATGTTGTGTGCTATTGGTTTTGTGAGCGGATGGTTTCTGTGCAGGGACGTGGGCGCCATGGTTTCTGCCGTGTCGATTGGCATCGGCGTTGTTTGCGCTGGCGGGCGGTATATTTGTGGTTTTCCGCGCTCATGGCGGTGCGATCGTAATTTCACGTGCGGTGTGTCGGCCGTGAGGGCGGGCGGTTTTGTGTTGTCGGGCGTGTTTCCGTCCGTGGCGGGCGGTTTGACTCCGACTCGGACGATGGCGGGCGGTATTTTGTGTGATTTTTCCGCCGATGGCGGTTTTCGGTTTGTGTTATCGTAATGGCGTGGTCGGTGTTCAGACGGTGTATGCGGGCGGTATTTTGCCGATTCCATGCCTGGCGGATTTATTTACGCCGGGTATCGTAATGGGCCCCTAAGCCACTTTTTCAAAAGTGGAATAGAACTGCACTTGTAACGCCTAAGCCTTTTTTTTACTATCTCCTGGTGTTCGCAAACACTGAAAAAGATGAGAAAAGAATACTTCTTTTATTTCACTGTTTGAAATATTTATTGTTGTGTGGGGAGGAGCAATCCACAATGCATGTATTATTTCTTTTTACTTTATGTTGTTTCTATTCCAGTCAATAGAATATTAATAAAGCGAATATTGGAAAAACAGTGTTGGGAGCAGGATGGCAAAGAAGTAATGAATCACTACATTACACTTGAAAAACTGTATTTATTACATTTAATTCCTCAGTAAGCAACAGACATTTCCAAGATCAGGAGATTAATGTCTTTACGTGAAAGACAAACAAACATTTACAAACCCATTCGAAAATTGTAGAAATGTGCTCAAAAATACTACGCATAACAAGGAAGATTCAAAAACGAAGGCATGAAGGGAGTGTAAGGGTTTACTCTCCAACACACCAGCATCAACAAGCTTCATAGGGAATGCAGATAAAAAGTTACCAGAGACACACCTCAGGTGGAAGAACTGAACAACAACAGGTCGATGGAAGAAGTGAAGGAAATCCCTCCGAAGGCTGGGGCATAGAATAAGGGCAGGACACGGGACACACAGGAGAAGGAGTGAGCGCAGGCATGTTTCTGGCAGGTAGTACTGGACAGCGTGCCTTTAACTTCTCGTGTGTTGCAGGGTCCCCGATCCTTCGTACAAGTTCGCCCCCATCTTTCTCTGTCCTGCACATTTGTTTATTTCAGCTTCAACTCCCCTCGTGGTCAGGGCCTCTTATTCTATTTTGTTGGACTTGGCCCTTTTTGGCAGGTTCACCCCTGAACTTTTTGCCTTGTCTGTAACCTGGTGTTGGTGATTTTAGGCCTCTGGGCACTTTCGCACTGTGGTCCAGTAGAAAGTGCGTGCGCTCTCTGTGTACTTGTGGTGAGATTGGCCTGCCCTCCCATAGGAATGCATGGGGGATTCCCTGATCAGTGTGTGTCAGTGGTAATTTCTGTTATGAGAGGAGCAGTATGGTCAAGTCTGGTATGTATGAAATTGTGTGCATAAATGCTGCGCAATGGTGTGCGCAGATTTATTGTGGTTATTGTAGAAATGCCACTTTTAGAAGTTGGCATTTATGTGTGCTCTGTATCTGCCTGCCTGATGTGAATTGCATGTCTGGCTTGTGAGTGACAGGGGCTGGGAGGTGTATGTGGCTCCAGGAGGGGCAGGGTGAGTCAGCACAGTGCTGAATAGAGAGATCTGCATGTAGATGAGGGGAGGAGTTGCACCTGGGGCTGAATAGGGCTGTGCCTTCCCTCCACAATGCTGGCTCCACCTCCTGTGGTGTGTCTGATGTCCCTGGCCTGTCCTGTGAAAGGAAGGAAGGAGTCATGTACACAAAGTGCTCCTGAACCAGTTGTATCTGGTTCCCCCAAACCCTGCACCTTTAGACAAAGGAAATAGTGATATAAATATAGGGGCTGTGACCCCATGACAGTGTTCAGTTCTGTACCTTGGTGTGCTGTTCCTGCCGGGGCGTGCTGCTGCTGGGGCCCAGGGGAGTGCTGCCATGAGGGCTTGCCTTCCTGGGCCCTGCATTGCCCCTTTCTCCCTAAGGACTTTAATCCTAGCGCCTGGTGAGCGCTTTATTTCTATTTTCTACTTGCAGCGCTGGGCTGCGATCATCTTCGAGGGAATCCCGAGGTAGGGATTCCCCCACATTTCTGGCTTCCAGCGGGTGCCCACCCCGCATTTGCCAATCTCTTAAGAGCGGGTGCCCACCCCACTTTATGCCTAATTTACTAGCGGGTGCCCACCCCGCTTTTTGGCTTATTTTTAAACAGCGGGTACCCACCCCGCGTTTCACCGCCGCAGCCCCGGGGCCGCTGAAGAAATCTGTTCCCGGCCGCTGCAGCGCGACCAGGAAGTCAGGCACGTCTGCCTGGGACATGGGAGGAGCGAGGGGAGGAAGTCCCGCCCCGCCGCCAGAGATCCGGTCAGAGCCTCGCAGGCTCCGTGATGAAGTCCCGGGTCCCATGAGGGGGCCCGGGTGAAGCCAGGTGAAGGGAAGGGCTGAGGCAGTTTAGCGGGGCTCCTGTGGCCGAGGGAGAGCCCCACATGTTGCCGCATTGGGTGACAGCGGAGGGGGCACGAGGCACATTGTCGGTGCCTGCCCCTGCCGTGCTTGAAGAGAGGCCTGACCGGAGCTTCGAGGGCTCCCTATCGTGAAGTTCCCGGGTGAGGGCGAAGAGCAGAGTGCCAGCGTGGAGAGGAGAACCGCCCTGGAGCCCGGTGAGTGGGGCTCAACCTGGTAGGGTGGCAGTCCTGAGTGCTGAGCGGTCCCGCCAGAGAGCGGGCCGCTCCTATGATCGAGGCCGCATTTGCTTCGTAGGGAGCCCTAGTGGGGGCTCCCGGTGCACCATGGCCATATCTGTTTTCAGGGCCCCCCAGGGGGGTCCAGAGGGCCCCGAGCGGCCCATGTCCTGCGTTTGTCCCCAGCTGCCCCACCAGTCAGTGGGCAGCTTGCAACGATGAGGGCAGTTGTTGGTTGAGAGGAGCTTCATGGGGGCACATTGCTGTTAAGGGCCCGGAGGGGCCCGTGCCCTCCAGATCTGGCCATTCTCACAGCTGCCCCGCCTGGCAGAGGGCAGCTGCAACATTTTGCATATTTCATCAAAGGGCACAGTGAGAGCCCAGGCCTGCAGTTGATCTTCCCAGCTGCCCAGCAAGTAGTGGGCAGCTGCATCGTTAGGCCACAGTGCTTTGGGGGCATGTCTTTTTTAAGTTAGGAGTGAGATGCACTCCTTTGCCCCATACTTTCACAGCTGCGCAGCACTTAGTGCCAGCTGCTACATTTAGGCCTGCGCAAAGTGCGCACAATTGGATTTCGCTGCATAGGCAGCAGCCCTGACTCTGGGACATAGGGCATTTGGGCCCCGTTGAGATGGCCAGTTGGCCAGGGGGACTGTTAGGTTAATAGGGCGCCAGGCCCTAATGTGATTTATGTAGGTGCGCAGGAAATGTAATTCATGTACTGTTTTATGCACCCTGATTTATGCCTCTAAATGTGTTTTTATGATTATGAGGTTAAATGCATACTGTGGTTTATGCATGTGAGATTATTCTCTACTGTCGTTTAGGTATGAGTTATTCCCTACTGCGGTTTATGTTAGTACGAGTTTATTTCCTAAGGAGTTATACTTAGGAGGTTATGGTCTAATATGTTTAGGCTTATGAGGTTGGCGCAGAATATTTCTCGCCTGATAGGATACTGTGCATGATATGATTTATGTTACAGGATGATGCTGAGTATAGTGTTTGCCAGTAATTACTGGTTGTGTTCTACGTTTATGATATGTCTTACATTTACTATTTTTACTAAGTGATGATTCTGACAGTGGTCCATGTGGTCCTGTCATGTGTATATAATCCCCTGTAAATATTGCCCAGTGCCAGTTGGCACAGTGTATATTGTGTGATTACCATCTAATGTGTTTTATGATAATACAAAGGCTATTTTTTATATAACCTTGTGTGGAGTTCCTTTTTGTGGTGTGCCTAGTATGTTGTTGCTGTGTGTGTGTTGCGCAAACGCTTTACACATTGCCACCGGGATAAGCCTGACTGCTCGTGCCAAGCTACCAAGGGGGTGAGCAGGGGTTATCTTTGGCGTGTAACTCCCTCGCCCTGACTAGAGTGGTGGTCTCTGCCTGGCTTTGGCGCAAGCCCTAGCCAACCAGAAATCCCATTTCTAACATATTTATATTGAGCTTTGTTACTTTTTATACCCCTTTATTTGTCAGTCTCCAGTCTTGTTCTCCCATGTTTGAGGGTTATATCCCAGTCACCCTTGAGCTCAGTGTCTTGAGATCCGTGTCTGCACTTCTGCAGAAGCAGCTCAGATCTCAAAGAATCTTGCACTGTGCACGCTGAGTCGGAGAAGATGTAAACTATATTCAATCCTATGTTCTTATGGTATTTTGCAGTGCGAAGGTCTGCAGTTGCTTCACAGTCCTGCCTTAGACGACACCTTCTGACCACCTGCAACATCTTTGTAGCTGCGTGT
This sequence comes from Calotriton arnoldi, assembly GCA_963921515.1. Classification (NCBI taxonomy): domain Eukaryota; kingdom Metazoa; phylum Chordata; class Amphibia; order Caudata; family Salamandridae; genus Calotriton; species Calotriton arnoldi. Next base: position 215,430 of record CAWUFW010012907.1, read on the forward strand.
CAGGAATATCTTGAAAGATTGAGCTAGCACAGTACCTTTACCCAGGTATGCAGGGTTTAGACCTTCCTTTAATTGCTGAAGAGGTCAGGCTTAGTGAGTAAGGAGGACAGGAACCTAGAAGGTTGGCTAGTTATCACTTCTGTGTTGTCGGCAGGATCGGTGGATCTTAAGGGTAAGTGATTACAACAGGCCGGTGAAAGGACTGAGTTAGAGCCTGACAACAACTCCCAGTTGTTTTCCAGGTTACCCAACCCGGCTTGTCCCTCGAGCCCCTTCGTCTTTATCCTCTGTTTTTTGTTTACCTTTTGGTGCCGACTCAGGGCCTCATTTATGAGGAAGTAACGCCGTGCAGAGTAGCAAGTTAATTTGCTGTGCTGCACGACAGGGAAAGTCACGTGTATTGCCTATATAAGGCAATACAGCGCATTCCTGTCCTTTCCCTTGCGCTGGCACCCTTTTTGCAGCCTAGTGCAAACAGAGGCACTCTTGCACAATAGTGCAAGAGTGCATGTGTTGCATGCAGGATTGGTTTTGTGCAGAAAGGGGCACCTTCCTGCAAAAAAACAATCCTGGGAGGCATATTCCTCTTTCTATGCAGCACTCATAGAAAGAGGAAGAAACGAGGAGAAAAAAATAAATTTTTCCTCATTTCACCTTCCCTGGGTAGTTGTACATTTTTGGCTCATCCCCAGGTTTACAAGCTCTTGTAATTCTGGGGATGCGTCAAAATTCATGGGAGTTGTGTGGGAACACCCATGCAAAGCCCGTGGAATGCTTTCCCAGGGCAGAGCGTGATTTATGCTGCGTTGCGTTACTCCAAATTTGTTAAGCCTCTTACAGCCACGCAAAGTGGCTTTGTGTGGCTTCAAATATATGTCTTACGGTTTACGATTCTCCAGCATCACGTTGCATGCTGCAAGAGCGACTCAAACAGCCTCATAAATAGGCCCCTTTGTTCTTTTTTTCCGTTACCTCTGTGTGCTTCGTATCCAGAAGGCTGCTCTCCATCTCGGCAGCACCTCTGTGATGCTTGTACCTGCTCCTGCGGTAATCATTGCAACCGCTCTGCTGAACCGCCATGCTGCCTCGCTCCCTTCCAGCAGTCCTGGATACTCTCTTCGACCATTCGGATGCTGGCCTGATTCCTGGCAGGAATGGGTTAGTCATAGTGTGCTCTCGCTAAGCGACAGGTAACCTATAAACGCCATTGGTGTGCTAAATTCAGAGTTGATTTGTGATGTCTCGCACTGGTTCTTTGTCTCTCTTTCTCTCTCTCTCTCTGTCTCTCTCTCTCTCTCTTTCTCTCTCTCAAAGATATCTGAGCACTTGCGTCTGAGACAACTTTAGGCTGCTGTTGGCACTATTCAAATCCAGTGTCTCTGCTGTCTTTTTACTTTACCATAATTCTATGGGTACCGAAGTGACGTTTTATTATTCAGAGCTTGGCTGGAACAGGTAGGCACCTGGGTTTGTCAGCTATACTGCTTTGGGAAATAAAACAATTTTCCTTAAATCCTGAGTTTTCCAGGCTGCCTACCCTACCCATTATGGATTCTATGTCAGGACCGGAGGCTCCGATTATGCTTCTAATTTCTTCACTGTTTATTCACAGCATCCAATGAAACAAAAGTAAAATAAACTCTACAATACCCATCAACACCTCAATGTCACATGATCAACCATAGAGTATCCCCTATATTAGCTCTGCCTAAGGTGACAGTGTCCTCTTTCTTTGCTGCTCCGCAGCCAGTTAAGTGCCTTCCCATTACTAAGATTGCTTGTTAGTTAACTTGCTATAGTTTATGGGATATATTGATATTGTGATAATTATTTGGTGATTTCTATTGCGATTGCACGCTGGTATTGTTCAGCTGATTCTACCTGGTCAGATTAATACTTTGGTTTGGTTTTGGCATATCGCTATAGTCTTCCGTTTTTTCTCTGCGCGAGTGGCGAGTTATTGGGAGCGCTCTGCCTCCCCGACCGGGCGCTTCGCACCCGGGTGTCTAAGTGGAGCGGGAGGAAAGGGAGCAAGGACGCGCATCGATCCAAAGCGCAGTCCTCTTTCTACTGTATCGAGCGGCCTGCATTGCGCATGCACGGCAGCCATCTTTGCCCTTTTAAGTTTCACTTTCAGGCTTAAACGACCGTGGGAGCAGCGTTTTTCCTGCTCTTAATCCCCAAGTGCTCGTGCAGGCTCCCGGTGACGCCCGACACCTGCTGCTGGTGTGGGGTTGTACAATTGTTGCATAGGCTTTGCCTAGAGTGGTTGGCAAGCCCTCCCTCCACATTTGAAGCATTTTGAGCAGTATTTCCTTTTGCCTTGGCTTGCCTGGGGTTGTGCCACTCCCCCTGATCGGTCTTAAACTTAAGACTTTCATAACCTTGCCTGAAAATAATTTAACCCTTGTGTAGGAATCAGGCAGTCCTCCTGTGGGGTAATTATCACACTACTGTGTACCATTATGTCGGAATATTTTTATGAGGAGGAGTACTATGAGGAGGACCCCTCTGGGTCCATGGAGCAAGACCTCGTCGAGGCACTTGATGCAGGAGTGCAGCACTCAGTTAATAGAGCCCTGGTGAGAGCCATAGAGCCACTGAAGCGCCATCTATGCGGCTATGCTCAACAACAGGGCTGGCTTCCCAGCTCAGGCAGCCGCCCCAAATCCAGTGGGAAAGGGGTCAGAAACTCCCATGCGGCGGACTTTGCAAAACTAGCCAAGATCATGACTAGTGACCATGATTACAGTCCCCCATCTCATGAGGCTATGGTCACGGAGATGCCCCAAGATGATGATGAGGATACCTCCTCTGACCACATGTCCGAACAAAAAGAGGCTCGAAGGAGGAGCGTCACGCAGAGACCCCCTCCCAACCTAAGCTCCTTACTTTCGAGCCCGCAGAAATAGTGTATCCCAATTCTTCCGCCTGGCTTCCGCCTCAGGAAGTGGCCGACTATGTCCAATCCCATATTCGGCAGGCCTTCGACAAGGGCGCGAGGGCGCGTCTAAGATCAGAATGCCCAAGACCAGACCTGCCAGGTAAAGTGGCGGAGACTCCTGAGGTTGATCCCTCGATGTTAACGTATCTGAAGAAGTATTCCAAAGACCCTAAAAAGGGCATTGACCGGGCATGGAGATCATGCCAGGACAAACTTTTAGACATGACAGGACCCTTGACGAACATATTGGAGCTGGGCTTTAGAGCCAAAGAATCCGCACAAGCTATTGACCCAGAGGAATCGATTGGTAGAGGGCAGTATGCCAATTAGGAAATGCGAACTGCGCAATGTCCAGCGAGAGGCGTCGCTCAATTTTATTGAAGCTGGACCCCAAATTAGCAGAACTTTCCTCCTCTGAGCGAGGGACCCTTGCTCAGGGCCTCCTTTTTGGCTAGCCTTTTCTTAAGGAGCTTACTAAATTTGTCGCCACCTTCAGTGGGTTAGACAAAGCTCAAGGCTCTTTCAAACGTGCGTTCCGACCGGTTTTCGGCAGGGCCGGACGATATCGAGGGCGGTCGTTTGGCCGGGGCTACAACCAAGGCGCCCCTCGTGGTCAATACCAGCAACAACGAGGTTACCAGGACTCCAATTACAATACTAACTCCTCCTTCTACCCAACACGACGTGCCAAGAATAGATTCCGAAAGGGCAGATACAGAGGAAATCAGGGTGGACAACAAGATTCCGGTAATTCAGGTGAGACTGATTCCATGTTCGTAAGTAATTCTGGGGGGTAGGATCCAGTCATTTCTGCAGACTTGGTGCTCAATCTTGCAAGATGCCTGGATCCTAGAGACAGTGCAAGGGTACAGGATAGAACTCTACAGCTTCCCCAGTCAGGACTCTCCCAGCTCTCAAATGTATTTTTACCAACAAGAGCAGGACTTTATCTCCAAAGAGATAGGCTCTCTTTTAAGGAAAGGAGCCATAGTGATAACAGACCCTCACCCTGAGGTTTTACCAGCAATATCTTCCTTGTAGAGAAGAAGGGGGGTGGATCCAGACTAGTCTTAAATCTAAAGGATTTCAATGGATGGGTAGTCTATCGGCACTTCAAGATGGAGGGCATCCATCTTTTGCGCGACCTCCTTCAAGAAGGGGATTGGATGGTCCTAAAAGATGCGTATCTATCAGTTCCCATCTGCGCACCACACCGTCGTTTTCTGCAGTTCCTCTGGCAGGGAGTTTGTTTTGAATACAAAGTCCTCCCCTTCGGCCTTTCGTCGGCACCATGGTGCTTCACGAAACTCCTTCGCCCAGTCGTGGAATCATTGAGAGCACGGGGTGTTCATCTAATAATTTACCTAGACGACATCATCTTCATGACGCGCTGTCCTCAGCTAGTGGTGACACATCTCGAATGGGCGATCAACCTTTTACAGAGTCTGGGATTCATTGTGAATCCTCAGAAATCGATTCTAACTCCAGCCCAATCTATCGAATTTCTAGGTTTTCAGATCGACTCATGGAGTTGCCAACTTCTCCTTCCAGTTCAGAAAATCAGTTCGATCAAGAGAGAGTTGAGATTGATTTTGAAAAAACAGAGTGTATCATTGAGATCTGTAGCCCGGGTAGTCGGGCTGCTTGCATCGTCGATTCAGGCGATCTTCCCTGGTCCCCTTCACTACCGAGCTCTTCAAAGGCTAAAGATTCAGCATCTCCGGAAAGGCCTCGGATATGCGGAACAGATTCCCCTCTCAGAGGAGGCAAGGTGGGAGATGTTGTGGTGGATAGACCACATGGAGGCTTGGAATGGGAGAGCCCTCTTCAGACCCTCCCCGGAAATAGTGATAGAATCCGATGCCAGCCATTGGGGTTGGGGAGCCCGTTGCGGCCAGATGTCCACTGGCGGCCACTGGTCACAGGAGGAACTTTCATTACATATCAATTGTGTGGAGCTGCTGGCGGGCTCCTTTGCGATTCGCTGTCTTTCTCCTCAGAAGACGGACTTTTGTATCCTCCTTCGCATGGTCAATGTGTCAGCGGTACGCTACGTCAAGAAACTAGGGGAGACGAGGTCCCAGATTCTGGCGGAAATCGCCAAGGATTTCTGGCATTTTTGCCTGCAACACAGAATTTCAGTAGTGGCGGAATACCTCCCGGGCCGCAACAACAAGGTGGCCGACTGGCACTCCCGTCATCTGAGGGATTTCAGTGACTGGAGACTCCATCCTCAGGTTTTCCAGTCACTGAACCATCTTTGGGGTCCTTGCACGTTGGACCTGTTCGCATCTCATCTCAACAGGCAACTCCCAGCTTTTTACAGCTGGCGTCCGGATCCGGAGGCGATCGCCACGGATGCGTTCCTACAGGATTGGCCAACATCTCTTTGCTATGCCTTCCCTCCGTTTATGATGATTCCCAGAGTCCTAGCTCAGATCCGACGTCAACACTCGGAGCTGATACTGATCACCCCACTCTGAAGGGCCCAGGCGTGGTTTCCAGTGCTCTTGGAAATGTTATTTGCAGTACTGTTCCTTCTTCCACAGTGGTGGTACCTGTTGCTGGACCCTCAGAAGGCCCCTCTCTTCCATTGATAGAATCGGGACAACTTCCTCTGTTAGCCTGGCGGGTTTCAGGGACAGATGGAAGGTCCCAGGCCTTTCACGAGACGCTGACAAATTTATTAGTGAGGCCTGCTCAGCTAACACCCACAAGCGGTACTCATCAGCTTGGAAACGATGGTGTAGCTGGTGCTCTCAACGGGAAGTGGATCCGTCTAAGGCACATGTCTCTTTGATTGTAAATTTTTTGGCCTCTATTGCTGCATCAGGCTTAGCTTATAGGACTGTGAACAATTTCCGGTCAGCCATCTCAGCAGGGCATGTACCAGTGGAGAGCAAACCGGTTGGAGAGCATCCTTTGGTGTGTAAACTGCTCAGGGGTATCCGGATGGTCAAGCCCCCTTGCCCTAAATACTCGAAATTGTGGGAGGTGTCTACCGTCCTGAGATTCTTGGAAGCCTGGCCTTCCAATAGATATTTGTCAGGGAAACAGCTGTCTGCCAAGCTGACCATGCTGCTTTGTCTGGTGTCATGCAAGCGAGTCTCGGATGTCCGAGCATTAGACTTAGCGGGACGTAGGTTCTCCCCAGAGGGTGTGTCTTTTGCTATCACTAAGCGAACTAAGTGTAATACCTCTTCGATATCTTACCCAGCTTTTCCTAATAACCCCAAGCTATGCGTTGTGCAATGTTTAAAAGACTATGAGGTGAGTACAGCTGAGTTTCGTTCAGACATGAAGGGTCAATTGTTAATTGCGTTGCAAAAGCCTTTTCGCCCTGTGACTCCTGCCACTTTGTCAAGATGGGTGCGTTGGCTCATGGGCGAGGCGGGCATTTTTGTATCAAAGTTTGGAACCCACTCAGCCAGAGGAGCTATGGCTTCTAAGTCTTTTTCATTAGGTGTCAGCCTTGCAGATATTATGAATGCAGCTGATTGGTCAACAGAGACCACTTTTAAGTCTTTCTATAATAAGCCTACTGTGGATGTGGCTTCTGTCGTGGTGGCTAAGCTTTAAACAAGCATAATCGGAACCTCCGGTCCTGACATAGAATAAAAATTTGCAAACATTTGTGACAAGAATTTTCAATTTTATTAAGGACACGGAGACGAGGATTATCCCACCCAAACATTATGTATATCTGCATTGTGCTTGCATTATAATTTGGCTTAGTATGTTCATACTGCATTATGAGTTCCTATGTTTTCTTCCCTTCCCTTTCTGATTATAATGAGATATCAGATTTGGAGAATGGTGTTACGGTTTTTCCTTTACACTTTCAGGTGCTGATTACAAGTAGAGCTTGATGGTACACATCGATGTAAGGTCGTCGAATTCCAAAGGAGGGTATCGTGACTCGTTGGTTCAAGAACCAGGTTCCGAGGTTGAGCCCTGTTGGGCTGCAAGTTGTCTCTTCAAGAGGAAGTTCGTCTATCACAGGGATGGTTTTACAAGATCAAGTTTTGTTTACGGACTTAAGTGTTAGATGATCATACAACGAAATAGGACACTGTCACCTTAGTCAGAGCTTATATAGGGGATACTCTATCGTTGATCATGTGACATTGAGGTGTTCATGGGTATTGTAGTGTTTATTCTACTTTTGTTTCATTGGCTGCTGTGAATAAACAGTGAAGAAATGAGAAGCATAATCCTCGCCTCCGTGTCCTTAAAAGAATTGAAAATTCTTGTCACGAATGTTTGCAAATTTTTTATTCTTCCGACACTCCATTTCAAGTAATGGCGCATGCCCTCTTGAAAATCCAAACATTACTTGAAACCACTTGGCAAAAACACATTTAAAAAAAAAAAAAAATAAAGTAGATAAATCAGTTAACGTTTCCATCTACTGAGACGACCAATGCTTCTCATGTGGAAACTAGTGTACCGCCACAGAAGGCATGACCAATGGATCAGCCAATAATTCAGGTCCTCGAATTTAAACAGGCATGAACAATTATATCCTAAGTAATCTCCCACCACCAGATACATTTTCAGAAGAATCTCCTTTTTGTTCCAACAGTGCCAGTTCCCCTTTGCAGCAAAGTCAAATATTTTTTTGACAGGTACTGCGAAGGTTACGTCTATCCTGTCTTTTCCTGTAATATACACCTTAATATGGGCCATGTCACTTATCATAACTCGGAGCCCATGGTCGAACAATTATGCGCAATTTATCACTTCTAGGCAGTGTCCAGTAAGAGTCAAAACAAAAAATGCTGCTTATATTGGGAAATTAATGCTTCGACAGAGTAAACAAGACAACTAGCTGTCAGTTGAAGCCCTGTGGACGGATGAAGCAGCGGCAGCTGCCTTCTATAAGGAATTTAAAAAAGAAGTGAAAGATGCCTTATCCCTAGCTGTTAACCACCCTGCTCCCACAGCAGCCTTAACTGGTTTGAGCCTTCAGTTCAATGCTCAACAGAGAATCGAAAATGAGTAAAACAATGATGCCCTCTAAAGATAAAATGGCAAGTCTCCACAAAAAATTCCAAGAGCCGAACAACTGAAATAGAACCTAAGTAAGAGGATACAAGAATATCTTTGTAAATAGAAGAGAAACAGTGGAGATGGAAAGAGTCTCTGTATATTTTGATCAATGCGAACATCTTTTGAAGAAATGTTCTGTGTTATAATGAAACGGAGTAGATCGTCCTTAACAGATGCACATAGCTCAAGCCTGAAAACTGCAAATTAATCTTCAACATTAAGGCTCACTTTCACATGCCTCTGTTCATCTCAGCAGCCAAAGGACCTTTTGTCAGAACCCATCCCGTCCTGTCCTTGAACACATCCCATCCTTGATGTCAGGTACTTTCTATTCAGAACTCATCCAGTGCTGTCCTTGAACCCATCTTGTCCTTGATGTCTATATAAGTGATTTATAAAGCGCGACTGTTTCTCCGGGGAGTGTCCCGGCGATGTAGCATAGGAGCTGTATGAGGGCAAAGAGATGAGAGAGAGTCTAGGTGCAGGAATAGAGCCAGGTCTTAAGTTTTTTCCGGAATACCAGTGTCTCCTTGATGCCCCTGAGGGTCAGCGGCAGCTTGTTCCAAAGAGAGGGGCCTAGGAAAGAGAAAGATCTGCCCCCTGCCCCCGACTTTCTAATCCGAGGAGCTGTGGCTAGACAGACATTTTCAGAGCAAAGGTTTCTCTGGGGAGTATAGAGCTTGATTTTGTCTTGAAGATACCCTGGGCCAGTACTGTAAAGTGCTTTTTGGGTTAGGAGCAATATTTTAAAAGTGATCCTCTTCCTAACCGGAAGCCAATGTAGGCTGTGAAGGAGGCCAGATACATGGGAGTAGTGTGGGAGCCCAAAGATGGTGAGTGCTGCTGCATTCTGAACTAACTGCAGCCTGTCTATCTGGTAGTTGGGCATCCCCGCGTATAGGCCATTTTCATAATCCAACCGTGAGATTATCAAGGCCTGCGTCACCTGTTGTCTAGTCTGAAATCAAAGGAGATAAAAGAATTTCCTAAGTACACAAAGGAGGGCAAAACCCATGCCCACCACAGAGTTGATTTGAGTGCAAAATGACAGTTGCTCATCAAATTGGAAGCCCATGTTTTTTACCACTTGACTTTTTAATATAGGGGGAGGAGCATCCTTGGGCCAGAAAGTTTCCCATGATGTCTTGGCCTCTGCGCCAAAGAAGAGGAGCTTAGTCTTTCCAGCATTACATTTAAGTTGGTTATTGGATAACCATCTGAATGTTGTATTCAGGCACTCACGGATTTTTTCCCCAGGGAAAGCCTCACCCTTCCCCCAGGAGAAGAGGAGTTGGGTGTCATCTGCTGTGAGTTGCTTTCTGCTCAAACTAACCCTAATCAATATTCTGTGAAGAATCACTCATACTATTATTGCTTGTATATAAAAAGCTGCTGAGAAAAGAGCTTGAATCATATTATCTAAGAATAGAACCTGGCAATAAATATCCTTTCTTTGTAGGTTTCGATACTCAGAATAATAAGTCTAGGCATCTACAATTTAGTACTAGGTGTGCCACTTAATTTTTTATTACCTCAGCGGCATCATTAAAATATCCACCATTAGGAAGACTCTTCACTGTCCTGATCTCATCCTACTCTGTAACAAAAGCATATTGAGGAAGAAGAGGTAAGGTAAGAGGAGTTGAGAACATATCGATTCTATAAGGACTTTGGCGCAGGACAACTTGTGAGTGATTGCACTGTTCAGAATCTTGTCTACTTTACAGATTTGTACTCTGATTGATTTTGAGGTTACCAGCTTATTTATGGATACCCAATTTCAACAAAGGAATAATATTCAGGTGCAAGATAAAGCTAAACCCAAGGAGACGGAAGGAATAGATGGAGTAGCTCTTACATCATGGGCTATTTGCAAAAATACAAAGATAATGTTTGTGTCTACTCAATCCAGTCATGTGGAAGCTATTGTCTTTAAATGATTTATAGTCTAGCTTTTCAGTTATAATGGGATGTTTGTGGCTTAGGTAACATAACCTGACTATTTACTGGGAACTTCTGGCTACCAATGTTTTGTTCTGAGTATTGCAGGAACAATTGTGTTTCTCAAAAGGAGGTGGAAATGATTCAGAATCTCAATTGAGTGGTTCAGACAAAAGGCAAACCCATACCTCACTGGAGAATATACCCTTTAACTATGAAAGAAGATGAAGAGATATTTTCTGCAAGAAAAATTGGAAAAGGGGTTTATTCGCCATTTACTTCACCTGCTGGGACCATGGTCTTTTTTATTCCAAAACAGAATGAAGAATATTGGCCATGCCTAGATTATCGAGAGCTGAATGCCATCACCATCAGAAATTGCTACCCATCATTTATTGTAGGATCAAATCAAGGAGGCTAAGATCTCTTCTAAGCTAGATCAATCAGTAACCTTCAATTTGAACAGAATATGAGGGGATAAGTATAAAACAGCCTACAACACTCGTTATGGTCACTATGAGTATTTAGTGATGCCATTCAGTTTATGTAATGCCCATGTAGCATTGCAGCATTTTGTGAATGACATCTTTGGAGACCTCTTAGACACATTCATGATCATTTGCATGGATGACATATTGATTTAATATAAATATATATAAAATTATCTTACCATGTGAGTCATCAACCAGGTACACCCATGCAGTACCAATAAAACATGCGACCAAGTATTAGAGATAAGCAAAGAAAAAATATGGATCTCCATTCTGTCCACCATTCCGTTTCCGCCTCCCATTGCATCCTCCTACATACAGTTTATTGTTGTAGGCCAACCCTAGAGGGCCAATCTACAATGTTATACACCAACCCTATACTTCCTCCAGTGTCATCATTTGGCCATTCAATTGGTAAATAAGTTTCTCAAAAGATGCCACATCGAACTTGTGGAGTTGGTGTGGATCTTTGTTGTCTTCTATAGTCTTGGCATCCCAAGTGTAGCCAATACCATGGAAATAGAAAGCCATTGCGTACGTCGACGGGTGAGCTCAGGTATCATTGACATATCATGTTTGTCTCACTAGAAACCCTTCATCGCTAAGTACTCTGTCCAAGCCCTCCCAGATACTGTTACTCCTCGAGGTTTTGACATTCCCAGAGCAAGTGCACCATGTTGCTATTTGTTTGGGTCCATCATTAACACAATGAAGTTGGAATCAACCCATCTGTTTAGCTTCAACTGGGACCAGGGATATATATGACGTTACAACGCAAACAATTACAACGCATGCTTTTACATCGCAGTTTTTACAACGCAACTACCATTACATCGCATGATTTTACTACGCATACCATGACAACGCATTTTTAAAAATACCATTATAACGCATTCCATTACAACACACACCATTACAACGCATACCATTACAACGCATAATACTTTTAGTGCAACAGTAGGGTAAGTGTTGGATAGCGTAGGGGTAAAATTTACTATTCCCCCTCCAGTGAGTGCAACAGTAGGGAAAGTGTTGGATAGCGTAGGGGTAAAAATTACTATTCCCACTCCAGTGAGTGCAACAGTAGGGAAAGTGTTGGATAGCGTAGGGGTAAAAATTACTATTCCCAACTACCCCAAAACCTATACCCACCCTAAAACTTAAAAATCTCCATTACTAACCTTATAATGCATTGTGATGGCATGCGTTGTAATGGCATGCGTTGTAATGGCATGCGTTGTAATGACATGCGTTGTAATGGCATGCATTGTAATGGCATGCGATGTAAAGGCACTTGCGTTGTAAAAGTTGCGTTGTAAAGGCATTGCGATGTAATGCCTGCGTTGTAATGAACGTTTCCCGTGACCAGTGATATCGATGCAAGATTTTTAAATATGCAATCACAAGGGGAGAGCCAGAGGTAACATGCCCAGGCACATCCTCATATCACTAATCTGCATACTCACAAGGTGCTTGGGCATTCGAAGTACTTGGAGAAACAATTATGTTCCCAAGTTGACAAAACCTCCTTACCTATTAGCCCAAAAATAGATATTTGAGAGGTCATCTTACCCACAACTTATCGTGGCATGCTCATCCTCGGCGACCCCCCACACTGGAGGAAGATGGTACTATACCAGTGGACTCAACAAAAACTGGGAGTTCTTTGATATTAGTTTCAGGACAGTAACAAGATATTCAATTAAAAATTCCTAAGGATATACCCAAAGAATATTTCCTCATGTAGGTGTTCCCCTAGTATATGTTAAAAATTAACAATATGTTTTTTATGGGTGAAATTAATGTTTCCCCTAACCACAAATAACTGCCAACATATTTTGAACGAAACAAGTGCCAAAAACTCATCAAAAGTCTTCTTCAGGGTTGAAGAACTCCCTACCTAACTAGCGAGTGCAAAACATTTAAAAATTAGGCATAAGGCTGTCTGTTGTCACTCAACAATGAGCCTTGTCACCAAGAATGATGGGAAGCGGAATTCAAAGGGGAAGTACGGGGGTACATTACGATGCAGAGATCCCAAAATCAAAATAAGGGTCATAAAAGACCCGCCTCTATACATTGTCTGGTAAGCCCCAATCACTAGGATATTCCATTTTACATAAGAGGAAATTTACCAGCACAAAACATATATCAGGAGAAAAAAGCAATGTCATGATTTACTAGTACATACAGAATAAAGGAAGTGATTACAATATTAATAAGGAAAGGTTAAAAGTCTGTAATGATCCCGCTTGACAGATCAGAAAAGGGGGCTCAAGAGAATAAATAGGTCAAAGTTGTGTCCCCTGCACATCATCATTAAAGCCTATATTTGATGTCCCCAAATGTTAGATGTATCTTTGTTCAAAAGTTAGAAAAATAGAGTAGTTTTTAATAAATAAAACAAGACCAAAACAATAAAAGTCCAATTAGTAAAACCAAAGATAATGCATTTTAAAGTTTTTTGAGAAAATATCGCCAAAAGGCGTGATGCACCAACTGTGTATATCTGGTCGTGCAGGAACAGGACACAGTCACAAGTTCAGGCCGATCGCGAACCCAAGAACCCAGTTAGGCCTGCTGAACATAGTACCTTAAATCCTAGGTTGCGGAGCAGTGCGTGGATCTGTATCAGAGGTGTGTCACACAGCTGAAGTAATGCGTCGGTTCCGCGACACAGCAAGGCTGAAATGCGAGGTCCTGTTGCGTCGATGTAGGGGATCCCGTCACCGGGGTTTGTAATGCAAAGTCGGGGATGCGGCATGCAGTTTGGGAGTAATGTATCGGTTCCGAGGAGCTGCAAGGCTGAGATGCGGAGTCCCGCGTCGAGACTGCAGTCGGCGAAAGATACAAGGTTCTGCACCGAGGATGCATCTCGCAACGGCTGTTCAGAAGGCGATGTGGGCTGCGGCGGTGGTGCAAGTCTCTCTGAGGGGTCCAATCCAGGTGAAGATGCAAGGTTGTTGGAAGCCTGTTATGTTCCTGAGACTTCAGATCGGGAGGCAATCCTACTAGCCTTGGAGTCACTCTGGGTTTTGGGTTCAAGACATGCAGGTCCAGTACTTCTCCCCCAGGCAGCAGGTCAGCACAACAAAGCAGGAGTCCAGCAGAGTGCAGCCCAGCAGAGTGTCAGTCCTTCAACAGCACAGCAGTCATTATTCCTGGCAGAGTATCCGACGGTCCAGAAATGTACTAGAGGTTTTCCTTTGAAGTACCCAGGCATCCTGCCTTTCCTGCCCTAGCTCCAGACTAACTACAGGGGGTATGCAGCCCTTTGTGTGGAGGCAGGGTACAGCCTATTCAGGTGTAAGTGGGGCTGTGCCCAGCTAGTCACTCCCATCCTGCCAGTTATGGCCCATCGAGGCACACCTAAGCTCCCTATTTTGTGTGACTGTCTAGAGGTATACACAAAGCTAACCCTGGGCGTAGTTCGCGAAGTAGCGCTACGCGAAGCTACGCAAAGTGCAGTTCGCACTACGCGAGCTACGCGTAGCACTACGCGAACTGCGTAGTGCGCTGTTCGCGATGATTGCACAGTGCCGGATGCTTGTCCGCACTGTGCAATCATTGAAAACGGCATCTTGCACAGTGCAAGCTGTCTTTACTGCCGCTCGAGTAGATTTTTACTCGAGCGGCAGCTTCTCAACGCGGACTGGTAGTTTCTCATCGCGAGCGGTCGCGAGCATACGCGACCACTCGCAATGAGAAACCTGACCTCCCGCGTTGAGAATCTCGCCGCGAGGTTTATTTTCCACGCTCGCGATCGGCAACTTGATGTTGCTGATCGCGAACGAGGAAAAAGTCTCGCTGGGATGTCATTTTGCTTGCTCGCGGTCGCCAACTTGACGTTGAGGACCGCGAGCAAGCAAAAAATGACCACTGCACTACGCTACGCTACGCGTGTTTGCACTGTGCTACGTGCAATTCGCGTAGTGTGAAGTAGCGCAAACTTCGCAAACTACGCGAGCGTAGCGTAGTTTTCCGCCCAGGCCTACACAAAGCCCAATTGTCAGCTACACCCAGCCATGTCACCAGAGACAGGCTACATGCACTAAATGGATAAAGTCAGAAGATGCCAACTTTCTAAAAGTGGCATTTTCAGAATTGCAATTTAAAACCCCACATCACCATAAGTAAAAATTTTAAATTGTGATTCCAGAGACATGAAACATGAACAGGTTATCTCTTCCTATTTGGAAATTATACTTATAAAAAGTAATAAGGCAATGCCAATGTTACCCTATGGGAGAGATAGGCCTTGCAGTAGTGAAAAAATATTTAAGCTACTAGGGCATGTAAAATTTAAAAGTATATGTCCTACCATTTTAAATACACTGCACCCTGCCCTCTGGGCTGTCCAGGGCCTACCCTAGGGCTGACATATGTATGTATATGTTGGACAGTGAGTTATTAGTAGAGGCAAATTTGCATCGGCCACTTGCAATAAGGCCACTAACACAGTCTAGGGCTAAGAATAGGTCTCAGAAAATTATTCCCATGCTCAATCCGTGGTAGCTTGGCTGCGAGCAGGCAGGCTTGGCTTAACTTCAGAGACAGGTATGTAAAGCATTCACAAACACCAATTCAGTAAATAATTAAGGCACGACACACAATAAAAATCCAACAACAATTTATAAAAATAGAAAATATTTTTTATCTTTTAAATGACACCACAACAAAAATAATCCAATGTAGGGATCCAGAGATATGAATTTTTAAAGATTAAACGCTTTCTAGTGCTTAGAAACCAATAGTGCCACGTCTGGACATTTGGTCGCTCTCTGACCGGGACAAAGTCAAAGTTTGAGGCCGACCGCGATGGAGCCCTGGTCAGATACACTACGCGGGTGGTCCTGGTCAAGATTTTACTTTCACACTTAGAAACGTTTCTGGAGGATTTCTCATCAGTCGTCATGCAGCCTCCTCCAGCAGGCCAGATTCAGTAAGGGTTCGCTGGATTGCCTTTCTGTGAGAGTCCAGTCACACTCTGGAGCTTTTTCACAAAAGTTCACCAAACTTTCCCAAGCTTCTGGAACTTCTTCCTGAAGTTCCTCTTGAGGGTCCAAAGTGTCCAAAACACAATCCAAGGGTCTGCAATCTCCAAGCCGGTCCTTGAAAGATTGGGACCACAATTCCCACAATGCACTTGGACAACACCCTTAAAAGTCCACTGGATACACTCCAGGCAGGGAACTCTTGTTGGAGTTGATACAGGTGAAGCCTGTTAACCTGTAGCTTGCAGAGAGCCCACTCTTTATTGCTCTTGAAACAAGGTACATCCAAAGGGCTGTAGTTCCAGATAATGCTGCAGACGCAGTCAGTCAGAATGCAGGGCCTGATGGCACCCCGAAACTGGTCCTAGGATGCTTGTTTCCAGTCTAGAGAGGACCTGGCTTGGCAGTTCCGGCTGGACTGTTCCCATGAGGCACAGGGTCAAGACTGATTTGCATATGGCCAGGTCTAAACTGGGGTGGCATGGTGAGCAAAAGAATGATGGATTGAACCCAGATCTCTTGACTGGGGGTGAATGTTTTGATTTGTTCGGCATTTATCCATAAATTGCGTGTCTTTTGCTTTCTCGCCCTAAGTGCACCGGGTATGCCCAGACGTGGGTCCCGGGTTCACTGCGACACTGGATTCAAGCTATCCTGGCTGATGAGGGTGAAACACTGAAACCAGTCCTAGGATGCTTGTTTCCAGTCCAGAGAGGACCTGGCTCGGCAGTTCGGGCTGGACTATTCCCATGAGGCACAGGGTCAAGACTGATTTGCATATGGCCAGGTCTAAAATGAAGTGGCATGGTGAGCAAAAGAATGATGGATTGAACCCAGATCTCTTGACTGGGGGTGAATGTTTTGATTTGTTCTGCATTCCATCCATAAATTGCGTGTCTTTTACTTTCTCGCCCTAAGTGCACCGGGTATGCCCAGACGTGGGTCCCGGGTTCACTGCGACACTGGATTCAAGCTATCCTGGCTGATGAGGGGTGAAACACCGAAACCAGTCCTAGGATGCTTGTTTCCAGTCCAGAGTGGACCTGGCTTGGCAGTTCGGGCTGGACTGGTTCCATGAGGCACAGGGTCAAGTCTGATTTGCATATGGCCAGGTCTAAACTGGGGTGGCATGGTGAGCAAAAGAATGATGGATTTAATCCAGATCTCTTGACTTGTGTGAATGTTTTGATTTGTACTGCATTCCGTCCATCAATTGTGTGTCTTTTGCTGTCATGTACTAGGGAATAAGGCCAATAACTGGTGCCAATCCTAGGGGTACCCTAACCCATAGTGTACCCTAGTGTATGTAGGTGTTTTCACTGTATTCTAAGTGTGTTTTCACCATAGCACTGGTCCTGGGCCTACCTAGCGAAGCCCAGGGCACTCTCAGAGTCAAAAAACCAGCATCTAGGGGTCTCAAATGGGCCAACAAGTGGAGGGGACACTACAAACAGGTCCTGATTTCCAACAGTATAAAAGGGAAGGTTTGGGCTGGCAAAAGGTTTATTTTGCCAGGTCGAAATGGCAGTTTAAATCTGCACACATAGCCTCACCAATGGAAGGCCTGAGACATGTTTAAAGGGCTACTTAAGTGGGGGGCACAATCAGTGTTGCAGTCCCACTAGTAGCATTTAATTTACATGTCCCGGGCACAGGTAGTGCCAAATGACTGGGAACTTATAAGTAAATTAAAAATGCCAATTGAGGATAAGCCAATATTACCATTTATCCGAATACCAGCAAAAACAAGGTCAGAAAAAGTAGAGGAGGAAGGCAACAATTTGTGGGGAAGACCACATTAAGGCTGACAGGTCTAACAGAGAGTAATTACAGAGATTGAGCTGTGCATTTGCTGTATGCTCGTCACTGGATGTGGTGAAGGATCCCTTTCGGTTTGATAACATTGTCCCTCCTGGGGCGAAATGGGAGGAGTGGATCGGCCCTCTGGAAGACGATGACTGGAGAGACGCCTTGATGGCTCCCAGGGTCGTTATGAAATCCTCTAGGCTACGGCTGATCCAGATGTATTATCTCCATTGTGCGTATCTTACTACAGACCGTCTGCATAAAGCGAGCCTCCTTCCACATTCCAGATGTCCCTGATGCTTCCAAACCACTGCAGACTTCTACCACATGGTCTGGAGCTGCCCAGTCATCCAAAGATTCTAGGAGGCAGTGGTTGCGGAACTCTCAACGGTATTGGGGTGGAAGGTAGACCTTTGCCTGCTATTATTGCTGCCAGGGGTGTTTGATGGTGCCTGTGGAATAAGGGCAGACAGGGCCTTGTTGGGCACAGCCACCATGGTAGCCAAAAGGGACATAGCCACGCACTGGAAATCCGCTGCTCCTCCATTAATCACTCAATGGCGGCAAGGGGTGGATTGGTGCGCCCAGCAAGAGAAGCCGGTGTATGAGGCCAGAGGCTGCCCGGCCACGTTTCGTAATAAATGGGGCAAATGGTGGGGGGATGCCGGTCTGGAATGGATGTCTTAATGCTAATGCGGTACTGCTTGATTGGCTGACCAGTGGGTCCTGTTGGGGGACTGTACTAATTGAACAGATGCATCTATTTATTACTGATGGTGATGTAATGATTGATGTGATTTACTGACATGATATACTGTTACAAAAGTCAATAAAGTTGGTTATCAAAAAAAACATTGTCCCTCCCACTGGGCTCTTCAATCCTTTTTCTTTCCTTTGCCTCTCCCACTTCTTCTCCCTAAAAAAGGTGTGGGGGCTGGAACCAATGGAAGTTTCCAAAGGGTGGTGGTGTGGTTGGCATTGATATGGGTTCCATCCAAACGTTGACCCCTTCTGTATTGAGTACCCCTAGGCTTTGGTATTCTGTGATCTGTGTTGCTATGCTCTGATTCTGAATAAAAAGAACTATTCGAGGAGCTTTCTGAACTTTCTAATTTCTTTGGCTCAAAATCTGATTTAAAGTATGGGAAAATACCCTCCAATGAGAATTTTTTCAAATCTTTTTGAAATTTCTGTATTTAAAATTTTGTCAGGAAGTTCTAATATTCTATAATTGTTTAATTTGTTTCTTCAAGTTTTTTCAAGAATACCGTGATTGACAATAGTGTTTTAAGGGCAGTCTCTCCAATTTTAATTTTAACCAGTAGTGCATCAGATAGTTTTTTTTAGCTGTTTGAATTATCAGCAATAACCAGTCACTGGTACATTTTCACACAGTCAAAGACCAGTTCTTTCTGAACTCTGCATCTTCCAAAAAAGATGCGTGGTTCATTGGTAACTATGACTCCTCTGTGTGCAGCATTGCTCCTTGAGTACTCAGTCATTACGGCTTCATGGAGTAGTGTCTTTACTTGTTTCAAATTCATCAGAGATTCCCAATCATTAGCATTAGAGATAGTTTGGTTAATTGTAGTGTCACTGAACAGGGGTGGAGCTGAGAGTTTTGAGGAAACTACTTCATCATCATAGGAAAGACCTTCGCCCATCCTATTTATTTATTGTTAATTTCTATTAACCTGTGGAAAGTTAACCACTGGGAAAGTGGCTTATTGCCTTAGTAACTCTCTGAGCTGTCCCGCTCCTCAAACATGCAGTCACAAGGGGAGAGTCAGAGGTAACACACTCAAGCACACCCTCCTATCACAAACCTGTATACACACAAGGTGCTTGGGTATTTGAAGTACTTGGAGAAACAATTATCTTCCCAAGTTGGAAAAACCTCCTTACCTATTGGCTCAAAAATAGATATTTGAGAGGTCGCCTCACCCATAACTTATAGTGGCATTCTTGATCCTCGGCGACCCCCCACACTGGAGTAAGATAGTACTACACCAGTGGACACATTTAAAAACTGGGAGTTCATTGATATTATTTTCAGTACAGTAGACACAGATCAAGATATGCAATTAAAAATACTGAAGGGTATACCCAAAGAATGAGGATGGTTGTCAACTTGGAAGATAATTGTTTCTCCAAGTACTTCGAATACCCAAGCACCTTGTGTTTATGCAGATTTTCAAATATCCCAGTTCAACCATGATCCACATAAATCCTTATCGTGATCTAGAAGATCAGCCTATTACTCATCTGAAAATTTGACTGCTAATCAGTATGACCAAGAGTCTTTGAATTCACGGACCTTGGGGTGTGAAAAGCTGTTATTGATGAGGGTCACATAGTGCCTGGCATCCCTTCCTTGTAAATTCCCCAAATGGGTAGCTACTCAGCAGCATAACATCAATGCCCTGGGCTCTACTGCAAGCAAGGAAAAGGGCCTCTTCAACCACTGTTGGGGTAGTAAAATACATCAATTATCAGGGTTCAATGGGCCCCTCGAGCCACTCTGCCCCGTTGCCATTACACCTGCTGCACCAATGATAGCTGCACCCCGTTAGATACTTGACACTAGCCAATTTGGCCAGTTCTATTGGCTGTGGCCCTCAAGCAATGTGAAAGTCAGGGGCAATATCTCCAGAACTGCAAGTGCGGTAGAACAAATTCTTGGCGCATTATAGCAAACGTTTTGAGATGCCCATCTGTTATGAGTTGCTTTTAAGAAAGTATGCCTCTGCCGTCCTATATTGTCCACAACATTTCAGATCCATCTCTTCATATATCTCTATTGCACCATATCTGTGCGCCTTCCTGTAATCTGCTACTCATACGTTGATTCATATGCAATTTGTGATATGCATATCAAAGTGAATAAATAATTGGATACGGAAAATAAAAATGTTTACATACTTGCTGTTAGATGGTTAGCTGTGAGACTGGGTGAGATATTGGGTTCTGTGGTGGAAGACTATCTTTTTACATTAGATTGAGGATTTCAACTGTCTCATTTCATAGGTTTGTCATGTCTTTTTAAAGTCAGAATCTTTTATACCTCTGTTTGACGTAGGTGATGCTTAACGTCTCCTCTGTTGTTGGGTCTTACTTGCGATATAACTTGCTATTTTAGCTCCTGTTATGAATGTTTTTGGGATTCAAAATGTTCCAGTAGGGATGCATTGGGAGTTTTCAAGTATATCCTGGATTTATGGTGTATAATTAAAGTTTTAATTTTTGGTCAGCGTTTAAAATTTATTCCATGTCACATGGGCATAGTATACAAAGACTACATGTTGGGAGTTCCAGGTTGTTGAATTCTTTGTGTGTAATCTCTGATTACGATGTACTCAAAATCGCTCCTGGTCAGCAAACATTGCACGAGCCAAACCTATGATATCTGACAACTGATGGAATATTCTTTGCTGAACACAAGTCATAATGCTCAACATTGTCCTCAAAGTGGAGAATCTTCAAAACAGTCTGACTAGCTGATCTCACATCGATCCTCACCCGATTCACAGCAACTACCTATGAAGAGGATAGTCACACCTCATATGGCCTAACATACATACCTCTCCTCAACACTTCACACATAATGCATGTCTACATCGCAAAGACAGGTAAAATCATTCTACTGTCAATAAAGGTCACCCTCAACTCCAACAATCCAGTGAACTATTGATTCATCATCCATATGCCCTATAGTAGCCATTCAACTGAAAGCATAATTGGATGCCAGACACCTTCTATATGCCCATTACTCAGACATTAGACTTCACTGCAGCACAGAGAATGCCAACATCTATCAAAGTTGTATTCACAGTCCTAAAGTCCTATTCATTGCAGAGAAAGATAACTTCTGTCTCTTCATCTTGCTCAGCAGCCTTCAGTACTATCGAACATTAAGGGGCCGATTCCGATCTCGGCCGGTAGTGCTCCGAATCGGATTCGGATTTACCGGATCCGATTCGGAGCCCTGTTTCCAGACCGAATCGTACACGGGTCCAACCGAGCGAGTACGATGCAAGCTCCCGCGAAATCGCCGACCGACTCGTACGCGGCTTCAACACGCTCCAACCGACTCGCACGGACACGACTCGCACCGCGCTATGGAGACGTTTCCCGGCCGGGTAAGTACGATGCGCGCCGCGAGCAGTCCGACCGACTTGCGCCGTCCGGCTCGAAAGAGTTGTCGGAGCCGGACTTTGAGGGTCCGCGTCGGACCTCCCTGTACGCGTAGGCGCGCGAGTCGCACACAGGGGGGAACCATGGGTCCCCCCTACCTGTGCATGTATGCCGCGATGCGCATGGACGCGTACCCGCTGTAGGGGGCACCCTTGTTCGCTTCGCACCCATTGGGAGTCAATGGGAGCCCGCGCACGCGTTGTACGACCGGCTCCCATTGACTTCAATGGAGTCCGACCGAATCGAGTCCGATAGCATGCAAATGCATCGTACTCGTCCGGTCGGACTGCTAGGGTCCGATTCGGTCGGAATTCTCTCCGGGTCCGGCTCGGTCGGAGAGATTTCCGGCCGGAATCGGAATCGGCCCCTAAGATTTCATTCGTATGAACTCTGTTTGTTCTCTATGTGGTTGTTCACACGGGATCAAGATGAACTCAGTGCACAACCTGGGACATGTCAAGTCTCTCAGGACTCAATCGCTCCAAAGTCAACTTAATTTGGAACATACACCCCGTTGGAGTCCTACTTAACAACCAGGTAATAAAGATTCTCTAGAAGGCCGATAACACCCAGGTGACTATCAAAATTGCTACAAAGTCAGACAGTTCAGGAACTCCCTATTCAGAGGTCAGAAAGTACACTCTACCAAGAAAGAATACATCCTCATCACTAATCTCAAAAAACAAACTAATGTTCAGGCTAAATATTAGTCAGCTGAATGGATTATCCACCTAGCTTAGTCCAAACGCAAAATTCATTGGTTTTAACATTGACTTGAACCAACCCTTGAAAATCTCAAATTGCAAAGACAACACAGGTACCACCCACCAAACCTTCTCCTGTGTAAGGTCAAACCCTGCCTTGCCGAAGCAGATTCCACAACCACTGTGCAAGCCTTGGTCCTCTCCAGTCTGGACAGCAGTGATGACCCACCCAGATTTGACTCTAGCATCAAACAGGAGCATCTGCTACATCGAGGCCTCCTCAAGAAAGTCAAGGAACTCAAAGATCTACAACCCATTCGGAAAGATTTAGCTATATATGCTGTCACATCAAGTCCGCATTATCTAGAGCAGTGGTTCCCAAACTGGGGTCCGCGGACCCCCAGGGGTCCCTGACACATTCCCAGGGGGTCCGCAGGCAGCTGTCTTAAAAGCAATGCAAAGTTCCTTGTATAATCTGCAGTTTTACAACAACAATAAAAGTGTCAAGATAACTCGAATGATTAATGTACCTGCTGGAGAGAGATGGTAGGTAGCGCAGAGGGTTAATATGCCTGCTCCAAAGAACGTGTACCATGCATTTTAATAAAACAGTATTTTATGTGCATAGCTGGGTTATTGCTTTTGTCACAGAGATTCTTTTGTTACTGTGCAGTTCATAAGTTACAATCATAATCTAGCACCGTCAGCTATGAACTGTCAGTTAAAGAGCTGCATACAAACTGCATGGTACAAGTTAGTATGCCATCTTTTTTCCCAGTCTTTCATTATCCTGATGCTGCCAAAAAGGTATGTTTGGGTAGAATTAAATTGTTATAATTAAAGTCAACGCTAACCACTGTGTTACATTCTGAAACCAGATTTTGTGCTTCTCCAAATCAAGCACTCTTAAAAATGCTTACCAGTATGGATGACATGTGAATCCTACACCTTGAAGTCCCCTTTCCCTATGTAACATTTTCTATGCACTGATTTACACACGTATGATTCATTGGGGGAGATTTACTAAGCTTTTTGCACCATGTTATGCGTCACAAAAGTGACACAAAACAACACAAAATCTTTTTTTGTAATTTACTTTCCAGCACTAAACTTGTTCCCATGCAACCACCCAGGTTTTCACGCTAAACCCAATTTACTAAAAACAGTAGATTGGGTTTAGCGTGAGAACACTGCGCCCTTTTCAACTAGGCACAAGGAAGGAGAAATTCTTTCATTTCTCCTTCCTTTTCCGGCTTGCATGCGTGCTGCACTGTGCATCACGCCTATAAAGTGGGAAAAGCTTTCCCTCGTGTCTAGCATAGTATTTTGTACAGGAAGGGGACCCTACCTGTACAAAACCTATGCTACACTCATGCACACACCTCAGCGCTGCAGCGCTAAGGTGTGTGCATGGCGCGGGGCTACTGAAATCAGCGCCGGCGCCAGTGAAAGGGGAGGAGAGAGCCATAGCTTTGGAAATATGGCGCTCCCCTGCTCCCCTCCCTGTCGTGCAGCGCGGCCTCGCGGGGGCTGCACTGCTTTGCGCAACTTTTTGTAAATCTCCCCCATTGTTTCTGTGTAGTGTGTGATGTAAAGTGCTCTGACACCCTACACTAGTATGAGAGATGCTATAAAACAAATGAAATACATGTGACAGAGGTGCTATGGGAAGAAGAGAGGCACTGTTGGAGGATGATAGGGAGGGATTCATGGAAGAGCCCCAAAAGATTGTTGTATTGGTGCATAGTAAGGTCATCATTTACTATGCTTTGAAAGCGAATACAATTCAATATATAATTACAAATGTGTTGTAGAATGCACCATTTTCCCCCAAATTTTCTTGGTGGAGAGCCCCCAAAGTCCGCTTTGTAGTGGCCAGGCTCACTCACTGCACTTGGTGTGCACTGTACAGGGACTGGCCTGACAACATTTGCCAGGGCTGCTTTGGGTTCCAGTCCGGCCCCGTCAGGAGCAGGAGCCTCATACTCTAAAATAAAGCCAAATATTGAAAAGTTAGTCGCCGAGATGCAGCACCAACCTTCCTATTAAAAAGTTTCGATTTTGCAAATTTTTTCAATATAAAATACTAAAAGCTTTATTAATTTGGGTATCTGTTTGGTGTGCACACGTGTGTTTATTTTTTTTGAATTACTGTTTTAATGTTTGAAATTTAAATCGTACGAATTGCTTGGGGGTCCTCGGCTTCCAGTAGTGACTCAATAGGGGTCCTCAGGAGTCAAAAGTTTGGGAACCACTGATCTAGAGGACCTCTTGTAACACACACGAAAAATATTTTTTTCACATACTATCTGTAGGAAGGTTAGCTGTGAGAGTGGGTGCGAAATAAGGTTTTGTGGTGTAAAACTGTGGAGCAGATTTAGAGTTTGGCAACCAGGGTACTCCACCACAAATTTGGGGAGTACCCTGTCTGCCAAACTAACGGTCCACCAGCTATACTGTGAGTCGGGCGGACCATCATGTTTCCAGCAGCAGTGCTCCCGCTGGCTCCACTGTCAGAAATCTTATTTAGAGCGGGCGGTCTGATTTTCTTTTTTAATTCGGACCCTCAGGGAAACGCTGATGGTGCTGAACTGAAAATAAAAGAAAGACAAGCATTGGCATAGCCAATAGGTCTCGCCTTTGGGACCTTATAAGTGTTTAGCCATGCAACAATTGTGCTGCATAACTGACACCTGGTTAAACACATATACGGTCCCAAAGGCGAGACCTATTAGCCAATAGGTCTCGCCTTTGGGGCCTTATAAGTGTTTAGGCAGAGCTATTGGTTTTGCCAATGTTTTTAAGAGCATTGTGGCTGCTGTGCAGCATGTTGAAAAGTTATAATAAAAAAGACTTATAAGCATTTTTGTTACTTTATATATAACTAAGACGACATTATGTACAACTGAATGACCCAATTAAAAAGAATAAACATAAGAAAGGTCTTGTCGTTTATTTTGGCGTTGCAATGTTGGCAACTTCTTCCTGCCTATTCTAATGTTGAGGTGGTGCTTAGTGATGCTGAGGTGGTGTTGAGTGATGTTGAGGTGGTGCTTAGTGATGCTGTGGTTGTGCTGAGTGGTGTTGAGGTGGTGCTTAGTGATGCTGAGGTGGTGCTGTGGTGGTGCTGAGTGATGCTGTGGTGGTGCTGATGATGTGGTGGTGCTGAGTGATGCTGGGGTGGTGCTGTGGTGGTGCTGAGTGGTGGTGTGGTGGTGCTGTGGTGATGCTGTGGTGGTGCTGAGTGGTGCTGTGGTGGTGCTGTGATGCTGTGGTGGTGCTGTGATGCTGTGGTGGTGCTGAGTGATGCTGTGGTGGTGCTGAGTGGTGTTGTGGTGGTGCTTAGTGATGCTGTGGTGGTGCTTAGTGGTGCTGAGTGGTGGTGTGGTGGTGCTGAGTGGGGCTGTGGTGATGCTGAGTGATGCTGTGGTGGTGCTGAGTGGTGCTGTGGTGGTGCTGAGTGGTGCTGTGGTGCTGCTGTGGTGGTGCTGAGTGGTGGTGCGGTGGTGCTGAGTGATGCTGTGGTGATGCTGAGTGATGCTGTGGTAGTGCTGAGTGGTGCTGTGGTGGTGCTGAGTGATGCTGTGGTGGTGCTGAGTGATGATGTGGTGGTGCTGAGTGATGCTGTGGTGGTGCTTAGTGATGCTGTGGTGGTGCTTAGTGATGCTGTGGTGGTGCTGAGTGATGCTGTGGTGGTGCTGAGTGGTGCTGTGGTGGTGTTGAGTGATGCTGTGGTGATGCTGAGTGGTGCTGTGGTGGTGCTGAGTGGTGCTGTGGTGGTGCTGAGTGATGCTGTGGTGGTGCTTAGTGGTGCTGTGGTGGTGCTTAGTGATGCTGTGGTGGTGCTGAGTGATGCTGTGGTGGTGCTGAGTGGTGCTGTGGTGGTGTTGAGTGATGCTGTGGTGATGCTGAGTGGTGCTGTGGTGGTGCTGAGTGATGCTGTGGTGGTGCTGAGTGATGCTGTGGTGGTGCTGAGTGATGCCGTGGTGGTGCTGAGTGATGCTGTGGTTGTGCAGAGTGATGCTGTGGTGGTGCAGAGTGATGCTGTGGTGGTGCAGAGTGATGCTGTGGTGGTGCAGAGTGATGCTGTGGTGGTGCAGAGTGATGCTGTGGTGGTGCAGAGTGGTGCTGTGGTGCTGCTGAGTGGTGCTGTGGTGCTGCTGAGTGGTGCTGTGGTGGTGCTGTGGTTGTGCTGTGGTCGTGCTGAGTGGGCTGTGGTGATGCTGAGTGATGCTGTGGTGGTGCTGAGTGGTGCTGTGGTGGTGCTGAGTGATGCTGTGGTGGTGCTGAGTGATGCTGTGGTGGTGCTGTGCTGAGAGATGCTGTGGTGGTGCTGTGTGGTGGTGTGGTGGTGCTGAGTGATGCTGTGGTGGTGCTGAGTGGTGCTGAGTGGTGCTGTTGTGGTGCTGTGGTGGTGCTGAGTGATGATGTGGTGGTGCTGAGTGGTGCTGTGGTGGTGCTGAGTGAGGCTGTGGTGGTGCTGAGTGATGCTGTGGTGGTGCTGAGTGATGCTGTGGTAGTGCTGAGTGATGCTGTGGTAGTGCTGAGTGATGCTGTGGTGGTGCTGAGTGATGCTGTGGTGGTGCTGAGTGATGCTGTGGTGATGCTGAGTGATGCTGTGGTGGTGTTGAGTGGTGGTGTGGTGGTGCTGAGTGGTGCTGTGGTGGTGCTGAGAGATGCTGTGGTGGTGCTGAGTGATGTTGTGTTGGTGCTGAGTGATGCTGTGCTGGCTCTGATTGATGCTGTGGTTGCGCTGAGTGATGCTGTGGTGTTGCCGAGTGAGAGATAGAGTGAAGATATAATGCCCAATTAGAGAGGGTGGTGAGAGAGAAAGAGAGAGAAAGGGTGTACATAGAATAAAGAGTGGAGCGGGATAGAGAGAGAGAAAGAAGGGGAGAGAGAGTGAATGAAGGAGTTTGAAAGAGAAACAGATAAAGGGGTGAGAGAGAATGAAAGGCTAAAAAAGATAGAGAGGGGAGAGTTAATTAAGTAGAGAGAGAATTAGAGAGGGGAGAGAGAGAAGGAGAGAGACAATAAGAGTGGGGGTGTGGAGTTTAAATAGAGTGAAGAAGTGACGCGGAAAAAGTAACCTTAAATATAGCTTTGTGCTTTGCGCGAATAAATATTTAAAAAAAAACAGTGAGAGACAAAAATACTGGTAATTAGGCTGTGACTCCCAATATAAAACAAATAGCGATATAAGGTGAAATCAACCCACCGAAGCAATATTTCTAACTAGACAAAAAAAGCTTGCATTTCAATGCTAATCGCTGTTGTTTTTCATGTGACTGTAGTCCAGGGCCCTCAGTTGGTAATGTGAGCTGCTGCTGCGATTGAATCTTCAGAGTCCAGAGAGTTAATGAGCCATGACGAGGAAATGAGGAAGAGATAGGAAACAACAGATGGCAGCTGCGCGTGCACGCCATCGTGAATCAAGCTGGTCGCCAGCCGAAAGCCAGTGTTTGCACTTCCAAAACCCGCTTACTAAAACTCTCGGCCAGGCAAGCGCTGGTGCAGGCCGAGACCTAAAAATGAATGTATCCTTGTGTAATATAACTTGTGCTCATGTAAAGCGCTTCAATACCTTCAGGTTGAGCTCACACCAAATATAACTGCCAAAAACAAATCCTTTCTGACCACTCTTTCACTAACCCACTACTCATCCATCCATATACAAGAAACCGGAGTCACCTCGTTTTCATATCTGACACAGTTGATCCCCCTCCCTCTGACAATGCCCCGAATCATATAATTGTGCATGCCTCCACTTGTGGCCTCCAATGCCTATCCCAAACACTTTAAAGTAACATTCATCAGACTCCAATCGGAAAACCACTACCAGATCCACAAAAACCTTCTTTTTACTAAATGATACTACTTCCAATGACCTATTCAAGAACACACTCAATCTTCCTATCAAGATGCACTATGCCTTCAGCACCTCTAACCCAAAATCACATGGCACCAACGACTGCTAACTCCCCTCACCCATAGTCGACAAATAACGCATGCACTGCTTACTCTACAAGCCAAGGAATGTATGTTCTCACAATACCTTAATAACAGTTATCAAGCCTGCAGCACCTTACAGTAACACTTCTCAGCTCCCTGCTCTCCATTGTCTACGAGCATCACTAAATCTAAATGTCCTACTTTTCCTTCAAAATCTTCAAGATCTGTCCAACTCTTTATTTCTCTAATTACTACATAACCCCATTCCCTCTCATGCAACTCACATCATACCCATCATACACAACAACCTCTCTCCTTCTAGTTCTAAAATCAGCTACCATCCTGTGCACCTTCTGAACCCAGCAGCATCCAGGTATATGGCTCTTTTGTTCTGAGTTCTCTTCTACCCGCCCTGCTTATTTAACCAATCCCCACCCTCTGGCATATATCCTGACTGGGATACTGCTACTACTAAAAAAAATTACCACAGCATACCCCCTCACTTACCTCTCTGTTAAACCCTCCGCTGTACAGTTTCTTGGCTTTCCACTCAAAGAATATTGCCCTTACCCATGTAGCGGACGTTATCACCACAATTCACCACAACTTCCAGTCCCCATACTCATTTTTCTTGAACTCTTCACCACTTCATACATAATTGACCATACTACTCTACTTACATCGCTCACCGCCCTGGCTGCCTGGCACAACACATAACTATCTATGGGGCATATCTACAAGGGCTGGCGATAAAATTATCGCCGCTTTAGCGTCCGTTTTCGGACGAAAAGCGGCGATAATTTTAACGCCCTATTAGCAAGGACACGCTAACGCGTGAATCCATGCTACATCGCTCTTTCCCTATCGCCCAGCTCTGCATCTCTAATGAGATGCAAAGTGGGCGTTCCTCCCCAGGATAACGTGGAGAAATGTCGCTAAGCGACATTTCTCCTATTATCAAGCCTCAGGCAAAGAAGCATAGCGACAAGAAAAGTAGCGATAACCTCTGTTATCGCTACTTTCCTAACGCCTGCTTTGAGACTGACTTAGCCATGATATCCTATGGAAGGTGGATATCATGGCTAAGTATGTCTTGCCCTATCAGCAAGCTATCGCCAAACCTTGTGCGATTATCGCTGTATTTCCAGCGATAATCGCACAATTGGCAGCTAGCGCTCTGAATTTTATCGCTTTGGAGATAAGCGTTGCTGATAGCACGCTATCTCCGCGATAAAATTCAGTTTCGGCCGGCGATAATTATCCTCGCGCTAAGAGCGCTGAGCGATAATTATCGCATGGCCTTGTAGATATGCCCCTTTGATCCTACTTTCCTGATCAATCTTATATTTGCCTGTGGTGCTAACTGCACATCCCACTTACCCATCTACCCATCTTCATATTGCAGGGTTAACTCTGGGATAGTGTTTTTAAAAATAATAAGAAAATAATATAATAAATAATAATATGGAGAAATAATGTGTATGCTTTGATGAAAATAGAATGTATTTAAAATGTGTAAAAATGCTGTAAGCAACCATATTTAATATGTACTAGGCCTCAAATGGCTAAAAGCTTCATTGCCTGACAACTTAAATTGACTAAAAAATTTAAATGTGCATAAAATGTTTATATCTTGACCTTTCCATGACCATGTTTTTATTAATATAAAATAGATGCATAAACGTTTTCATATATTTCCACAGAATGTATCTATGTACACAACGATCACTGTTAACAAATTATTAGAAATTAGTCTTTAAATGAGGTAATGAAGAGTTCATATATGAAGATGCAGTATTTTTAAAGAATATAAATGGGTGTTGTGCAAAATATTTTTCTTTTTGTTATATTAGTGTTTCAACTTCTACATAGACCATTGTTAAGAAACTTGATATATTAGAAGGTTAGAGATTTAGGAGGCCTGAGCTATAATAATATCTATAATAATGTGTGTTCCTAGAGTAGGTTACCACTTTCCAGACTCTTCTACCCAAACCCAGACTTTATGTCACGTTGCTTGAGACTCTACTAAATTTCTTGAACCTCTCTTTATGGGAAGTTCTGCTTTGATATATTTTTGATCTATTTGACCTGACTTTAATTCTAAAGCTTCATGTTTTTCTCACTCCTAAGCTAGAACTCTTTATGGGTTCTGAATGACTCCATTTTCACCCGATTCTTAGAATAGGGATACTTTCCTTTATGGAATGCTCTTTATTGCATTTATTATATGATTTGATTAACTAATATTGATTTTCGATTTTTGTTCATATATTGATGATTAAGATTCATACAAATTAACTTGTGAATTAATAAAGATGATTTACTGAAAGATTTAATTAATAAAACCCTTTAACTCATACCAAACTCTCATTATTGACTGGAAATAGATTAGTGATTGTGATTATAGTTTATATGATGCTGAGCTTCTGATCGTCTTTAAAACAACAGCAAAGATTCATTGAGTCAGAGAAATGAGTGGCGGAGGGGTTAGCCCTGATGATGGTAAACTGTGATTTTTAATCCCTCTGTTTCAGTGGCGGCCGCTCTATTAGGGCGTTGGAGCGCCGCCCCACTGCTTTCTCGCAGTGCGATAAGCAGAAAATAAAATGGTATTTTAAATACCATTTTATTTTCTGCTTCTCGCGCTGCGAGAAAGCAGAAGGCAGGGGTATGCCTGGTTGGGGGCGGGCGGGAGGGTATGCCTGGGTGGGGGCGGGCGGGTGGGCGGGTCGGGGAGGAGTGGCTGCAGCCTACATAGAGAAAATGGCTTCCCTACAGGCGCCCGGCTGGGCGCCGTCCGGGACTCCGCACCAATCACAACACTGCCATTGCAGCGTTGTGATTGGCTTACAGGAGGGGAGGGAGCATGCCTGTTCCTGTCCAGGACTCACAGAGGCGGCGCGGACCCGGTCACCGCCGGTCAGGTAAGTTTTATTTATTTTTTGTTTTACCCAATTACTCTCCCCCCACCCCCCCCCCAGTGTATTGCGAGCCGCGACTGCGCCAGGGGGTGGGTGGTAAGCATCAGGGTGTAGGTGAGCTGGAGCGGGTATCTCGGTCTGAGGGGGGGTCACCTTTAGTGTTCCAACAGCAGCGGCCGTACATGTGTGGTTGTGTTTGCGGCAGCAAGGCCGCCTGTTTGTGGAGCGCGTGTAGTTATTTGTGTACTACGCATACTATTACTAGTGTGCATGTATCCATCCTGCACGAGCGCCGCGTCCGCTGTGCTCCCAGCTCTGTGCATGTGGACACTGTGAATGTCTCTGCGTGTGCGCTTCACTCGTGTCTTTCTATGTGCATGCTACCTTCTGTTATGTGCATGCGTCTGCTGTATATGCCCGGTGCATGTGTCTGCTGTACTCGCAGACTGCATGCGTGCCTATTTGTGACTATGCTCACTGTGTATGTAGGCGTGTATACTCTAAGTGTGTGTTCTCTAGAGGAATACATTTACTGTTGTAGGCGCAGTTTGTGTGTGCATTCACTTCGTCTGCTATGTAGGTATACCTTATGCAGCCCTGCCCATTCCCACAGAAACGCATTTCACGATTCTCGTTCCAACTAAAGGGGGACGCAGTCAGCTGATCGCCAGGCACCCCCTTTTTTTTTTTTTACCTTTTCTTTCACCCGCAGTTAAATGCCAACGTCAAAGAAATTCCAGTGGAAATAATCTACGTGCATCGTTTCTAATAAAGTGTATAAAGAATGAATAGTAGGGGCCCAAAGGTGTTTTCAGGAGCCCACCGCTGGCGCAAAATGCCGAGCATACCAACTACCAGTTTTGATTGTATTGTAGCCTATGCGCCTACTACTCCTGTGTGGGGCGAAGAGGCGCTAACCAACCCACGTGGATAGGTCTTCAAACTGCGGGGCGCCCGCTGAACCGAGGGTCCTGGTTGCATTCGCTCTCAAGGGACACAAATGCCTTACTGATGGCTCGAAAGCGCGGCCCTGGTTATTTGGCGCATATTCAGCCATGCAGTCTTCATTTACATGCAGCTTTAAAATGCGTTAAAAAGTATGGAAACTGTGATCCTGAGCTTGCCATAGCAGTTTTACGCAGCCGGTTCTGAAATCACTTGTTGCTTTGGTCACAGTCACATTTGAATTTCAGAAGTTGGTGTTTTATTTCGCACAGTTTTCTCAGCGCATCGCAAATGAAGTCCCTTTACAAACTGTGAGCTGAGGTCAGCCCTGACCTCCCGGGGGCCACATGGACTCTGGAATCACTAAAAAATATAGAAATAGCAGTCACGCTGACCCAGGTACCGGCAGCTTCTGCTTAGTTTCCAGGTACACACTTGTAGCGGGATAATTGGCAGCAGCTTTAAAAAACTAGAAGGCACGCGGTGCAGCTTGTTAAAGTCTGTGATCCAAGGCAGACCGATCGAGGTTTAATCTGACAGCGGATAAAAGTGATCTTCCGGGGCACCGCGGTAGTCCATCCGTCAGGGTGAGCGACACTCGGCTAAAGAAGACATCACAGGCACGAGGCGCCCAGTTCTTGCAAAAAAGACACCGGCTTTGTTCTCTTTCTTCTACTGACTGTCAGTGAATCCGGTCGTCTGTTAATCTACATGGTTTTGTCATCAAATTTTGAACAAAGTTACAATATGTAGCGTGTAAAATCTTTTTTCCTCGATTGAGTAAAGAAAGCAGTTTAAATGAACACTGAACCAAAATCACCACGGAGGGCAGATGAATGTAATTAGTGAATGGCCATGTGCTAATACACCAGCTGACAGAATATTCTGAAAAATAGAAGATTTTATGCTCCATTCAATTATGTCGCTACAGAAAATCTCAGGAGAAACAAGCGTGCCGCGAGTGGTGCGCGCGAAAGTGATCGCGTGCTGTTAGGGTGCCGCGAGCGCTTAATGAGCCATGACGGAAAGCCGTCGGCAGCGTGAGAGAGGAGCGGGGGCGAGCGCGGCAGCGTGTAGAGCTGACCACACGCTCGTGCACCATGGCCTTTTGCTTGCGCGTAACCGCAGGGAAAAGGCCACGACGCACGAGCGTGTGGTCAGCTTTTGAAACCCCCTTACATAAAGTCTTCGCCTAGCAGCGCTTGCGCGCTACTCGAGGCTCGACCTAATGACAGCACAGCCAACCCACCCTGGGAGGAAAATGGAACATCTGTGAGGGTCAACCCATCACAAGAAGCCAGCATATCAATAGATAAAACATGGAAACAAGCCATAAAATAGGACAACATGCTGATGAGCATCATGTTTACCCCATTACTCCTACAGTTTAGAAAAGATCTGATGACAGGTCTGTTCAAGGGGCACCTATTCCACTTATAAGGACCGCCAACTCCTGGTTCTCTAGTTGATTAAAAACTCCCTTTCCTGCCTCCAACCACATACATAATCTTTAATCTCCCCATTCCCCGTTCTTGCACGCAATGCACAACACTCCATTGCTCTGTTATGTTCATGCTAGAGAAGTGCATACCACACAGAAAAAAAACCTCTCTACTTTTTATGCAATAAATGTAAGTACACAAGGGCAAGGGAGAAAAAGGGGAAAGAACACCAGGAAGAACGGGTAAAGAGGAATGCAGGAGAGAAGAGAAGCATGGGCCAGGGCAGAGGGAGGCAGAAAAAGCAAGGGGGCGAGAAAGAAGGGCCAAAGGGAAGGGGCAGAAGAGGACAGTATGTTTCTCATTATTCATTATTGCAAGCAGACAACGAAAAACATGTAAGAGAATGAACAATGATCCAGAATTCTTATTCCAAGATAGCTGTATTTGCTTTTAATCTCTGCCTGTGGCGGTGAGTGAACAGTGGAATTAATTAGCCATCTTATGTGTCACAGGGTGATAAGAATTATCTGCTTACCGCCAGATGTAAATACCATTTCTTATCTGCACATAATCCGTCAGCCAAAATCTAGGAGGATCGAAAGTGGTGCTGGACCTGTTGAAGAGACACAAATTGATTGAAAGGGTTTTTGTCTGCACACCACAAAGCCACTACACAGCAACTTAATAAAACTAGGATGTGAAAACACAGTGAGAAGATCTCTGATGAATAAATGTTTTATGTGCTCGGTACTCCCAAAATTTAACCAAATATCTCCGGGAAAACCAACTCTGAATATTCATGTTTTCCACTACATAAAAAGTTAGATCTGCTTGAGTTTGATCTAATCAAAAGAAGTTAATTCACGTGGTAGGCCAGTTGAGGCATACATAAAGCTGTGACACCTAACCATTTCTGTAAGTAGACAAAGACCGAGCGAAGATAACTAGGAATTGGACCTACTGCAAGTCACAACAAGTGATGGCAAAGCCAATAGGTCTCGCCTATGAGAGCTATTGGCTTTGGCAATGTTTGGTAGCCATGCTGTACTGCAGTGCAGATGCTTTGCATTGTGCTTAAATTAATTTGAAAAAGTGCTGTGACACATCCAAGGCTAATGCACTTTTTTTAAGTGCATTAGCGCTGGATGCATCATAGCCCTTTTTTATTATTATCTTTAGGCAAGCAACATAGCAGCCATGCTGCTATACAGAATGGCTAGAAATCATTGCGAAGGTTGGCAATGCCCATGTTGTACGGCATGAACAAAAAGCAATGGCAGAGCCAATAATC
Organism: Calotriton arnoldi; assembly: GCA_963921515.1. Taxonomy (NCBI): domain Eukaryota; kingdom Metazoa; phylum Chordata; class Amphibia; order Caudata; family Salamandridae; genus Calotriton; species Calotriton arnoldi. Next base: position 250,110 of record CAWUFW010012907.1, read on the forward strand.
TCAAAGGTGAGTTCTATTGGTGTTGCCAATGCTTTGTAGGTCTTAGCGCATCCTGAGCAAATAAGTTAATCTCACCATGTGTGAAAAAAAACCTGACATTTGTTAAAAAATCCTATTCCATAGATAATGCCATTGCACCCATGTCCATGTCTTAGTGAAAATACCTTTGGAAGTAGATAGCATCTGTTGTCACAGTAAAAGCACATAACATCTGTTGTCACAATTAACATCCATTTCAGGATATAAGGGCTTCTTTTAAGTGCATGTCACATAATAAACATAGCTACAAATGGCAAGAGGTTCAACGAGGACAACAAAGAAGAAGAAAAAATAAAATTAGTAGCTCGATCCCAGCATGATCAGTGGAAGGACAGTAATCAAGCTGAAGCAATCAGTACTTGGTCCATGCTCCAGCCAAAAGAAGAGGAAATGAAGCCAGCAAGCATAGGCCAATTGGAGGGCAGCAAATAAGAGTGACAATGAAGCCACCAAATGTTAAGCAGTGGGTGGGCTCCAAGCCCCTTGTTGTGTACAATATCTCTCGCAAGCGAGAGCGCATGGAGCACATGCGCTGTCACAGGTGAGACCTAAGAAATAAAGACTCAAAACACGTTTTTACATATACATTCACGTATTTCAAAAAGTCATCACAAAAGCATATGAACAAATTGAAGTTGGGCTTGCTCAACAAGAAGATCTTATCCAATTTTTAAAAGTTTAATCAATAAGTCACTTGAATCCCAAATGAGTATATAAAGCCATTTTGTCCTTATCTACCTGCCAATTTTGTATATTATTGCATGCACATCAATGGGTAGCTTTTTATAGATCCCTGCTCCTATGTTGTGAATAAGAACATTAAAAGAGTGACGCAGATACTAATTATTTATAGAAATGTTTTTAATTACCTAAAATCTGCATGTAATCCATAGTCGGTGAAAGTCAGGTATCATCTCTTCTTTCATATGAAAAAGATGGGGCCTTCTGCTGGAGATGTTTAATGTCGCTGAATCCCCTCTTCAGCTTTCAGCACATCATTTTTATTTAGAGTAGAGGCTGATAATTAGTACAAATTTTAATATCACCATCAAGAAGGAATTCTAGAATCATTATAACAGGCTACATAAAATTAGTTACATAAAAAAGATACTAATGTACGAAAGTTATCTTTATTAGAACAGCGCAAGGTAAGTGTTTTCCTTTTTTTTAAATTTTATTTTCCCTCGTCGTCCTATGTCGACTCCCTCCACCCTGCCGCACCGCTCTTACCTGCACAAGCCGTGGCTGCAGGGGAGACAAACCCAACTTCTCCTGCAAAGACTACAGGTCGTTAAAAGGGACTACAGGCAAAGTATATGGAAAAATATTAAAATTACTTTAGTTCACATTTACAATATTGTATGAATTATTACACATCAATGAGGAGGATTTGGGCCACCCCGGATCTATCTTATTCTCGACAGGGGTTAGAGGAAATTCCATCCCAAGCAGGATCCAGCAGAATCCATAGCTAAAGCATGTAAAGGGCATACTCACAGACATTGGACATGATGGCCTATAGAATGCCCCAGTCCAGGCTGAGGCCATTACCAAATCACTTATAAAAACTGCATACTAGCAATACATACACAATCGCATACATAGCCAGTCGAGTCATGGATCCCTAGCAAATGCTTTTCTGAAAGTCAAGGACTCTTTTGAGCAGGAGGATTTCTTGGACAAAATAGAACCCCCTCTAGCGAAGGCGTCTCTCCCTGCAGTTCCAGTATGGAACCTTACCTCTCCGGGCCTTTACTGCTAAGTGGGAGCGCACACCACAGACTAACGGACGCAATCCCGGCCTGTGGGGAACATAAAGAAACCACTAACCACATTATTTTCTTTTGCCCAACCTATGTGTCTCAAAGGAAGTGTTGGATAATCCCGCTTTGTCAGAATTTAGGGACTAGGGAACACAAGGAAATACTCAGGATTCTGAGATACGATAAATGCAGGCTGTCAATCTTTGCTCTCTCTCACTTTCTGATGGGTGTGTGGAGAATAAGGTATAAGCTGAGCACCTCTTATGTAAACTTGTACAGTGATGAACAGTAATTCAACAATTGGCACAATCACTGGAGAACAGGATGAATATTACTCATTTTATAACAGAAGTCCTCTTCAGTGTTTCATATTTATTTTTAAAATTCTTATGTGGGTGATCAACCTATTCTACTGTGCAGAAGGTTATGTACACCTAGCTCTAGGATAGATGGAAATACAACCATGCTAATGAATAATTCTAGTGAGGGAGGTACCAGGTACTCCCCGATGTATTGCATAAACTATAATGCTGTAGCAAGTAGTGATAGGTTGTTTCATTCTCCATATTATTGTACACAATTTAGCACAATTTATATCGTTTTTATAATTAATCTTTACCTTTTGTGCTTTTATCGCGTATAGCCAGAATAAAGTTTATACAGTAAGTTTAGAAAGAAAACATCAATTAGGATAGAGTACCACAATAAAACATGACTACACAACATAAGTACAGATTTTTCTCAATAATAACAGAAAAGAGATAAAGAAAGTCTTCATTAAATATTACCGATTAAGGTCTCATTGCATTTTGTGCTCCAATTATTAATTTCAGACTAAAACATGTTTTACTGATTCTTTTTTATTATTTAAGCTTAGTTTTTTTAATCATCATCTTAAACTTTAAGGTTTTTAATCACCTACCGCGGACACAACAATGAAGCAGTTTAATCTGAACAAATTGTTTTGGCAGTTCATTCCTGTATAGCCAATATGTATATTGCGACCCAATTCAAGGTAATGAATAATATACTGCAATTTTAAAAGATACATAAGTGAGGGTTGCTGCTCTAGTTTTTCTGGATCATGTGGTCACCCCCCAGACACCAATTAGGTTAAATGTTAAGGGGCCTATTACGATATCGGACGGACTTGCATCTACCCGACACCGTCTCGGAAACGGGACTGACCGACCTCCGGTCGGCGGTCTCGACCACCTGATTAGGATGCGACCAAACACTTTTCGGTCGCATTCCGACATTTCTCTATGGGATCATGTGTTACAGCCGTAAACAGGCCGTAGTACATGCTCCCATGGGGAAATGGGAGGTGGTGTTAATTGCTGCACACCGTGGCAGGCCCCTCAAGGTGTCACAGGGTGCAGGGATCAACAGGGTGCCCCCTTGGCCTCCAACCTGAGGTCACAAGGGAAAGGGGGCCCTACTAGGGCACCCCAAACATGCTTTCCGACAGGGTTTCCATGTCTGAATGGCCGGCATGGAAACCCTGCCGGAAACCGCACGTCATGATCCGGACGGCGTAAACAGCCGTCCATTTGGATTACGGGCCGGTTCCGACTGGCCGACGGGCTCCATGAGCCCATCGGAAGCCAGCCGTAATGACCGGCTGGTTTCAATTTCCGACCGGCTGAATCAAAATCAGCCGGTCGAAATTGAAACCGACGATGTTGGTCGTAAGGCCTCCGACCTGAGTTCGGACGCCTTACAACCAACATCTTAATAGGCCCCTAAGTTGTGACTGTTAGTTTGCACTTAACTACTACCAGGACATTGCACAAGATGCCAATTGATTTTTTGAGTACCCTTTTGAATTATCTGTGTAGGATATTATGTTCACTGTGATTAGTTTTTTTTTCTTGCCTTTTGTAGCCAATGGCTTAGTGACATAATATCATTGAAAACAATATCAAATCACAAAAATATCGGAAAAAAATATTGTTTACAAAAATATTGCCGTTCTATAATTAATTAACAACAACAGAAGCATTGATGACCAAGATAGCATCATTAAAAATATCCATTTCTGATAGTATTGAAACCACAAATATTGAAACACACAATATCGATTACACTATTATTGCAAAAAATAAAGCCTAATATTACAAAATAATATAACTCTTTTTAAATTAAAACAACAAATAAAATTACATTCTACATGAATCAATAAATTGTCTAATTACATTATTTAAATTTTCTAACAATAACATTAACTTTAAACACATAGAATTTTTTTAAATATATTTCAAAACATCAAATAATTAAGAAAGAAAAATAGATTCAACAATAATGTAAATTAAAGAGTAAACATCAATAAATAAAAATTAAACATAAAAATACATCCATAATAACACAAAAAAGGAAACATATATTTCACAGTAAAACAGAAACACTAATTAGCATCTACCATAAAAAGTAATCACTGGTATACAAAATTCAAACTAAATGAACACCATAACCAAAAAAAACAACCATAAAGCACACTAACAAATAAAAATAGGAAATGAATTAAAAATACAATATAAAAGGAGCGGAAAATTTCAAAACTACCACACCAAAAACACTTAGGGCCCGATTACAATGTCGGACAGACCGCCATCGACAGGCCATCGGTGGCGGTCCACCTGACATCTGGGGCTATGGTCCAACCGCCGGATTATGATACCAGCGGCCGGAGCGCATCGGGCGGGGGGAAAGGCCTCCGCCTCCAACAGGCTCACAGAGCCCATCGGGCGGCTGTTGGATTCGTAATCCCTACAATGGGGCGGTGTCTGTGGAGACACCGCCGTAGGGATTACAATGTCAGTTTCCCACAGCTTTTTCATGGCGGTCTGAGCGCCATGACAAGGCTGTCGGAAAGTGACTTTGGGGTCCCCTAGAAGTGCCCCATCGCCTGTGGGCTTCCGCTATGGGGCCAGAGGGGCACATGTGGTACTCCCCCAAACATCCATGTGCCTGGTGCCAGGCACTACAGGGTGCCTGGCACAAGGTGCATAGATGTTTGCAAACATACCCTTTACTATTGCGGCTTGTGCTATGGCCCTTCCATTGCTGGCAGCCCAAACCACAGTTGTAAACGGCATGTTTCCGACTGCCATGCTGGCAGTCGCATTGTAATTCAGCAGGTGGGACCTCCGACTCCTTGTCGGGTGGTCCCATTCCTGCTACGATGTCGGTCGGATGGTCGTCCGACCGGCCTGGTAATGAGGGCCACAATCTGTAAGACAACAACACTCTGGATTGCTAACAGAAAACCAAAAAAGAAAAACTACTTTCACAAGTAAATAAAACATTTATTTTAACATAGTAAAAAGTAACTTATTTAAAAAACATAAAAATACAACTATCTATCTAATTTGTATTTATCTACCAAACTTTAGGTACTACAGAAAAAGTACAGCCATATACAACCTACAGACCCACCAATAAAATTCAACAACCGAACATCTGGAAAAATGGCACATAACAAAGTAAGTCAAACCACCTCTAAATATCAGCTAAACTTTAAAATTAAAAAACAAAACTAAAATCCCTCAAACCCTACAAACTACCCACAAATAAACATTTAAAATATAACTAATACAACATCCCCCCCCACAAATGAACCATCTTTCAAACCAGATTAGAATACCTTCAACAGAAAACTGAAACAAAGAATTAAAATTATAACACATAACATATATGTTAGTATGAAATGCAAAATACCTGTAGTATTTAAGGTACATTTGCAAAGCAAAAGTAAAATTATTACAATTTATTTACCTGCATTATTGAAATATATTCAGGTAGAATGACAGAAAGAACAAGATATGTCGCCTCACAGAAAGGCAAGCATGGGCACACTTACAGCCAAGAAAGCACAAGCACCAAAAATGTTAATTGAAAATGTACAAAATACTACTCTAATGCATATTATGGGAAGGCTGGTACGAAAAAAGAATGTTGTTATAAACATGAGAGTAACAACCACCCCTATATGTCACTAATATTGAAATAAGGCATGCACTTCAAGATTTAAAAGAGTCAAGCACTAATTCCCCATATCCTGCTACTAAAATTCAAAAACATATACTCCCTAAAGTATCTGAACACATCACCGGTCAGCTATCAGCTATACCCACTTTAAAACGCTTAATAGCACAAACTAAGAAAGCCAAAAGTGACATTCCTGCTGCCCCTAGAAGATACGAAGACCTCCAAATACCTGAACACTAACCACCACACATAATGATGAACCCTTCCACCTACATGACAACCTAAAAATGACAAATGCATTATTATATTTGCTACAGCAGATAAATTATGTAGATTAAGCCAATGTCAAACATGGATGATGGACAGAAAATTCAAAATGTGCCCTAAACCATTCATTCAGATATATACCATATATGATGAATATCAAAACACTAATATACCCCTCATTTAAACCTTGATACCTAATAAACAAAGGAGCACTTACTATAACCCACTAAACCACATTAAAATTAAAACAAACAACTACTCCTCGCATGAAATAATAATTGAATTTGAACAAGCCACGATACCATGATACAAACAATACTTAAACTGTACCCAGACATGGGCATTAAAGGCTGTTACTACCGTTTTAATCAAAGCATTTGGAGACATCTCCAAAAGTCTGCACTAAGTGTAGAATATGCAACAAACAGCCAGTTTGCCTTTGAAATAAAAAAACAAATTGCAGTAGTCTAGCCATCAAAAAAATCCACAAAATAAGACCCTACTACTTTGAAGACATTTGCTTTTGCACACTGCATTGCCCCGGACACAGATGCCAACCCAAATTCTAAATACCAATATGGAATGTCTACGACAGCACCATGGCTCAAGAAGCTGAACCCAACAACGCAGTGAAAGGATGGCACAATCCCTTCCAAGCCCCACTAGGGAGAACCCAATCTACATTCTACAAATGTATAAAAGCCGTACACAAAGAACAAAGCTACCAACAACTAAAAATCAATCAATCAGTAACCCAAATTATAACTAAAATAAGTAAACAAACCAGTAGAATGTACAACATGCTCAATTTAAATTCAGGATCTTTATAAACAGCAAAAGGGTACATTACTTAGAATCAAAAGCAAACTCCATTTTATAAAACATTGAGCTACCTATGCAATAACCAACAAACCTTAACAAACGCTCACACCACCTCAACTTAAAGATGTTTAAGTAAATATTAAACAATGAATTTTTATATATCAGTCAAAAAACATTCAAATAACATAGAAAAGAAGAATAAAAAATAGAAATGATACGTTCAATAATTAATTAAAAATAATCACATCTACAATCACAAATCACAACATTAGAAATCAACACAAAAAGGAACCAAGTAAATTGAACACATAGAAATGTAAAATATTAAATTGAAATCACAGCAAATACACATAGATTATACAATTAAATATTCCCACCCACAAATAAATAAATAAATTAAATGTACAGTTCTGTAGCTGTAGATCTCGGCCAATATCCATGATATCAAATTATAATCCACCAAAAAGGACAAAGTGTAATAAAAAAGCCCAAAATGAATGAAAAAAGTTCAAGATATATCCATAAAAGTAATCCAAAGTCATTAAAAATTCAAGAAATCTCAAAAAACAAAATTCTCGAGGAAACCCCAAAAATGAAAGGAATTTACAAATAAAAATATTGGCTAACTAGACACCTAGGGGCAGATTTACAAGCCCCCTGCGCCACCAGTACGTCACTTTTTGTGACGTACTGGTGGCGCAGGGGGCTGCTCCATATTTACAAGGAGAGGAAAAGCCACCCTGCGTGACTTTTCCTCTCCTTGTAAATACGGCCCCTTCACACGCAGCACTTTGCGGTGAAGGGGCGTTCCATGGGTGTTGCTGTGGGTGTTCCCACGCAACACCCATGGAACAAGACACATCTCCAGAATTACGAGAAATCGTAACTCTGGAGATGCGTTTGAAAGCTACGCCACCCTAGAGGTGGCGTAGGGAGGCGCACCGAGGAGAAATGTTTTCATTTCTCCTCGTTTTTTCCTCTTTCAATGCGTGCTGCATTCTGCAGCACGCATTGAAAGAGGAAAATGGTTGTAGTGATTGTTTTTGTGCAGGAAGGTTCCCCTTCCTGCACAAAAACAATCTCCCCACGACGCAGGCATCCTTGCACCATGGTGCAAGGGTGCCTGCGCCGGCGCATGGCTGCAGTTTGTGCGCCAGCGCAGGGGGAAGCACAAGGATGCGACATATTCTTGTAAATATGTCGCATCCCTGTGCTTTCCAAACTAACGCAGCATGGCGCAGCAAAATGACTTGCTGCGCCGTGCTGCGTTAGTTAATTGTAAATCTGCCCCCTAATTTTTTTCCTTTTAATAAAAAAACACAAAAACCACGGGTCCATGGGATGGCTTCTGATCTGTAAACTTGTAAAAAAACATAAAATACCCAAACACACAAATACAACATAAACATTACAATACAAATATAATAAACATTATTTATAACATGACAATATCTAAAATACACCTGACATCTACCAAACTTTAATTAGGCCTAACGCACAACACTACTAAATACCTTATTCAACGATCAGCAGCAGGTAACCGCTACTCGCTCCCAGCAAATCCAACAAAAAAAACAACAGGAATAGACTACAAAAGTACACTTAGCAGTCAAAAAATGGCCGCTAAATGAAAACAAAAAAAGACTATCTCTCAATGGAAAACAATGGACCTTTAACTAAAAAAAGTTTTTACAATGTTTAAAAAATATGTAATAATGGTATAAAAGTTGAAAATAATGTCAATAAATGTATTATGAAAATATGAATAGTTATGGTTTAATATAAATAGTACTATAAAAATAACAAATAGGGATTTGGTTTTGGATTTATTTTTTTACATTAACTGTTAGTCGCGGCCTAAACGTGTTGGGTTTGCTCATTACTTCATCATAGCATAATGGATTTGGAGTGCTTGTGAGTTTTCTGCAGTTGCAATATGACGACAATCTTTGGGGTACAGTATGGGGGTTCCTCATGCCCTCGCCAAGCACAAACAATGCGAGGGCCAACAGGGGTTTCTCTGTGGGGATGATCTTGTGCATAAACTGTGATTATATCCAGGGCAACTGGAATTATGTGGCAGGGTAGTGTCAAACTATGCGGCAGGGTTGAGTAAATCATGCAGCAAGAAAAGGCAAATTATGTGATGTAATGTGGCACATTATCTGATAGTATTACTTCATTATTTTGTACTTTTTACACAGTCTGGGCATTGGGTGCACCTTATTAGTGCCAGTTTAATACACAAATATAACAATAAGCAACAGAAAGGTGACCAGTCAACCTTTACAAAAGGCATTCCACTGCATGGCAACACATGTTGCTGCATTTTTAGTAACTTTTGACACGTTTGAGCTAGAAACAAAATGTTTTTTGTTAAAATCTGCAGATTATGCAGCAGATGATGGATTATGTGCCAAATGTGGCAAATCTATAATCATGTGGCGCAATCGCATAATTCCAGTGGCCCTGATTATATCCCTGTGGCCATCCTGCATCGTACTAGAATATTGTACAGATTGGAAAATGGAGATGGAGTGGGTCAGAGATTCTGTTCTGCAGGTCAAGCCTCATCAACACTGAGGGGTTGATTACAATGGCGGTTCTAGGCACCTCCGCGGTGCTGGCGGATAACGTCCATTTACTTACTCCTGCGGCGGTCCTCGCGTCCGCCATATTACAATGGGCTAAGATAGCGCATTTCCCGTCCGTTGCGGTGTTTCCGGATCCGCCAGAATTTTTGTTCCGCAACGGTGGCGGAGGGAGCCAATAGAGAAAGACCGCCGTGCGGAATGACGTGACGACCGCCGAACAAATCACGATGACTCAAACAGCCCATCAGAACGCAGCGGGGAAACCAGCCACTCGGAGACAGCGGAAGCACAACTGCGGAGATAGAAACTCGAATCCGAGGCACCTCCACACGTTCCTGGCCGCCATGGATCCAGATCTACAAGCCCTTCCCCTGCTGTACCTCATCCACTACCAGCAGATAAGACGCCGTCGCGGTCAACACCGCAGGTAAGTCAACAACACATCCCCGCATACAACCACAACTGTTGTGTTGAAATACGTGTCCTGTCTACATCAAACACCCTGGTGGAGACAGGAACATTTACCCCAGTGTACGTACACATGTCCTGCACGTCACAAATTGACACCTCTGCATTGGGGTCACCCATCACCATAGAAATCACTGCAACTAGCCCATTCGTGGCGGTCATGTCACCGCAGCGGTGAAGGCGCGGGAAAGCCTGCCCACAATGCAGTAGGAGTCCAGGACAGTGTCCTAGACAAACAAGACCAACATCACAACATCCACACCACATGTAACATAAAAGAAGCACCACTCTGCACAACACATCTGCAGCAAGAAATCATGTGCAGGGACCCTGTCTACAGTGACATCACATTAAGATCACCAGCAATTGAATAGGAACATGAGTGTGGGGTGAGGCAAGAGTCCCTCCAAAATGACTATAGTCATCATTGTACACAAATAAGGGTCAGTCCACATACAATGTGGAACAGAGGAGGGCAGACCAAGTATGGTGTGTATGTGTACTTCACAGTAGGCCAACAAGGTGTTGGAATGAGTCAGTGATCCCAGGTAGAGGACACAGCATATTACACACAACTGCCACACAATCACACATCACCACAGCCCCCAAGCAGACATTGACAGGCCCATCACATACAATGGCAGACCATATCACACGACAGCCCATACCATGCAACACAGAACAACATTTCTGACTCAAACAGAAAATTATAAGTAAGCACCACTGTGCATTTCACTCACAAGTGTACTGCTGAAATAAATGACACCATGTGAATATGTCCAGTACATCAACAACACTGACTACATCCCCAACTCACAGAACACCCTCACACCATCACTCCACCTCAACAAAGGGGGCACCAACTACTAAGTAGTGAATGAATGCCAGAGTGTCAGGAAGAGTCCATCTTGACAGCAGGAAACTCTGACCTGACACTCAGGGCAACCCTCCTCCTCACACATGCCTTCCACTCATGTGAACCAAAGTGAGTAATTGAAGAAATGAAGAGTCACTGTGCAGATTAACAACCATGGAACTGTGCACACTGCATGTCAAGGCCCTCAGACAGTTCACACACTGACATTTTGCCTCATAAGTCAGCAGCAATGTATAACAATAAATAGACTAGCCTAAAGTGGAGTGCCTAGTGCAGGAAAAACATGGAGAAACCCACATAGCATTTGTACATGACATGCAAGAGGAGCAACATATCACACTACACCTAGGCCATCAAATCAGACATGGGTGGCACAGTGATTGACATTGAAATAAAGTAACATCTGTGCAATATCCCTGTCATACAGCAATGCAAGCTATGCATTGGCCCATGAATGATAGGAACTGTCATAAGCCATACAGTGACCAGCCCCACATCTGTGTCAACTCCCTTGACATGTGTATGCCACCAGCACAACACTCTTGGCTCATTGTCACACTCCCTGACTGTCAAACCCAAGTATGACCTTCACACATACCCCTCATCTACCCATTGCACACCTTCACTACTCAACACCTGTGGGAAACACAGATAAAGGTGCAAATAAGGTCCTGTGAGTTTCCTGATAACCAATCACACACCCTGGTGTGTATCTACAAATGTCAGAATCCCACTCAGGGATGTCTGAACCAATGCTGATCCAAATCCAATTGCCAAACACATGTCTCACAAACAACATCCAAAGACTCCAACAACAAGCTCAGCCATGTGCAGGTAAACAGTGGATAGGCAATGTGACTCTAGACAGCACAAGAATACACAACATTTTCACTCTGGCCAACTGCACAGACACCATCCCCCAACCCAATCAGAAAATGCATTATCAAATGCCAATCATGAACACTAACTGTGATCAATACAACAAATCTGCTAACACAGACATACACACTACACCAGTTACCAAGTGAGCATGCTGTTCATGTGTAGCACAATCATGCACATTCACAGTCCTGACAAGTGACAGGTCAAATATAGGAGGACATAGCACTATTGTGCACTCAAAACAAGCTCATTAACAAGACTCCACATTGCTGCATGTGACATTCACACAAGAAATGCACACTACACATTCAACACACATCTCAATGTATTACAATGCACAAACTCCTCACACACAATGTCATGCAAATATAACATTACACACACATGGACCTGTCAGTAGAAAGAGCCAACACAGGCCAAAGACTGCATCCATCATCACAAAAACACAACATGTGCACATACAAAATCATTACATAGCAAACTCAGCTGGACATCAGGGGGACTCAGACCAGGCAAGGACAAGGTAACATACACTGACAGCAGTGCATGCACTGTAAGCAGGGTGTGAACCCCAGCAAAACCAGTATCACACATGTCTGAGTGCACCACCATGAACTTCCACACCACAAATCATCACAGGCCACAGATCACATCACACTCAGGAAGGGTATCAGTACCTCAGCAAACAGACATACACTTTAGCTATCACCTACTGCTGCACAACTCAGGAAAACACAGATTCATCGAACATGACTAGAGGACTGTGCTGGTAAAACATATGCACTGTACATGAGCAACCATGACTGCAATCAAGTATAAGAAAACACCACATAACAAATTGTGAAACTGTCCCGAGTGGCATATTGGTCCAGGACACAGATCATCCTCCCACAGTACAGTGTCACACCATGAAGTGGTGGGCAGGGTCACATATTGGCAAGGCATGGGGTGGAAGATATTAGACTGAAGTGGTGTGTACATTACTATTGGACAGGTGAGGAGTGTACAGTGCAAAAACACATAGAGGAGTAACTCACAATGTGTAGGCATCAAAAGCCCCTATAGGGGATGGTATGACTCTTCATACCACATACTTGTGCCAAAAATGTGTCAAGTGACAGCAATGTATGTGTAAAGTCACATATAAAGTCAGTTTGCCTGAGCAGGTCAGCACAGTGAGCACAAACGTAAACAAGAGCCATGGCAGATCAATAAAACACAACACAGACATTGCAGTGACACACTCTGCATACTCACAACTGACACCGACAACAAGTAGGTGTACCCCAGGATTGCAAGGTCACACTGACACACTGCACAGTGCTCAACAAACAACTCCTACATGTGCCTACAATCTAAAGCACATGGCTGATAATGTAAACAAACAGGCACTCATTACCTGGATCATACATGTGTGTAGGTGTCATGTTCAGGGGCACATACACCTCAACACTTCAGACAGTGACAGGCCAATCACACTGTATGACTACTCAAGTGCACACATTCTAATGTACCCATGTGACTATGAAGCCAGGCCTACACAAGATGACTACACATCTACACTGATGTTCACACATCAAGAGAGATCCCACAGATATGACGGACCCTGTCCACCACGCAAGTTATCCTGTGGCTAGAATTCACTTCTGTTGTGATACAGCATCCGAATATGACATGTGTACAAAATTGGAGACCTGACAATAGAATGATTAGGATAAGAGGACATCATCACAGACAACCATCATTGCACCCTCAAGCCTCTGAGTCAAGAAGCACAAAAGTGCCTGTAACCTCTGACAACCTCTGCAAAAGAAAATCAAGTAATTGCCAATGTGAATGTGGCATACAGAGCATGTGTCACATGAACATATACACATACATTGCATTTTTTTCATTAGCAAGGGCAGCGACAAAGCACACAACCTGAGTAACAGTCTTTATTACATAATCTCTGGATAGGCATCAAAAGTGCAAAACATCAAGGCCATTGGCCAGTCCAAATTTCTAGTCCGCACTTGTGTGCATGAGAACTTGCACATGAAATGGGTAACACAGTCCACTGCCATGGGAATCACCACAGGTCAGGGGCTTTGAATGGGCAGTCCAGGCACCGCTATGGGAGAAATGGTGTGGGGAGGGGGACTTGGCTTCAACTTTGGCTTGAAGTTGAACTGGGAGGGGGCTGATTGTCGGGGCCAGTTGGAGGACTGGACCTGGGAGGGAGAGAACTGGCTGAGGTAGAGGGATCCATGGATGTGGGAGCCTGAGGGCTGCTTGGACCGGGTGGAGTGGTGGCTCGTGGAGGTGGTGACATGCTGTGTGGAGGCTCAGTGGCTGAGGGTGAATGTTGAGGGCTGGGTCTCAACTGTTTGGGGATCTGATATCACACAAGTGTCTTGGCCAGAGTGGGAAGTGAGGTGGGCACAACAGCCTCACTCTTCCCCAAAGGTGTATCAGGTGGCTCTCCCCGTGGGGATTTGCTGGACCTGGTGGTACGCTGGGTGTGGCCTTGCCTTTTCCCCTGCATCCCCTGTTTCTGAGGTAAGCCCCCCACTTTGCTCTCTTGTACCTGCTTCACAGGGGTGTGGGTGGGAGTTGAAGTTTTGGGTGAATCTGCCTTTGGAATATCTTTGGACTTAGTTGTGGCAGGCACCAGGTTCACAGCAGACAGGGCAAGTGTTTGTATGTCTTTGGGATCAGGTGTGGGCATGGGAGTGCCCTTGGATGGTGATGATTCGGAGGAATGTAATGTGGATGCATGCTTCTTTGCCCTATGTCCCTGAGTGTCCTGTGATGGGCTTTTTGTTTTGCGGTCATGTGTGCTCGTTTTGTGTTGTGGTGATGGTGTATGGTGTCTGGTACGCTTAGACTGCTGCTGCTGTGTGCTGCGTGTGGATGACTGGGTGCCTGAGGACTCTGGCGTGTGTGTACTCTCGTCAGGTGGGGCCACTGGCAGGGTGGTCACTGAAGGGACAGGAGCTGGACTGGGAGCTTGGGACTGCTGAATGGCTGCTGTCACTGTGGAGGACAAAGACTGGACAGTCCTGTGTAGGACACCCACGTCCGAATGAATGCCCTCCATGAACGCAACAACCTGTGACAACTTGTTGCCATGATCATGGAGGGCATTCAGGAGAGCAGTCTGACCCACACACAGCTGGTGCAAAATTTCTACGGCCTCCACACTGAGGGCAGCAGGGGACACAGGGGCTGGGGCAGCGGTGCCTAGGGAGAAGGAGACTCTACCCTTCTTAGGGCTGCGGGCACGGACAGCACTTGAGGGAGCATCCGGGAGGGTGGGCACTGGACGAGGTGTGGCGGAAGAAGAGGCAGATCTGGAACTTCCGGTGCCCCCCAACATCGAGGAGTCACCACTGTACTGGGAGGATGTGGAGGTTGGTGTTTCCGGCCGTGAATCCTCCAGGGCACTCCTGTCCCCCTCCGAGTCGCTGGTCCCCTCAGTGTCACTGAACTCCTGTGTCCCAGTCATGCCAGTAGCTTCCCCAACGCTGTCGGTCCCCCGTCCTTCCCTGCCCTCGGTAGATGCTGCAAGAGACAGAGACATAGGTTCAGTATAGTGCCATACTCACAAACATCATATGCAATCAAAACTCCAAACTGGAAAATGAATCTACCATGTTTAACTAGTCCGTGTACTTTCTGCATATGCCACATTTATGCAATCATCAGATGATGCATGGAAACATGCATAGTTGATAGTCATGCTCCATGTTGCGTTGACACAGCCAAATAGCTGGGCATGTGCCTACATGTAAACATCACATACAATTGTCTGTAGGCACACCTAGGTGCCTGTAGGTAAGATAGCTATACATCAAAACATGTTGTATCAGTCACATATGGAGTTTATTTCATGGAACACCACAGATACAATGTTCAATATGTCCTTTTGCAAGGGCAACCAGCTCCTGACATCCACCATGTTGGGCTTTGAAGTACAACTACAGTTGTACATTGGTGTCAGCTGTGTAGATGTTACAAGTTATTTGTTGTGCACAGCACACATCTAGGAATGCACACTAACATGATGCTCACTGCTGTTCACTGCCAGTTGATGTCTCTGACACTCACACTGCAGCATATGTCACAAGGCCACATCTTATTTGTTAACGAAGTGACAATGCGCACCATTTAACAATGCAGTCACAAACAAAATGCACAATAGCATGAGAAGGGGAAAGTAATGCAAGGCCACCATAGGTTGTGACATGTCACATACCAACATGTCCACAAGTCCCTGACAGGCCCTCATTGATTCAAGGCAGGATTGTGTCTTCTGTTGATGATGAAGTAGGTGGACTCCATTAGGACAGCTAATGTGTGACAATCCCTAGGGTCTGGCATATGACATCCCTACGTTGTGCTGACTGTTGGCATTGAGGACACATCAATGTGCCAAAAATTCACACACTGATTACAAGCATTAGCCACAACTTCACCATGCACTGATGCACAAGGACACCCCTCCACAATGCACACATACTGAGGACTGACAATGTGAGTAACCTTTGCTCATTATCATCCTTCAAATTACTGTACAACACCTCAGTCACATCACAATTTGACATACCCACTGATCACATCCAACCATGTTAAGCCATAGTGCCAAAACAATCTCGCAATAACCAGGTTCAGCTACATTGCAGTTAAGTCACAGAGTCTAATCATCCCAGTCATGTTGCCATGTGCACAAATGGCAAAGGTAATTTAGCCAATGGATCACTGCAATCATCACCATCTACTCCATCAGCACCGGTGTGCACTTGCTGTCACTATGGCAGGTAATTACATCATGTTGTGCCATGCTGCTGATATTGGGCTAGTATACTTCACAATGGTGCTGTCCTCTATATAATTGTGAAAAAAGGGACCCATGGGACAGGTGTGACCCTTACCAACTCACTGCTCCCTGACTCCACATCTGTGCATGCCTGTAGCCACTAACACATCATCACATGAGCACACTATTGAGCTAGCCACACAGCGCACACAAGCCTGACAAGTGTACTGGGCTACCCACTTCACACAATGGATTATCCTGTGTAGGAAGGTCTCAGTTCAGACAATATTTATAAAATGTGAGATGAAAAAATGCCAAGATGATTTTATGTGACAAGGGTCATGGGTTTTAAAACATGAGAAACAAAATGTCGTACGAATGCAGAACAGCTGCACTCAACACTGAGGCCACTTAGAAGCCATTGCATCACACTAGAGACATCACAGAGATCCGCACAGGCTCAGGGCTGGGATTCATGCAGTCACTCATACGCAAAGTCACACTTTGCCCTATACTCACCCCCAACTTGCTGCTGATGGGCCCTCAAGCGTCCATCCAGCTCTGGCTGTGTCACTGCCAAGATGCGGGCCATTAGTGGTGTCATGCTCCGGCGTGCCAACCTGCCACTTCGAGGGAGCACCCCCAGCGTCATCTCAGCGACGTTTTTGCTCAGGCGGCAGATGTCATCCCACCTCTTGTGGCAGTGTGTATGACGTCGGTTGGAGACACCCAGAGACCGCACCTTGCGTGCAATGGCCCTTCATATGGCCTTATGCTGATGGACCTTAAGCTGCAGGCATGGGAGACAAGAAGAGGAGGTTTCAGTGACACTGTGTTGTGTACCACTGTGTGACAGTACAGGAGCATGAAAATACATAGCACACTAACACATCAATGGAGAGCAGAGCCCATACAGCATGTCACATAGTACACTTGGAGCAAACCATATCATTGCAATGGTTACATATATGATGATGGACACACTGCATGCCCATCTCATACACGTACAGAGTGCCAGCACAGAAACCAATGTGAAAATGGCCCTCAGCTGTGATGCACTATGTGAGTGAGCATGACATACAATACACTGGAAATGATGTGTAGAGGTCAGACTCACTGTGTCCTACACTACACGCCCCTTAATGTCCCTGACCATTGCCTAGCTACATGTGTCATGGTGGTCACATTTAGGTCCCTGATTTTCCAATCTCACACTCTTCTCACAAGGTGGAGTCCTGTCTTGTGCAATCCTCAGGCCTATGATGGCTCATTGAGAAATAGGGTTGTAGACAACACATATGTTTCACTCAGTCCTTTTGGTGATGGGTCCTTGTAACATTGGGCAGTTTCTGTGCAGGCCAGAGGGCCTCACACTGAGGATAAACGTGGGCCATCACAGAAATCACATGCATGTACAATATGAATGGAGAAACAGTGCATACACATGCAAGACTCTACACATCATGGAATCTATAGTAGGATGACATGTCCAACTCACATTTAGCTGATGTGTCATAGGTGAATTATCCCCAAGAGTGATAGACTCAGGCATTGTACTCCTGTGCAGAATGGACACATCTCCATGGGGTCATTTTTTAAAAGGTACAAACATTATTCACTACCCTCTGGCCAAGCTACATTTGTAATTTCTCAAATGAGCATATGCACACTTAATGGACTAGGACATCACATAGCGCAGGGAATGTGTGTTCAGACTTCGAGTCTCTCAAACCAGCAGGGTAACTGCCAGACCACAGTATGTCATTCCCATCCTTAAATGCAGTCAGGGATCTGTGGAAATAAGGCTACACACCCCATTGACATGAAGTCAGCATGCTAGGCAGTGTCTCACACATTTACATTACACAGTCTCAGAACAACATATATTTATTTTGGCTTAAGGAGAGCTGGACAAGTGTCCATGTTGCCATCCTCCCCACATACTCAAGTAGGTCATGTAGGGAGCATGCTGTTGGCAAAATATTGATGCATGCACATTGGCTTGCACTCACAGGCACATACTACTGTACAGTAACATCATGTGAGCATTCTGAGCACTCTCAAACTTTTACTCAGACACTTACCAGTACATCTGGAGCACCATATAGCCTCCCATACTGTGCAAGGACCTCGTCCACCAGGACCTCCAGCTCCTCTGTGGTGAAGGGATGGGCCCTGATGTTCTCTGTTCGCGCCATCACTGGGTCCAGAGTACAGGTACAGCAGCAGTTGGTGGTGATGAATAGCAGGCAGCAGTGTCTGAATGAAAGTGACATGTGTGGCTCTCTCACAGACATTTATAGGCCCCTAGGGTTGTTTCAGTGGTACTCTGCTGATGCAATTGGTCTGCCTGGTTTGCATCTTTCAATTTAATCCAATGACCGGGCCCACGGTGGTAGTGCCCGCCTACTGCGAGTTTCAAAACTGCATTGCAGTACCGCGATGGCGGTTCTCATTGGCTGCAATGGCATTGGCATAGGCGGTGTCACACCGCGGGGGCCAGGTGGTGTCTTCCGCAATCCGGCATCTTTCAATTGTATCCAATGACCGGGACCGCGGTGGCGGTGGCGGTGCACGCCTACCGCACCTATGGACATATTGTGCTATTGCATTGGCACTTGCCAATTTTCATCATTGAACACTATACCTTTACAATATATTTTTGCACCTGGTTGTAAAGTGAAATGCGAGTGTGACATTTAACTCACTGATGCCCACACATGCCATGTCAGTGCACATGATTACATGCATTGGCATGTACTTCCTCACATGTCACATATGATATTTGTGTGCATGTACACAGATTTGGTGTGTAATGGAGTCTCATATTTGTGAAATCACAAAAAAACGAGATCTCGGTTACAAGAACCTAGCCAAATTCTAGCAAAGGTTTTTCGCTCTATGAGAGTCAGAAAAACAGTAAGAAAGGAAAAATGTCCTTTCTTGAGTCCCCTCACTCACCAGGGTTTCCCCATGGTGACATGCTTCATCATTGGGGCCATCCCAACCCGCTGCGGGTTGAGGCGTGCTACAACTTGCGACACTACGTAGGAGCACTAATTGTGGGTGACTATGTGTGGTGCAGTGATGGAGGTGGAGTGGGTGAGATTAAAAATATCTAGCTAGTGGGCAAAAAGAATTTATTCAGGCTCCTAGCCGATATATTAAAAGGGGTTGGTCTCTAGGGTACCTGTCTTTAATGAGTCAGGGGTCCCTAGTGGACGTCAACTAGTTTTGAGCTTTCCCAATGCTCTTCTTCAGGACAAACAGGGTCCAGCCCTGTTTTGTACCACTCAAGGTGACCTAAAAATAGGAAAAAGTGATGCATGCGAATTTAAGCAGGCAAAAGTTAATACATACGGTACACTGACCACGTAGTATAAGTTATAGAGCAAGATTGTGCTTCATGGTCTCTGAGGGGCTGGAGAGATCATCGGCATTGTGGATGATATCCGCTCCGGCGTGTTGCCTGCTTGCCCTCGCGACCGCAGGCAACACGCCGGAGCGGATATCATCCACAATGCCGATGATCTCTCCAGCCCCTCAGAGACCATGAAGCACAATCTTGCATTATAACTAATACTACGTGGTCAGTGTACTGTATGTATTAACTTTTGCCTGCTTAAATTCCGCAGCATCACTTATTCCTATTTTTAGGTCACCTTGGAGTGGTACAAAACAGGGCTGGACCCTGTTTGTCCTGAAGAAGAGCATTGGGGAAGCTCGAAACTAGTTGACGTCCACTAGGGACCCCTGACTCATTAAAGACAGGTACCCTAGAGACCAACCCCTTTTTTAATATATCGGCTAGGAGCCTGAATAAATTCTTTTTTTGCCCACTAGCTAGATATTTTTAATCTCACCCACTCCACCTCCATCACTGCACCACACATAGTCACCCACAATTAGTGCTCCTACGTAGTGTCGCAAGTTGTAGCACGCCTCAACCCGCAGCGGGTTGGGATGGCCCCAATGATGAAGCATGTCACCATGGGGAAACCCTGGTGAGTGAGGGGACTCAAGAAAGGACATTTTTCCTTTCTTACTGTTTTTCTGACTCTCATAGAGCGAAAAACCTTTTGTAGAATTTGGCTAGGTTCTTGTAACCGAGATCTCGGTTTTTTGTGATTTCTTGATCGTTTTGGAGGGTGGACCTAGCGTATCCCTCTTTCTCTCCCCCTTTTTTCTGATTTTGTCTCATATTTGTGAACATGTCAATGTGTAAGATGGCTAATCAACCCACAGTAATGATGGACTGACCACATAATGTGCCTATTTCACAGTGTACATTGCTGTATTCATTTTGATAGTTGATCAGCTTACACACACTGTGCTCATTGTGTTAAAAAGTTGTGCTCAGTGAGACTAAAGCAAGAAGGTGTTGCAGGTACAGCAGCTACGTAGAAGTCAGCAGTGTTGCTGTTTGCCACATGTGCTGTGTCACCTACACCCAGGTCTGGTGACACAAGATGTAGGAGTGTACCATTTACCATTCACATAGTCTGAATCTGATTTGGAAGTAGTCAGTATGTACATACTGACCACATGTATGACTACATGAGATCAAGGTGTCTCTGCATGTGACTTGTGCATTAAGCTGTGATTACAGTCCTGTCAATGTTGGCGCTGTGTTAGTCAATATGTAAGATGTTTGACACATCTCATTGGTGAATTTAATTTACATGTGTCCTCTTTCATATTATGTAGGAGACGACCAAATGTGCATCGGACTTTCTCAGTGCTGGCGAACATGGAGGATGAGGACATCATGAGGAAATTCCGGCTGAATCGCCCTACTCTTCAAGAGCTATGTGCTCAGTTGGAGCCCCATCTGAGGCCTCACAGAACCTATCTGACAGCTTTGACGCCAACAGTTAAGGTGATGGCTGCCCTGCATTTCTTTGCCACTGGCTCGTTTCAGTACACGGTGGCCATTCCGGGGGGATGTCTCAAGCTATGTTCAGCATGGTGCTACGTGATGTCCTTTCCGCAATGTTGACCTACAAGGACCGCTACATCCACTTTCCAAGGAGACATGAATTGGCAGATGTGAAGGGTGATTTTTATGATCTTGGACACATACCTAATGTGGTTGGAGCCATTGACCGCACACACGTTGGCCTAGTTCCACCACAGGCACTTGAGCACATCTACCGTAACAGGAAGCATTTTCATTCCATTAATGTACAAGTGGTATGCCAAGCGGATATGATCATCTCCCATGTCTGTGCCAAATTCCCCGGGTCAGCACATGACTCCTACATACTGCGTAACAGCATCATCCCACAATTGCTGGCAAATCTGCATCCGGAGCGTGCGTGTCTTGTTGGTGAGTACGCAGAGTCAAGTAGTGTGCTGTATGTGTGACATGCTCTTCTCGGCTACTGTTTATAATACAAATTTGGTCTGTGTATCTCACACCTAGGTGACTGCATATCCCAACCGGCCTTGGTTGCTGAGCCCACTGAGGAATCCAAGGACCCCGTGTGAAGTCCGCTACATGCACATGGGAGGACACGTTGTGTAGTGGAGTGTGCTTTTGGGCTTCTGAAGTCTAGATTCCGGTGTCTGGACAAGAGCGGTGGTGCACTACTCTACTCTCCACAAAAGGTGTGTCAGATCATAGTTGCATGCTGCACGCTCCGCAACCTGGCCTTGCGCAAAGAGATCCCCTGCTCCTGGAGGATGATGAGCAGCAGATGCCCCCGCTGCAAATCCACACATGCCCAGTGACGATGATAGTGGAGAAGAGGAAGGTGTTGACCTGCGTCAACAGCTCATCGACAACTACTTCCCTTGAGTGTAAGTGACATTGTACAACAGTGACATTGTCTGTTGGCTTTGATGTTAGTGGCAAGGCATAGATGAGCTTTTTGGCTGCTGCTGGCTGTTGTTGGCTCACTGCTAATGGCTGATGTATGTGGCACAGTGTATTGTTTTCCACGTACCTCATGTCTATGTTGATGGTGTTGGTCATTGTTATGTGTGATGGGTTTTGTACGTTGTTGACTAGTGGTGTGTTTTTGCTGTAATGGCATCACCCGACAAGTAAATGTCATCCTCTTGTGTCTTTCTATGTTCCTTCACCCCATCAATGCCTTGTCACAATCAAAGCTTGTGGTACATTGGAATCTGAGTTGACATTGTACATACTGTGATAAACATGGAACTGACACAAAGGCATAGGTGTGTAAAGAGTGTTTACTTTCAATATGTTTTTGTGAAAGAGAAGTGATTGTTTGTAAAATTGTGCAAAGTGAGTTTATGAGTTGTCAGTGATGGTACATGAGACAAATAGAGTAGTCACCACATTGATGTAATCACACAGTCCAACAAACTCCTGCCATCAACATGGCAATGTGGGTTAGGATAATTAACAAAGTCAATGTCAAGGGCAGCACAAGTGTCATCATGGCTGGCTCAGCGACTTGGCTTTGGTTGGTGCTTTGCCACGTGATCCTCCCGGTGGTGTTTTCTCTGACATCCCCTCCTGCGTTTGGCAGGGGGGCCTCTGCTGCAGGCTCAGCAGTGTCTGAGGATTCATTGTCTGGCAGCTCACCCCTCTCTGTGGCCGCAGCTGAGGTGGCGGGAGTATCAGCAGGCTGGACACTGGAGGGGGGTTGAGCCGTCATTTGAGCCGAATGTCTGTCCCTCAGAACACCCACAAGCTGCCCCATGAGATCCACAAGTTGGCCCATACGTGTGTCCATGGACCTCAGCAGCAGGCGGAGCTCACGCACTTCTTCGACACCTGGCCCATCTGTCCCTGGTTCTGTTCATATGCACCAAGGACTCTTGCAACGGTGGCCAGGGCTTCTGTCTCAGTGTCCTCCTGTAATTGTCCCCCAGTTGCCCTCCCACCTGCCCTGCTGACATGGACCTGTGGCGTTGGGACTCAATGCACCCGCACACTCTCTCTGGCATCCTCGGATTGTGTGGTGGTGTTAGTAACCACTGAGGCAGGGAGAGTGTTACAGGCAGCAGTGGTAATGGTGGAGGTGGCTGCCGCACAGGTCGTTGTAGCAGGGGTCAGCGCTGTTGTTGTCGCCGTGGTGGTGGTGGTGACAATGAGGCCCTGAGACGTAGTGCGCCCTGGCAGTCCTGAGGGGCCAGGTTGTTGGTCCTCATCCGAGAAACGTAGGGAATCTACATCAGAGAGTTCACTTTCCAGGGGGGGGAGACAGGCCCTGTTGGTTGTTGGTGTTTTCAGCAGCAGTTGCTGTGGATCTCCTGTTGAACAGAGGTTAAATTGTCCGTTAAGTGCACTCCACAAGCTTGGTGTTAGACTTTTGGATGTTACATTTGATACACCAAACATTTTACATTGCAATCACTTGGTATGGCTGAAAGATAATGAGCATCATGACATGATTTTGAGGTACATACATTACTTGTCCATAGTGTGACATGTAAATTGAAACCATGTGCCACGTACAGATTGTGTGATTACAAGGACATGTCATCATCTATCAACTTGGTGCACATCAACTTTTGATAATGCCTCATTTTTGTTCACTCATCATGGAATCAGTTTCAGCTATGCAAAAACTAGCCATTGGAATGTTATAAATGTTCTTTCATATCATGTACTTTTGTTAGTCAGATTGACCATGCATGTTTTGGGTTCATATGGGCCTTCATGCTCTGACACCATGGCACTTACACATTGCATTCTGTGCTGTGCATGATTGGGCCCAGAATTACTTTCACATGTGACTTGGTGAGTCAAAGTGTAATTTTTGTGACAGTTACATGCGCTTCGCTGGCTGCATACTAGATGTAACTTTTTGATCTATGCCAAATTGGCTGACATGTGAGGGCTGTTGCGGTCATATGGCTCCATGCATTTTGAGAAGGATGGCAGGGTGCATGCACTGACTACCTACCTGTTAGGTGACACACTGGAGGGAAATGGCTGCCACATGGTTCTGGATGGGGGGAGTGCTCCATCCGGCTCTGCTGTGGGACAAGGGGGCCTGGTGGGAGTTGTAGTGCTGGCTGCCTATCCACAAAGCCCCCTCCCTGTTGAGAAGGCTACCTACCTGTAAGTTTGATGTGAACAATGAAATGGCTGCCACAGGGTTCTGGGTGGGGGGAGTGTTCCATCCTGCTCAGGGGTGAGACAAGAGAGCATGAGAAGGCTACCTACCAGTAAGTTTGAGGATAGCAATGAAATGGCTGCCACATGGTTCTGGGTAGGGGGAGTGTTCCATCTTGCTCAGCTGTGGGACAAGGGGGCCTGGTTGTAGTTGTAGTGCTGGCTTCCTACCCCCATACCCCCCTCCCTGTTAAGATGGCTACCTACCTGTAAGTTTGATGAGAACAATGAAATGGCTGCCACATGGTTCTGGGTGGAGGGAGTGCTCCATCTTGCTCAGCTGTGCGACAAGGGGGCCTGGTGGGAGTTGTAGTGCTGGCTTCCTACCCACATACCCCCCTCCCTGTTAAAATGGCTACCTACCTGTAAGTTTGATGTGAAGAATGAAATGGCTGCCACCTTGTTCTGGGTAGGGGGAGTGTTCCATCTTGCTCTGCTGTGGGACAAGGGTGCCTGGTGGGAGTTGTAGTACTGGCTTCCTACCCACATACCCCCTCCCTGTTTAGATGGCTACCTACCTGTAAGTTTGATGTGAAGAATGAAATGGCTGCCACTTAGTTCTGGGCGGGGGAGTGTTCCATCTTGCTCTGCTGTGGGACAAGGGTGCCTGGTGGGAGTTGTAGTGCTGGCTTCCTACCCACATACCCCCCTCCCTGTTAAGATGGCTACCTACCTGTAAGTTTGATGTGAAGAATGAAATGGCTGGGGCGTGGCTAGCAGCCGTGGAAGATGGCCGCAATGTAATTGAGCTGCGCTAGCTAACGGCGCAAATACCCTTCTAAATCCGTCACGATCCGGAGTAACCAGTATATATCTCTACCTACCAGGGGCCAGAGTGGAACAGGCAGCCCTGTACGTGGTTGCAGCCCCTGAGGGTCGCTGGGTGACTCTGCAGCGGAGCATTGAGACGGGCCGGTGGGCGGACTCAAAATGGCGCGGCCCACGTAGCTCGCATCATGATTATCGCGGGAGGCTAGCCGGCGCTCGACCAGGGGCTTGGGCTAACGAGTGCGGCATTGCCCTAAATCAGGCGAGGTGCCGCTCTGGAAAGCAGGAGAAAGCAGGAGACGAGGCCGCTCTGAGTGCGGCAGACATCGAGGCTGATGGACGGCGTTGCGCGTGAGTGCGCGTATCACCCCATCAAAGGGAATCGGCACCTCTTTGTTACCCGGCTGCGCAGGAGCCAGAGGTCGAGAGAGAACACGGGGAACGGGAGCTCCGGTCCTGCGGTGACTTCGGCTGAGGTCGCCTTGAGAGCCCGTGCAGCACATCTCCCCCTCCCCCTCCTTGACTGCGCATATGTGGGAGAGACGCCCGGGGAGCTGCGGGTGAAGCCATTCAGCATCTGGGAGGAGTGGGCAACTACTGAGAGTTTTGTGAGAGCAGTGGAGGCCCCCGGTGGAGCCTGGTCTGGGGACAGGTGAAGAGCAGCACTCCTGCCTGGAGGATTGATGGCGGGCACTTTCCCCCGACTTAACAGCCTGAGTGGTGGTGTCTAGGTCGTGCAGTGCTCTCCTATTTGCACCTTAGGGCTATAGAGCTGAAGAGAGAGGACATTTAGTGCAGGGAGGGACACGGATAGCCGTCTTCGCCCATAAGTGAATGCTCAACAGTGCCCTCCAGTACACAGTAGACATGGGCCGCAACAAGGTGGTGGGGCCAGGACAGGCCAACCAAATCGACAAATATACGGTGGCCGTGGGCAGGGAGTGTGGAACTACGGGCGGGGATTCACCGTCTGAGCAGGAAGAACAATCCCCGGACCCCTCCCTGAAGGACATTCTGAGGGCAATCACGGAGCTACGGGGACCATTGGAACCCAAACTCGACTTGGTTACTGAAGAAGTAAACCTACTCAGAGCGGACTTTCGGAAAATGTCTGAGAAGGTGTCGGCGGCGGAGGCAGGCATTGGGGTCCTGCAGTCCAAGACCAAATGCCTAGAGGAGCAGGTTTCGCAGCTCACCATGAACCAATCCGCTATTTTTCGCCGACTTGAAGACCAGGAAGGGAGAGCCCGACGGAACAATATTCAGGTAGTAGAAGTGCCGGAGGGTATGGAGGGACCATCGATGGACCTATTCCTGGAGGACCTCATCCTCAATAAGTTGAAGCCCAAGCGCATGTCCACATTTTTTTCCATTGAGCGGGCCCATCGCGCGTTGGGGGGCCGACCTCGCCCGGGAGTGCCTCCGCGCACGATCATAGCCCGGATACTAAATTTCAGAGACGCCATATTGCAGGCGGTACGTCAACATAGGGATCTCCATCATGAGAATGCAGTCACCTGTTTTTTCCCGGACTTCATGCTCCACGTCCAGCACCAGCGGTGCTCATTCGATGCTGTCAAGCGGGCCCTACGTGAAGTCGACGTGAAATACATGATGCTCTTCCCGGCGAAACTGAAAATCATTGATGCGGGGAAAACATATTTCTTTGACTCACCAAGGAAGCAAATGACTGGCTGGAAGACTGGCGCAAAGTTGAACGTAAAGGTGGAAAGTCTCGAGTTACTTCCAAGACTGGTAGCACGGTTGAACATCGAGAGACGGAGCATGGTAAGGAAGGCCTCGAACAGCATCGTTAAACAAGATTTGGTCAAGGAGATGTCTCTCCCCCCCGAAAGTACTGACGTTAAGTGCATCTTTTCTTGTATCTGGGGGTAATAGGGGGGTGTGGGTTTGCTGATTGATTCGGGTGGCGGGAGTCACGTCATTGGAATGAAGGGTTGCAGAGACACTAGTGGTGTGGCGCTACAAGACTCTACCCTGACGTAAAGGACACGTATGGCAGTACTAAGTTACTTCTGAGGTTTCCTTTAAGGGTCTAGTTGTATCCTACAGCGGTTAGATGAAGCTTCGCGCTGGCAGCTGGCACGCTGCCCCTTCTTTACTGTTTACTAAAACACTGTTTGGGCGACAGGCACTCTGTGTGTTTGGGAGGTGAGAGGTTCACTGCTCACCTAACAGGGTTGCAGGGAGGGGGGGGGGGTTGGGAATGTTATTTAATGTTGTTATGCATGTTTATGTATGTGCTCACGACCATCACAGTTGAACAGGTACAGCAGGTTGGCATAGAATGGCTCTGGGAAAGGTTTGCAAGAGTCTAAGGAGATCTCTTACACATCACAATGTCTATAGCCAAATTGTAACAAAACTCTTGACAGCAAACAATCATATAATACACAATTTTCTTTCAGATTGCTTTTCATCATTTTTATTAATAATTTTCCAAGTAAAAAACAAGACGACATGTCCAAGATGAAAACCGTCTTGCTGTTGTGATATGGCTCTGGGAAAGGGGAGGACTTCTAGGGGGGGGTTCTAGCTTTTAACCATGGGGGAGCAGTCTAATATAAGGGTGTGGACCTGGAATGTTAACGGATTGGGAAACAAAATTAAGCGCACCCTTGTCCTCCAGCATATTAAGAGACACTCCCCTGATGTAGTCCTGATTCAGGAGACACACCTGAAAGGTAACAGGTGTAAAGCCCTGCACAGATTTGGGTATAGGCTGGTGGCTCACTCTGGTTTCTCCTTTGGGGCTCGGGGAGTTGGAATCCTGGTCCGTAACGCGCTCCCTCTCACCATCACCAATGTGTGGGGGGACGAAGCAGGCTGTAATGTAGCAGCAGCGGGTACTTGGCAGGGGCGTAACATCATATTCTGTTCAATTTATATACCCCCGGGACTTCATAGGATTGCCCTTCCGAAGATCAGTTCCTTTCTACTTGAGTTGCCCTTGGGCACCCTCCTGGTGGGTGGAGATACTAATGCGGTCATGGATCTAGAGCTGGATCGCTCTAGCTCTCGAGCGGGCGGAAGGGGGGAGCGCAAATTGGCAGACTTCATGACGGCCATGGGTATGGTAGACCTGTGGCGCACACACAACCCCTCGATCAGGCAGTATACGTACTACTCCGCGAGGCATGGTTCCTTTTCCAGGATTGACTACTTTTTCACGCGGGTTGACAAAGTAGACGAGTTTCTATGCCCTTGGCACATGGCACGGGGCATTCCCGATCATTCTCCAGTGGGGGTGGCCGTTAAGGGACCGCTGCTCTCTAGGACAGCCTACCCGAGGATTGACCCCCGCGTTTACGGGACCCGGAACTTCGCGACCAGCTCCGAGAAGGCTCGGAGCTTTATTTTCAGGAGAATAAGGGGTCAGTGGCCTCGCACATAACAATATGGGAAGCCTACAAAACGATGTTGAGGGGGCAGGCACAGGCTCTGATTGACGCCCAAGAAAAGGAGGAGGGGCTTCAAATTAAATCTTTGGAGCGGGAGATAGCCGAGTTGGAACGGGATGCTGCTGGTGACACCTCTAGTAAATTCAAGCATAGGTTAGCTTTAAAACAGCTTGAATTAAGAGCATTAGCGGATTGTGAAGCGAGAGCGTTTGCCCTCGCGACCCAACACAGGGTGTACGATATAGGTGATAAAGTGTCGAAACTCCTGGCGTGGTTCGAGAAATGGGATAGAGAACGCTCCTGGGTGACGGGAGTGATAGACAGGGCGGGGACATTGCGGACAACAAGTTCAGACATAGCAGAAGTCTTTGCTGTCCATTTTGAGAGGCACCAGAACCGAGAATGATTGCGAGGAATTTTCAAAAGATTTCTCCCTCCCCACACTGTTTGATGAAGTGAGCGCTGCACTGGATGGGGATCTTACGGCGGAAGAGTTGGGTGGGGCCTTGAGTCACCTCAACTCGGGGAAGGCTGCGGTGCCCAATGGCCTACCAGTGGAGATCTACAAAAGCTAGGCTTCCATAATAGTACTGCCGCTACTAGATATGTTAGTAGAGGCCCGGGAGCGGGGGCAGCTTCCGCCGGTTCAACGGGTGGCCACAATAGCGGTTGTACACAAGGCTGGGAAACCACCAGATCAGTGCGCGTCCTATCGCCCAATCTCGTTGATCAACATGGAGGTGAAGATATTGGCCAAGGCATTGGCGAATAGATTGGTACCCATTATTTCGGAAGTGATACATCTGGACCAATCGGGTTTCATGCCTAACAGAAGCACCCGTCACAACCTGAGAAGGCTCTATGGAGTGCTTCACCTCACCGGGGATCCTGAGACTCAGCAGACGGCAGTGATGTCGTTGGACGCATCAATGGCATTCGACAGTATAGAATGGCCTTATTTATTTATGGTACTTTGAAAAATGGGTTTTGGCCCCAATTTCTGTGGGTGGGTGAGGCTATTGTACGAGAGTCCTAGGGCCCAGGTGCGAGTCAATGGGGTAATGTCCAGATCCTTCCAGCTGGGCAGAGGTACCAGACAGGGCTGCCCTCTATCCCCACTGCTATTTGCCCTCGCACTGGAGCCACTGGCGCATTGGGTCCGAAGAGATCCGATGATTTGGGGGATAGGGGCCCCGGGAGGTTGGGAGGAGCATATTTCGCTCAATGCGGATGACATCCTCCTCTACCTGGCAAGGCCATATTACTCGATGGCGAGAGTGCTCCACATTTTTGAGCTCTTCGGAAGCTACTCCGGCTACAACATTAATTGGCCTAAATCGGTGGTGTTTCCGCTGTCGGGCCCCTCCCCCCAGGATACCGGTGGGTTGTGAGGCCCCAGTGGTGAGAGAGGGGCTTAAATATCTAGGCATGCACATTGCACGGGATTCCGAGGCATTTCTGCAGAGCAACCGTGAGCCCCAGATGGAACGCCTCAGTGCTGACGTATGGCATTGGCCACCCTCCCGCTGTCTCTAATGGGCAGGGCGGCCCTGTTCAAAATGATGGCCCTGCCGTGTCTCCTTTACGCTCTCCAGAACACCCCCTATCGAGTGCCCCCAACAATTCTTAAAAGAATATCTCATGAGGTCCGAATACTGTTGTGGCAGGGAGGTACCCCCAGGATAGCGTTACACAAACTGCAACGGGGGGTGTACGATGGGGGATTAGCGGTCCCAGATATTAGGCTGTACTATTGGGCCTCGCAGCTGCTGGTTATAAATGATTGGGTGTATGCTGACCACAATGAACCTGCGTATAGAGTAGATAGAGCAGCGATGCCCAAGGGTCACTGGGCACAACTCTTGTACTCAAGAAGGAGGCATCTGGAGTGCCCACTGCACACAGGAGTGGTGGTGGAGTGCTGGAGAGAGGCCAATAGACTGTTGGGCTGGGCCGGGAAGTTAACCAGTCGGACCCCACTGTGGGAGGGAGATCTCCTGAGAGATGTAGCGGCCTTAGAGGGCTTTTGAAACTGGAAATTGATAGGCATTGAGCATCTGGGAGATTTCTGGAGAGGGGAGGCTCCACTTGCATTTGAAGGCTTGCAGCAAGAATACGCCTTATACCACACGCAACAATATCACTACCTCAGACTGACGCATGCCCTGCGGGGCTACATCCAACAGGGCACCCCCTTACCGGACTATTCACCTCTAGAGGACAGGCTGCTCCTCGACCCTGTTCCTGAAAAACCAACCTCCACAATATACTGTAAGCTAATGAATAACATTCCAGACCCACTGGTGACCTTAAGATCGATATGGACAGACGACCTAGGAAACCAGGATGACGCAGACTGGCAGGAGGCAATACAGAGCCCTAGAGAAATTGCAGTTCGGACGAGGTTCCGATTAGTACAACTTAAGATACTACACCATACCTACTACCCACGCACGCTTTTACATACCTGGGGCAGGGTGCACACAGCGCTTTGTGTTAGAGGATGCCAGCAGGAGGGTACCTTTTTTCACATTTTATGGGAACGTCAGGTGATAGCAAGATATTGGCAAGGCGTCACAGACGTAATGTCAAGGGTCACTGGAGTGACGGTCCCTATGAATGCCAAATGGCTTCTATTGATGGTTAAGGGCGATTTGGATTGGCCCAGGTATACGGGAATATGGCTCGCCCTTGCGGCAGGGATTGCCAAAAGGAACATTGCAAGGAGATGGGGAGCACCCTCGCCTCCATCCCTGTGAGAGTGGGAACGCGAACTTGATTGGTGCCAAAGAGCCAAAGAAACGGTATATAGAAGCAGGGGGTGTGTTAAAAAGTGGGAGAAAATATGGTCACCATGGGGTAAATATAGAGAGGGACTGGAAATCGAGGAGCTCACACAGGATGGATCTGATCCAGATGGTACAGATACCTGACTTGTTATGATGTTGTATATACCCACTGTATGTATGGTCTGCTATATGATGGGTTTTTTTTTAACTGAGCAGGACCCGAGTCCTCACACCTCACTGGGTTAAAAATGTTGGAATCTT
The DNA here is from genome assembly GCA_963921515.1 of Calotriton arnoldi. Classification (NCBI taxonomy): domain Eukaryota; kingdom Metazoa; phylum Chordata; class Amphibia; order Caudata; family Salamandridae; genus Calotriton; species Calotriton arnoldi. The sequence continues at coordinate 281,951 of CAWUFW010012907.1, forward strand.
GAGAAGTCAACCATGTACAGATTATAGTAATTGCTGGTTTGTATGGTCATATGAGCAAAAGTTAATAAAAAGAATAAAAAAAAATAAAAAAAGAATGAAATGGCTGCCACATGGTTCTGGGTGTGGGGAGTGCTCCATCTTGCTCAGCTGTGGGACAAGGGTGCCTGGTGGGAGTTGTAGTGCTGCCTGCCTGTACACATGCCCCCATGGAAATATTGCTAGCTACCTTTGAGGTGATTCAGAGGAAGGAAATGTTAGATATGTGAGACGTGTTGGGAAGAGTGTGTTGTACGTAAGTGCATTTAGGTCTAGGAAGTGTAGCTTTCTAGTTGTGCAAGACAGTACATAGCAGTGTAATGGGAGACATTTGTTGGTACTTACCAGCCTCCACTCCCCCGGGTATTCCTGTGAGACTCTCTGGATGCAGTATGGCAAGCACCTTCTCCTCCCATTCGGTGAATGTTAGTGGTGGAATGGGAGGGCCACCGCCAGTCCTCTGAGCCAGCTCATGGTTCTTGTTGGCATGCTCTCTCACCCTGGTCTTGAGGTCATGCCACCTCCACTTGATGTCACGCAGGGTGCGCAGGGTGGTCCCTACTGCATTGACTTTGTTGACTATCCTTTCCCACATTTGATTTTTTCTGGCTACTGGTGTCTGTTGGACCATGCTTCCAAACAAATGTGGTTCTTCTCTGATTATCTCATCTACCATGACTGACAACTCATTGTCTGTGAATTCTGGCATTTTTTTCTGTGCTATGGTGTGTGATGTGCAAATGGGTGAAAAGTGCAGGTGGGAAGGTGGTGGTGGAGATGTGTGAGGTGTGTGTTGTGTGGGTGGTTGTGATGGTGTGATGTGTGCTGATTTGCCTCTCCTTTGTGCTGTGGTGTTTGGCCCTTCACTTCTGGAGTTGTGCAAAGGATGCTGGGCAGGTAAGGGATTGGTTTTATACTCAGCTATGTGGGTGGGTCCAAATGGAGTATTCATGGTGTGTTATCTGCGTTGACCTGGGATTTGTATTTTTTTCTTGCCATGGTGATGTGTCATTGGGGTGTGTCAGTTGTTTTTGGAGGCAGCGCCAAAAAAAACAGCCACACTTGGTAGCCTTGTTGTGTGGTTGCTTTCGACCGCCATTCCTCTTTCCGCGCGACCGCAGCGGTCTGAGTGCAATGGTCCTTCCGCCAGCTCTACCATTCATCATTTCGCGTGACTGCGGCAGTCGGGAACAACTGATCGGTCCGCTGGCTCCGCCATCGTATCATAATTTAACTTGCGGTCATTCCGCTGTTCGATCGGCCTTATTGGTTATTTCCGCAGCATTTCCGTCCGCCGCGATCGGATTTACAGATTTTCCGGACGTTCCCGGCAGAGTTTTGTGGAATCCGACCGCTGAGGTCGGATTTTTCGAGCAGAGCATCCTAATCTGACCACCGGTTTTTGCCGCGGGACATGCGGATGTTTTTTTCCCGCAACCACGGCGGTCGGATTGCTTTTCCGTCCGCCATCGTAATCAGCCCCTGAGTGTACATCGGAGAGTGACTGCGGACCAAATCAGAGAATCCAGAAGACGCAGCACCCTAATAGTGAGTGCAGTGATGTTACGGCTTGTTCAGAAATTAAATGTGAAAAGTGGGGTGTTGCAATCCATTGACACAGGATAGGTGGCACTGATTGATATACGGTTCAATCTGGACTGTGCAGTGGTGCTTAGTAATGAGGTGCTGAACAGAGATAATTATAGTAGGACAACGGCAGCAGAAAAGGAAGGCAAGTGCAAGTTGGCTGCTGACCAACGTTTTCGGGTACTGACAGTTTTGGGTAATACATTATCCGAGACTGGTCCTGTGACAGTGAATTTAACCTTGAAACAAAAATAAAGGAAACTTGAAAGCTTGTCAAAGAAAGAGTTGAATAAATGGTGGGAGGTGATCTATCTTAACAGCAAATACATAACTGCACCAGAATACGATATGGACTAAGGATCTTTATGCTCCCAACGTATGAGAACCCTGATCCAGAATTACTAGAAGAATGGGCAGTAAATTCAGGAAACTGATCAATGGACATGCTCATATTGTTGATGAAATATGTTTAACAGCAAAGGGAGAGGTTACTCCAGGAGATAAATTTGCTAATGGAAGACTTGAGAGATCCTGCATGTTATGTGCGTGGGGCTAGAGAGGAAGTGTGCCATAATATTAGCAAGTATGGCAAACTGCTTGTGGATTGGAAAGACAAGGGACTCAAGTCAAGTCAAAATCAACTTTATTCGGCTGGTTAAAGCTATAAAAGTACAGAGCAAAACATTCTATAAGACAACATAAAAGCCTATACAAAGATCATATTCCAATAATCTTAAAAACCTTAAAAATTTAAGCAGAGAAATCAGTCTTCCGCCTTTTTGACAGTTATGTGCAAGCATATGCAAAAATTGAATAAACAGTTTCTCCAAGGCGCAGAAGGACAATCGATCCAAGACTCAAGTTAACGCGAAATTCATAAACGACACACCTCTTTAAAATGACAACCTGTTAAAATACAACCCATCTTAAAGAAGAAAAGAAACATTCAGTTTAAATCAGAAGTCATCATAAAATTCATGAGAGGAATATACGTGAATAAAAAGACAGCCCATTAAAACACAATTCATCCTAGTAGTAAGAATGAAAGATTACAACATTGCATGGTAAAGTAGCCCTATATTCACTTTCCATGGTGGCCGTGAGTTAAAAAGATGATAACAATAATAATAAGACAGCACCTTGGAAGCGAACATATTGTCTCATCAAAATTATATTACATTATATAGCAAAGAAACATATATACGCTGCCACGACATCCAGAAAAGCTAGCTCGACGGCAGCCTATTCCTGTGTCTAATAGCCCCAATTAGAAAACTTGCCACCCCGGCACAGACTATAGGTGAGGCTAGCATTTGTAAATAAATCAGAGCCGGCCTTACTTGAACAAAATTGCAGCCTCTGAGCAAGGGGAGGATGAACTTCCTGCGCAGGGAATCGTAATGAGCGCAGAAAAACATTAGATGGAGAGTGTCTTGCTCAGAGAAGTTGTCGCAAGGACAGGGTTTTGATGAATCAGGTTTGGAGTAGCCTTTGGGAAAAGCCAGTAACCAGGGAACCATATTCAGTCGGATGGTAAGCTTTGTTTACATATGACAGATATGGTTGCATCTGCTGGCCCAGGCTCAGTGTAGCAAACCTTCTCACTGAAGGTTTGATTAGTTCATTCTCCTCCCTTAGACCTTGGCGTCTGTCTAAAAACTGCTGTTTAAAAGCTCTAATAGCAGTCTTGCCTAGAGGAGTGGGGGTCAAAAACAGACCGGGGCAGCCAAGATTCTCAGTCTGATCCTTAATATATTTCAGCCAGGGAATGTGTAGAGCCTTCTCTAGGGCTAAACAATCTAGGATGATAAGTTGATTTAAATTTGGGTTCGGTTGAGCCCAAATTCTCGACCAACGTAGGAGCGGCGTGACCGCAATCTGGTCTGAGATATAACCCACTCCCAATTCCTCGTGTAAATTAAAAATCGGGGTGGCAACAGGGACCGAGAGAAGTTTGCGCATAAAATTATTCTCGGCCCCTTGGATTTCTTTCACATCCTTATAGCCCCAGATGTCGCTGCCGTAGGTGGCCATGGGGATACACTTCGCATTATAGACCTTCAGGAGCGCAGAAAATGGCTTCGACCCTATTCTTTTCGCAAAATCTAATGTAGCCCCCGCTGCTCTGGCTAACACATTCTTTTTTTGTACGCGTTGGGCGCACCATGAGCGTTGGTCATCGAATAGTACCCCTAAGTATGGGAACGTAGACACTTTTGTTAACTCTGCCCCCTTACAGTAGAACTTGGCCTTGGCCGCCTTCCGGGAGCCTATGGTCATGGCATGCATTTTTTTAAAATTGGTAATTAAATCCAAAGAGTCCATAAAATCTATAAAACAGTTTAAAAGTAGTTGAAGCCCCCTTGCTGTTCTGGACACTAAGACCGCATCATCTGCGTACAGAAGTGCGGGAATCATTTTAGTACCAGCTCTTGGTATGTCTTTCCAACAAGATGTTAAGGAGTCCCCCAGTTTATTAATGTAGAGGGTGAACAGCAAAGGAGCCAATATGCATCCCTGCCGAACCCCTCCTCTTACTGCCCACGAGTCAGTCAGGCTCCCATCTTCATTAAAGCGTACCGCAGCCATTGTGTTATCATGGGCGGTAGCCAGGAAGGAGATCAGAGCGGCATCTAGCCCCATGTCGCGAAGGATCAACCACAGCTTAGACCTATTAACAAGGTCGAAGGCTGAGGTTAAGTCCATAAAAGCCAGATGTAAATCCCCTCCCTTGGCAACAGTATACTTCCCAATCACCAAGTGAAGGTTGAGGCATTGATCCAAGGTCCCTTTCCCCTGCCTGAAGCCATATTGGAGGTCAGAGACGATGTTAGCATGTTCAAGCCAGGCTGTTATGCGCTCCAAAACTACTTTTCCCATGATTTTAGCCGCAGAATCAAGGAGCGAGATGGGTCTATAACATGCCGGGTCATCCCTTGCGCCCTTTTTAAAAATGGGGATGATGACCGCCTTTGCCCATGATAAAGGAAAACCGGACACACAAGCTGCATTAAAGACGTGTGTTAAGATCTTAGCCCAGACTTTTGGGACTGCCATATAAAGGTCAGCCGGTACTCCATCAGGGCCGGGTGCCTTTCCCCCTGAGGTTGAAATGATGTCTTTATAGACTTCATCCATATTAAAAAATAAGGGGGGAACCTACTAATCCGGGAACGGTTTGTCCCACGGAGTCCCCTAAGTTGGCATCACTGTAAATTTTACCAAAGTGCTGGACCCATTTCTCTGCGGGAACTAAGCAATCTCTGCTGGAATTTGGTGTGTCGGCAAAAAGAGAGCTGTTGACAACAGACCAAAATTTAGAGCTATTGGCCAGCACACTGGCTTGGATAAGCTCCTCCCAGGCCATCTCCCTTAACTGTTTTTTCCTACTCTGGACTGCAAGTTTGTAGGCCTTCCTACTATTCTTGACTAATATTGCCTCCCTCGGTTTTTGCTTGAGGGCCTGCATGAGCTCCTTATGGGTAGCCACGCAGGTATCGTCAAACCACCTTTTTTGTTTTGGACACCTTGCTCTGGTCGTAGTGGATAGATTAAAAGCAACCTGTTTAGCAATTAATTCAAAGGCATCTAAAATGGTTCTAGCATGAGATTCCTGATCTAGACACACTTTGAACTCCGAGGCACTAGTAGTATATAGGTTATCAATAAAGCTTTCGGGAGTGATCCTTTCCCACCTCACTCTGCGTGCTTGGTCTTTAAGGCTAATGTTTTTGTTAGTAGCTTGACTCATGACCCTTCCCTTGAGGGCAGCTTGAAGGTGAAGGTCCAATATTAATGGATTATGGTCACTAAAGCAGTTCCAGGTGACACTTAGACTCCTTACGGCCGATGTTAACGGGGAGGATAGCAGAATATGGTCAATTATGCTTTGAGAGCCATGCCCCACGTAGGTGGATACCAATGCTGACCTATCTGATTGTTGTAAACAATTCAGGTTGTAAGCTGACAGGAGGCTTTCTAGGACGGTGCCAGACAGAGTGTTTTCAAAGTGATTTTTCCCCTGCAGGCCGTCTTCCTCCTCCAGCAATGCTAAACAATTAAGGGGGCAAATGCGAGAGTTAAAATCTCCCAGAATTAGTAAATCATAGTAGGCTTCTGTTCCTTCACCATAGCTTGCCAGAAACCCTCTAGTGCCATTAGATGCTCAATCTCGTGGGTTCTAGTGAAAGAATTATAAAAATGTACCACTAATAGGGTTGGCAAATTCTTCCCTGACAATTCCACAGTTGGAACATGGGGCGAACAAGAGTCAATCAGCTTGGCACTATAAGAAAGTTTAAGACTAAACATTAAAAGAAGACCCCCTGGCTCTACCCATGTTTGATGAAGTAGCAAGTTTACAGAATGACATAAATCCGTCCAGATAGAAATGGTCAGTGGGCTCCCATGTTTCTTGTAGAGCAATAATGTGGTGTGTGGCAAGGAAGTGTTCCCAGGAGATGTCTCCCTTTTTTGACCTTAGGCCAGCTATGTTCCAAGAGAGAACCTTTGTCATAGCATCATCAATAATAGTCAGAGTGGGACAGGAATTAACTAAGTTAGCCTGCGCTAATTGAGTTGGAGGGCAGGGTGCAATGGGATTGGAGGGACTAACGTCATTGGTATTGGAGGAACTAACGTCAGAAACAGGCGCTTCCACAACCGTAGAATGGAGAAAGCTGTCTGCGGGGACAAATGCTACCGCAAGAGAAGGTAGTCAATCTTGCATGTCCAAACCAGATAGTGCATGAAATCTATTTGAAGTGTGAGTTGGAAGGGTCACGTTGGGGCAGGGCCCATGGTTTGGCCTATAAAAATAACCACGAGGTAGTGATCATATGTTGGAACCCTTAAATGTTTCAAACTCACAAGGTCTTAACAGGTATCTCACCAAAGCTGGCCTGCGGAAATTAATTACAATGCAGTACCCTTTGATGTTCTTTATGGATGCGCCAACCCACCCAACTCTGCGTACCATGATAATGTCCTTCATATCAGATACCTGGTACCTCTTATTCCTTGATAACCAGTCTACACATTTATTGCGTAATTGAGCCCATGACTCGTGCTGGTCCTTTTTTAAAGTTGGTACCCCTGCCAAGACCAGCACATAGGGACATGCAGCAGGCGGCAGACTCAGGACATCTTGGTTACCTGCCCGGGGATTACTATTTATGATGGATAGAACGTTACTACTAGAGCTGCCAATCAATGGGTTCTGAGCTGCTCCGTTAGGTCGACTCGGGCCATTTGCATTCTCCTGTCTAAAATGGGTACATGTGGTGGTAGAGTGATTACCGGTAGATACAATGCCTTGCCTGCCTGGGTTTAATTGGGGACAGGGCAGAGTTTGATCTAGTGACACACGTGGGTTACTTACAGAGGTGATAGCTCTAACAGTAGGGGGTTGAATTCCAGGTGGGACGTGAGTCGGTGTACTCGTTATACTCGTTGTAACACCCTTAGTGCCCCTACCTCCTCCCTTGGTAGTGGTGGACATCTGTACATTCCCTGCTGGGAGACCGGCCCCCCCTATAATTAAAGCCAAGGTATCTATGCAAGCCTTAAGTGGGGCAAGTTTTTTCTCCAAGAGTTCATTAACTTGTTTATACACTAGTGCGGCGACAGCATCCCCACAGCTCTCCATACAAGGTGCTGCCTCGGTCTGAGTGCTAGTTGAGCAACTCAGCTTTGTTGTCAGTGTTGTCAGTGTTGTCACGGGAGAGTCAGAAACTTCTGGGTTATCATTGTCATTAATTAAAGATGGTTGTATCCAAGCAGAGAGACAGGTTCGTGCGGGGGTGGTGCGAGAGGGCTGCTTCCTTTTAGTGCTGGTGGGTTTCCCAGCCTTTCTCTTCCGTTTGGCCGCAGGGACTCTTGGAATGGGTGGAGCTCCTCAAATGTGAAACACACAAAAGGTGATGGGAGGCTGCTTGCAATAACTCTAACCACTGGCAATAGCTCGGGGTAGCACTCCAACCCATTGTTCTTTTTCTCATCATGTCGCCTCAGTTTGGACCCAGCCATATGAAAACCAGTCTTGACCTTGCTCCTCATGGAACCAGTCCAGCCTGAACTGCCAAGCCATGTTCTCCCTGAACCAGAACACAAGCAACCCAGGACCGATTTCCCCCCAGTTATGGGTTTATCAACCAGTAACATTTTGGTTCCAGTGACATAGTGAGCACGGGACCCACGTTTGGACATACCCATGCCATTTAGGGTGGTACATGAAACACGCAAAAAGTGATGGGAGGCTGTCTGCAATAAGACTAACCACTGGCAAAAGCTCGGGGTATCACTCCAGCCCATCGCTCTTTTTTTCATCATGCCACCTCAGTTTGGACCCAGCCACATGCAAATCAGTCTTGACCTGGCTCCTCATGGGAACAGTCCAGCCTGAACTGCCAAGTCAGGTCCTCCCTGAACTGGAAGACAAGCAACCCAGAACCAGTTTCTCCCTAGTTGTGAGCTCATCAGCCGGGTACAGTTTGGTTCCAGTGACACAGGACCCTTGTCTGGGCACACCCTTGCCACTTAGGGCAGTACATGATACACACAAAAGGTGATGAGAGGCTGCTTGCAATAAGTCTAACCACTGGCAATAGCTCGGAGTAGCACTCCAACCCATCGTTCTTTTGCTCACCATGCCACCTCAGTTTGGACCCAGCCATATGCAAATCAGTCTTGACCCTGCTCCCAATGGGAACAGTCCAGCCCAAACTGCCAAGCCAGGTCCTCCCTAAACTGGAACACAAGCAACCCAGGACAAGTTCTGCCCTAGTTATGGGCTCATCAGCCAGGTACAACTTGGTTCCAGTGACACAGTGAGCACAGGACCCATGTCTGGACATATCAATGCCCCATAGGGAGGTACATGAAACACACAAAAGACGTTGGGAGGCTGCTTTCAATAAGTCTTACCACTGGCAATAGCTTGGGGTGGCACTCCAACCCAACCTTCTTTTGTTCACCATGCCGCCTCCGGTTGGAGCCAGTCATATGCAAATCAGTCTTGACCTTGCTCCTCATAGGAACAGTCCAGCCTGAACTGCCAAGCCAGGTCCTCCCTGAACCGGAACACAAGCAACCCAGGACAGTTTTCACCCTTGTTATGGGCTCATCAGCCTGGTACAGCTTGGTTCCAGTGACACAGTGAGCACAGTGTTGCATTCCGGTTGGCTTGAGGTGAGCAGATTCAGATGTTGGTGGTGCTGTAGGGTAAATAAATACATTACACAAACAAAATCTATAATTCATTTACCTTTTCTACAACACACTTTCAAACAAGATTACTGAACTAAACATATTTTTTAATCAAATGTAAAAAATGACATTTAAAACTTCAAATATTGAAAAAACTATGTTACTGAATAATATTATATAAAACTGTATAATTAATCCACACCTGATATATATAATTGTAACTAATAATATTTTACAAAATTATAAATATTTTACAAAATTAAAAATACATTTAAATATGTAAAACATTCTAAATAATATAAATTATAACATACAATAAAGAAATAAAATGTAACCTTAAACCATAAATATAACATTCTACCAAAATATATTAGAAATAGCACAATAATAAAAAAGATTTTAAACAAATAATTACAATCAAAATGTTGTGCAAATAACTTTTTTGAGCATTTACCTTGATTATTTTTTTACTAAATTATTAGAATATAGAATATTTATAAAAATAATAAAATAAATGTAAAACAAAAGTATCAGTATAACAGCACAACACAAATAAATACATTTTACATTAAAAATGTTTTCAAAATATAAAAAAAATATTTTGTTATAAGATAAAAATTTTAGATTTAAAATTACAAATCACAGTTACAAAACTTCATACTATAACTGATACACAAAATATTACATATTAATTAATACAAACCCATTTTAAAAATCTCCCCACTCTTTTCCCCTATAAACCAAACATCCCACTCAGATAACTATGACACTCATAAAAATACAAAACGCCTCTAATTATTACTTAAAAAATTCATTATATTTACAAATTACGTTCAATAAATTAGAAACGAAAATTTAACAAAATAAATAACATACAACACTAATTCCTTACAACAAAAACATAATAAAAACCCATAAAAACAATGTTATATCCAACAATAATTTAGAAAACAATATTTTTTACAAGGCGATTATAAACAACACTTAAAACAATATTCTTGCCCTTGATATTTCTGTCCACTATTTTTTTGACATAACGATATTCTTGACACAATATATTTGTTTCACAATATTTTTTATTCAATATTTTATCCAAACATCATAGCCCATTGGTACTATCCAGCTTCATTAAATCATTGGCTGCAAATAAAAATGGGAAAAAAATAATGTTTTTTAAATGAAGTTACATTTTTGAGATGTACATTGATGGGAATTTATTGACTGATAGAATATGATCAGAGAGAATTAACTTATGAATTATACATGTTTGTTTTGTCCCGAATGTATAAAAACTGTTACCTGAAATTAATAATTATAGTACCAAATGAATGATAAATGATGAAAAGTACATTGTTAGATAGTGATTGACTGATTGTACATTACTTAAGAATATTATCTTGGCTACAAATTTATGTTTTTTAAATTAATTGATGTTTCATGAAAAGAATACATCTTTTTATGACTTAGATAATATACGATTGTTATAATTACTTGATACTAATGATCCGTATTATAGGCATAGGTTAGATTTCAGAAATATGTTTGTTCGTCATGTTGAGGCATCAATATTTTTGCATTTGTTATGTTTTTGCACAATGAGATTCTTATTCATTCAGTTAACATAGTCATCCTGATGATGGTTCTGGTTGAAATAAATTTGGGTATCAAAACATCAACATAAACATACTAAGTGAATACGTTTTCATGTAACTGGCAGTTTCATCTTTATATAAAGAGATATTGGCTTTGTCTAACAGTGTTACTTTTTGTTTTTCCCTTTTCTATCTTTGTGTAAAATTTAGTCTTATTTGTGTTGTTATGCGCACATATTTGAAGGTTGATACCTTATTCAGTTCTTGTCTCTTTAGGGGAATATTTTGTTTAAAGAGTTTTGGCCTCTAAAGCCATGGTATGACCGCCCATCAGATTAGGAGTTAAATCCTGATCTGGCTGGCTGTCCTGCGGCTCTAAGACCACCGGCATATATGTCACACCGTGCAGGAAGGTGCAGTCGGTGCTCTGACTGCGGCAGTCTGCATGATAGGCTCTTCTGTGAGTCTAGCAGACCGCCGCCATCAGACCACCGCAGGACCGCCCACCAGATCAGGATTTAACTCCTAATCTGGTGGGCGGTCACACCATGGTTTTGGAGGTCTAAACTAAATATATGCCACACCGTGCAAGAAGTGGGGGTGCAAATCCAGGGGGGCACTGTATGTGCCCCCCCCCCGCATGCACCACCAGGCCTAAATCAGGCAGGGGGCCCTGTTAGGGCCCACTTTGTTCCCATTCCACCACCCTTTTCATGGAGGGTTCACCGCCATGAAAAGGGCGGTGAAATGGCAACTCAGAATATCCTCGGCGGTGCCGGCTGCTGCACTGCCAGCATACCCGCTGTAGGGGGCGCCCGTGTTCGCCTTGCACCCATTGAGTCAATGGGAGCCCGCGTACACGTTGTACGTCCGGCTCCCATTGACTTCAATGGGAGTCCGACCGACTCGAGTCCGATTGCATGCGTGCGCATCGTACTCGTTCGGTCGGACTGCCAGGGTCCGATTCGGTCGGAAATCTCTCCGGGTCCGGCTCGGTCGGAGAGATTTCCGGCCTGAATCGGAATCGGCCCCCAAATCTACAGTGAAAACATATACTGGTGGCCAGGCATTGATGTAGATGTAGAAAGGATGGTGATAGAGTGCAGCAATTGTTTTGCAGCTGACAAAACTCTTAAAACATTGAGATCACCTATGTGTGACTACAAGTGTCCGAATTGCCCGTGGGAAAGTGTGGGTCCTATTTGGTGATTCTTACAAATATATCATTGTATCAATGGATGTTTTTTCGAGAAAGCCATGTATCAAAATTGTTGACAGGGTAAATACAGAGTCTGTCTTTAAGCTTTTTATGAGATATTTCCGTGTGAAGGTACAAACTCACATATTATCAGTGACAAAGGGATGGAGACTACATCTGACAAAGCAAAAATGTACGTAAGAGATTGTGGTATTACTCACAGAACCACGTCACTTTACAATCCAAGTGGCAATGGCATGGTGGAATGTTTCAACAGACTTTTGAAAGGAGACATCCAATTAGCTTACAAAAACAATGTCAATTGGGAATTACAAGTATTTAAAACTGCATGGTTTTACAGAATCACTGAAGTAGCAGCCACACGGTTTTTACATTTTGAAATAATGAGAAAGAGGAAACCAGCCGCAGCCCATGCAGGTAAGAGCGGTGGGGCCTAGTGGCGGGATAGGTGTTCGACGGACGATGACGAGGGAAAATTAAATAAATAATTAGCTTTCCCTCCTCATCTCCCATCGAAATCTTCCCTCTCCTCCCCCCCCCCCCCCACCGGGCCCCACCGCTCTTACCTGCACGGGCCGCGACTAGAGGAAACTTCAGTTAGGTGGTCTTCAAACATGGTCAAAGAAAGATAGGTAAACATGAAAAATATGAGACGTATTATGATGAAAAACATGGTGCTAAGACTGTAAAAGTAGAAATTGGGCAATGGGTCAGGATTAAGAAATCTGGCAAAATACCAAAAGGAGTTTGTACATTTCTCAGACTTCATTGTGTTGTTCAAGTCTTAAAGAGTTCAGTGAGAGTACATGATGGAAGATGCTGACATATGAGCAGGGGGGCTCCTTGTGTCAATCCTCCCTTAAGGAAGAATGTAAAAAAATCATTGCATCTTTGGAATGAAGTGGAAGAGAGTGTTAATAATGAATCATCTGAGCCAATGTTTTCAGATCTTATAAATATGCCATTGGAGTCACCCTCCGCTGGTAATGTCAATGATGATGAGCCAATTGTTTCAAATTCTATGAATATGCATTGGACTCCGTCACTGCTGCTGGAACTAATGATGATGATGAAAATGGGTGCTTGCAAACTGTACTACTGTGTTAATTTACTTCCTTGAGCTGCACCACCACTTAAAGTTTCTGGATTATTAGTTTAGAGGGGGTTCCCATCAAGTTAGCAACCCAGTACCCTATTAGGTAAATGCATTTTCAATGACAAATCAACAGTCTTACCCTCCAACAAATCCAGGTTGCGTGTTAAAGGAGTAACAAAACAACATTAAAATCAAGCAACCAATCAGTAAGATTCCCAAACCAATGTAGTCAAAAGAAAATAGATTAAAGGAAGCCCAAAATGAAAAGTGGATAAGGCAATATATATATTTTTGAAAACAAATGCCAAAATGCACATAAGCTCAACAGATATGTTAAAGTAAATGGTCGTTTCTGTGCAGTACTGATAAACACTACCAGAGGCCACTCTTACATCAAAAACAAAATTCAGGTGTCAGCACACAAGCCTGATCATGCCCTAAGAGCAAGAAAGAGTATGTCCTCTTGCAGGTGGGCTTCCAACCTGCAAAGATTTCTTTGGGTGACAGGGATGCCACCTAGCCAGTTTTTTAACAGCATGGGCAGTATTTTTATGCCCCAGCCGGTACAAAAATTAGCAAAAAAATGGGCCTACTCCCCTCACTCCCGTTCTACGGTAGGTGTAAAGGATGTTCCTATCAGTCGCCTCCCTCCATCTTCCTCCCAAAGCTCATCCAGGATGCTGGACCTCTTTGTTCTTCTAAGGGCCCTGCTGGGGTAATTTACATTTAATCCAGGTCAGCGTGGTATAAAGAAAGCCTGATCAAAGTCATAGCAGGAGGCGGAAAGGAGACACATTATGTCCCTGGAACCTCCGTGGCTCATGCAGAAATGAGCCATGTTCATACAATCATGTTTGCTACATGCAACATTATTCACATGGCCTGCTGGGCTCCATGACACTCTTTCCCAGAGCCTTTCCTTTGATGTGATTGATAGCTGCAGGTCTAGGCCACAGGAGTTCATATTCGCCATGGAAGTCCAGAAGCCAAGGGTTTAAAGTCATGCTGTAGTCTACATGTGACACGGGCCTTTACACCACTGGTGCCTTTTGCTCCACCATATAAGTATGGCCTAATTAAAGAGTCAGATATGCCAATCCAGATTACCTCTCTACAGAGCACCTACACTGGAAGCTGGTTAGCAGTTTCCCAGTGTCCAGAATCAAAAATAGCAGCAAATCCAGTGAGAGAAAGAGAGCGGATTCCTGCAACGAGGCTAAACGAGAAGAAGGCAGCACTCCACACATGCACCAGCTCTGCAGGCAGCTGCGGAAGATGAATTGCTGCATGAAGCACTCCCTGTTTTCTCTAATATTCATTTATAAACATAACATAGCATGCATAATACCAGTGGCAAACTCATAAAGGTTACAGAGGTCATACAACAACGGCACAACTTTGCAAACAAACATACTGGTCATCCAGTAATCGCTGCATACACTAGTTGGAGCTGTGTACCATGTGCATGCCGGATAACATAACATGAGATGACATGACATATCAATTATTATTCTCCTTTCCCAGACACTCTCACCTTAGGCTCTCAGCCAGAAATCTCAGCATATTAGTAAACTCAACCAGGAGCTTGGATCCTTCCTCACACCCACAGTTACTGCTGCCAGATGCCAGAGGCTCAATATCCGAAACAGTTTGTCCTCACATCCCTTACCAGTTTTACCTACCGAAGCTGGAAAGTAGAATTAACTAATCCTTGTCACTCATCGCTGCGTCTTATGCCTAGCACCACGAAAAGTAAATATGTTGAAATGTAATTTTTAACTAATATATTTAAAGGAACTTGGGGGCTTATTTACAATCCCCTAAGGCCACCACAACGTCACTTTTTCAGACATTAAGATGGCGATAGGGGCTTTGCTTATTTAGAAGGCAGCGTTAAGCCACTTATGTGGCTTACTTAAGGCTGCCTTGTAAATAAGGCACCCTTCACGCTGTACTTAATGTGAAAGGGGTGGGCAATGGATGTTGTGGTGGGCGTTCCCCCGCAACACCCATTGATTTTGATGCTGCCCCATATTTACAAGGGTGGCGTAAATATGGGGCAGCGCCAAAATTAAGACCAGGGAAAACCTGGTCTTACCCTTGCTGTTTCCATTTGTGCTGCGTTGTGCAGCACACATAGAAACAGAAAAAGGCCATTGATTGTTTATGTGCAGGAAGGTCCCCCTTCATGCACATAAACAATCATTAAAAAAAATGACGTTTTGCAACTTCTATTTGTGCTGCATTAAGGTGTCCCTTCCTGCACATAAACAATCTTCTCCTGCCACGCAGGTAACCTTGCACTATGGTGCAAGGGTGTCTGCGTGGCACTAAGCCGCTACATCAGCGCCAGCGCAGGGGGAAACGCAGGCTGCACCGTATCCTTGTAAATACGGTGCAGCCCTGCATTTCAGAAGTGGCGGAGCACGACGTTAAGCAAAGGAGGCTAACGCCGTGCTCCGCCACTTCCTCGTAAATATGTCCCTTGGTGTCTACTCTGTTCATTGCCCACTACGCACCATGCATCTTAACAACAAATGTTTGGATTTGTCGCTATATTCAGCGTTTTTGTTTAAATGCTCAGCTTTGGCAATTCTGGCACAATGAACAAGTCTATTATTAGGTGTTCCACCACCTGAAAACGGGAAAGGGATCCAAGGACCCATGTTTATGAGGAAGGACCATCAGAGCTCGCTGGGTGTGGTGTAAGATGCACACTATTGGGCAGGTAAGGGTAATTAATAAACTGCTAAAATTATTTTTCTTTGTCTTTAGAGTAACTATAGAAAGGGAGCAAGAAATAACCTGACAGGTAAAAGGAAGAGTGAACTGCAAGCATCTTTTTATATGCCAAAGAGGTTTATTTATTTTAAATAAATGACAAAGGCCTGCCCATATAGGGAGAAAGGGGCTTTGGGGGGCAGCCGACTACAGGGAGGCCTGCCCCCCCGGAGATATTTGGAGGGTTAGGAGTGAAGCGACTGCCTCTTGGGGTTTGGGCTTCATTAGAGCCCAAGGTAGCCCAGAAAGGTTTTTCATTAGGGGTTCCTTTTGGGCTCCTTGACACCATTTTTGGTACAGGTGACCTGGTGGTTTGTGGCAGGGAGCCTGTAGTTTAGCATTTTCTGTAGGCAAGATTTTCCTTGTTTCCCCATTTAGTAGCATTTTGGGCTTTTCAGGATTGCGACAGCAGTGGAAAAAATAGAAGCCATGTAAGGCACATGGACCTTGTGGTAGGTGGGGATACACACTAAGTCAGCAGCCTGCTTGAACTTGTATGTCTCTAGTGTAGCACCCCTGGATTGAAAGGCCAGGCTCCCTTTCCTTTTCCTGCCAAACAAGGCTCCTTTTTGCGCACTGGGCCATCCCTTGTTTCTTACCTATCTTGTGTGTAGATTGGGTTCACCTGTCTGTCTAAGTTTGCTTTGTTTGGTATTCTATGTGTGTTGAATGCCTTGAAGTCCATTGGGTGTTGTATGTATTTTTTTACAATGCATCCCTTGCTATGATTTTTAGGGTGGTGAGTCCCCCTGACTCACATGCCAGAGTGAGGTGAGGAATGTTCCTCAACATCAGCGGGTAAGTCTCACTTTTGTAAATTCTTGTGCCAGGATTTGGCCTTCTGTTGTGTTTTACATTTCTCTATCTAATGTACTAATGATTAATTTTAATCTACATGGTAGATAGACACGGCACAGTGAGGTTCTTCCGTCTGGAGCGCTTCACTGTTTAGCTTCACAGGTTGTGGCCAGCGTAACTGTCTAATGCTTGACCTAGCTATTCCAATTATTTAATCTTTTCCTATGTATGCATTTCTCTAGGTACCACCAGTGAATCCATCAATCTAAGATAACCTTACAGTTTCACTGGATGGTTTTGTATATTTGATATATTGTTTTCCATTATTGTTTTGTTATTCACACACAACGAGGAGCAGCTCTTACAAGTTGGTCCTTAAGAGAGCCGCTACACCTCTACATGAGGGTGACTAGGCTGAAACATGTTGACCACATTTTGACACTAACTGCGTGTATATGTTTTTCCAGTGAGTGCCCTGTTTTTAAACCTGGACCAGGGATGCACCAATAAAGGGTTATTGCGTACCTTGGAGATAGTTTTCTTTATCACTTTTTAATTGCTCTGCTACTCTCACTACATTGAGCTCATCACTATGGTATTTAGCATAATCTCCTTTACAAAACAAACATCCCTGAGCTCCCCCCTCTTAGAGAGGGGGTTGTAACCCGTGCCGTGGCTAGGCATCACAGCATAAGGAGAATCCCAATAATTAAGCATGCCACCTTTGGTGGGTGAGGGAATTCGTCTTTTTAAAGGGATATCCCTCTGTGGCTAGGTCTTTGTCTTGACAGTTGTTTATTACCTCTTAGACTCAGGGGTTTCTTGTTTGTGGTATATTTATAGGTCGGGGAGCTAACCCTTGCAGGTCTTTAAATCTCCTCAGACCCCTCCCTTTTTGTGATAAAAAAGAAGGTGGGGAAGAGGCCCAGAATTCTGCCTGCCTGGATCGCCAGGAATCCCAGCCGGTAGCCGTGGAAGTCTTGGCTTGCTCGCCGACCAGAAAAATGCATGCGGCAGCATCGCAGGAGAAACCGGTGAGTGTCAGGGTCCGTTCTGCCACAAAACGAGCAGCCCCTCGTGTGAGTAAGGGCAGGGCCTCTGTTTCTGGAGAGGGCCTGAGTGGTTTGGCAAGCCAGGCCCTCACGGCCTTGCAACAGTGGGGCCGCAGGGCGCAAAGAATATGGAGGCGGTTGCAGGGGACGGCAGCAATGTGGCTCTGTCGGCCATCACGTCCCTGGATGTGGGGAAAGGGAGAGCAGCCCGATCACAAGGGATGCACATGTATGGGGACGCTCAAAGATTAAAGAGCATGATACAGGAGACAGCTGTAGCCCCCCCCTGCCGAGATGTATGAAAGTGGTAGAGATGCTGGGGGCAGATAGGAGGCCATGAATTTAATTGAGGAGGGCCCCAGTGAGCATGGCCTCTCCAGGGAAAATGGGGTCAAACGGCACAGCATACATGAAAATACAAGGGCACAGGTGGTGTGGCCTGAACTAGAGCTGTGGGATTGACTGCAGAAGGCCCCACAAGTAGCGAGTGGAGGTCCTTTGGGGTGTTCTATTGGTATCCGCACCCCGTCTGTCTGTGTACCCCCTACGCGATTCCCTCGCTTTGCGCATGCGTGTTTCGGAGCATGTTGGGTGCGCAGGTGCATTAAACTTATACATGTTTTTTTGCGCTCCCCACACAACAGCAAAGCATGGCCATCATGCTGACATCAAGCGCTACCAATCACAGCTCTGCAAACCACTGACATCATGCGCTACCAATCACAGCTCTGCAAATCTACGATACCCTCCCAACCTTCTAGAAACTTTCCTAATCAGCAGTCACACCCCTGCGGATAGTGTTAATATCTGTACCAGGTATTGCTCACAGCGTTGTTAAAAGAGTTCACAACTTTTTTTCCTGTTGTTTCAAGGTGAGTTGTTTAATCTTGGCCTAATTAACTGTGGAATGTGACTGGTGCACATACAAAATGTACCAATACCTTTGGGTCGAGTTCCATCTGTGTAAAAATAGCAAATGGGACTTTTTTACTCTTAGCCTAAATAACACTTTGGCCACCTTCTATGCGTTTTGTTGAATGCAAGCGGGGACAGCGTCGAAGGGTGTTGCTGCCATGAGGCTGTCCCCGCTCATAACGCCCCTCACACCCTCGTAGGCCGCGCTGTTGCCACGAGGTTGTTCGTATCTCAACGATCCAACAATCCAAAATTAGACAAAGAAGCCAAGCAAATTTGGGAAAAAAGACTTGCCATCATCTGTCTTCTGCGATCCTTGTAGAAACAGAAAATGAATCCTTCACAGGCCCTGCTGCTGCCACGAGGTTGTCCGTCTCCCAACGCCCCTCGTGAGGCCTCTTTAGCAGTGCGGCCTGCGTCTGCTGTGCCCTCGTGTCTCCCAATGCCCCCATACACTTTGCCCATGAGGCCGCGCCAGGCGCAGGCCGCGCTGCTGAAGAGGCCTGTTTTCACCATCGCACCAGTTGGCCTCTTTAGCAGCGCGGCCTGTGGCTGGTGCACCCTCGTGGCTCCCAAATGCCCAGTGGTCATAGTCAGCAGGTTCGGCAGGGCACTTCTTTCCCAGTGAAGACAAGGACAGTGTGCACTTGCGCTCTGCGGCCAGCAGCTGCCTCCCCCGCCCCTCTTACTTTCTTCCTCCTATTCCCTCTCCTTCTGTGTCGCTGCTCCTCAGGCCTGTTTTCACCACCGCACCAGTTGGCCTCTTTTGCAGCGCGGCCTGTGGCTGGTGCACCCTCGTGGCTCCCAAACGCCCAGTGGTCGTAGTGGGCGTGTTCGGCAGGGCACTTCTTGCCCACTGAAGACAAGAACAGTGTGCACTTGTGCTCTGCGGCTGGCAGCTGCCTCTCCCGCCCCTCTTACTTACCTCCTCCTATTCCCTCTCCTTCTGTGTCGCTGCTCCTCAGGCCTGTTTTCACCACCGCACCAGTTGGCCTCTTTTGCAGCGCGGCCTGTGGCTGGTGCACCCTTGTGGCTCCCAAACGCCCAGTGGTCGTAGTGGGCGTGTTCGGCAGGGCACTTCTTGCCCACTGAAGACAAGAACAGTGTGCACTTGTGCTCTGCGGCTGGCAGCTGCCTCCCCCGCCCCTCTTACTTTCTTCCTCCTTTTCCCTCTCCTTCTGTGTCGCTGCTCCTCAGGCCTGTTTTCACCACAGCACCAGTTGGCCTCTTTAGCAGCGCGGCCTGTGGCTGGTGCGCCTTCGTGGCTCCCAAATGCCCAGTGGTTGTAGTGGGCCAGTTCGGCAGGGCACTTCTTGCCCACTGAAGACAAGGACAGTGTGCACTTGTGATCTGTGGCTGGCAGCTGCCTCCGCCACACCTCTTACTTTCTTCCTCCTATTCCCTCTCCTTCTGTGTCGCTGCTCCTCAGGCCTGTTTTCACCACCGCACCAGTTGGCCTCTTTTGCAGCGCGGCCTGTGGCTGGTGTGCCCTTGTGGCTCCCAAACGCCCAGTGGTCGTAGTGGGCGTGTTCGGCAGGGCACTTCTTGCCCACTGAAGACAAGGACAGTGTGCACTTGTGCTCTGCGGCTGGCAGCTTCCACCCCCACCCCTCTTACTTTCTTCCTCCTATTTCCTCTCCTTCTGTGTCGCTGCTCCTCAGGCCTGTTTTCACCACCGCACCAGTTGGCCTCTTTTGCAGCGCGGCCTTTGGCTAGTGCGCCCTCGTGGCTCCCAAATGCCCAGTGGTCGTAGTGGGCAGGTTCGGCAGGGCACTTCTTTGGGGGCCAGCAGCGCGGTCACACACTTCACAGATTGGCTCCATGTAGACAGAATGGCGTGCAGCAGCTTTGATTTTATTTGCAGCGCCTGCCATCCGCAGACAAGTAAGTGGTGTTTTTTGTGCTGTCCAACCCCTTACAGTGTTGTGGGGAGGGTCATGGTGCAGGGTGTTGGTTTGCAGCCTTTTTAGGACCCTGCCCTTCTAAGCACCCAACCAGTCTGGGCACAGCTAGCCAAACCCCTTGCAAAAAGTAGTCTTTTAAGTAGTCACTTGGTGATTCTTTCCCATATGTTACCAGTTGGACTCTCTATGTATGGTACTCCCCCAGATATGACTATTATTCATAAGTAATTCCAAAAGGGATATTTCTCCAAACATCAATTTTAACAAGTGTTACTCTCAGTTATCTTCGTCTGTAGCCCAACCAGCAGCATGCTGGATATGTGACGTGTAATAATATATTTCCATATCTGTGAGTCCAAGACCTCCTTCCTCTAAGTCCAGTTTCAGGACATCAAGTGCCTCTCTACTTCTGTTTTCCACCCCCATCATAGTAATTACCAATCTATTTCTTGAACTAATCGTACTGTTTCGGCTGCATAGATTACGCTGGGTGCGCATATTTGGCTTTATGCTGATTCCAATGTTTTTTTACACTCTCATCTCGAGGTGTGTTTATGTTCAGTTATTTATGGCTTTGTAATAAATTGACTAACCTTACGGAATTATCTGTGGTTACTATGAGTCTAGAGAGTCATCTGTTGAACTGATTTGGAAATAATGTTGAACTTTCTCGCCTTTATGCTTTCAAGCTGCTAAAAAGAACCATTGGACAGTGAGGGGCCGATTCCGATCTCGGTCGGAGGCGGACCCAATACCATTCGGTCGGGAAAAAAGCCATGCGAAAGCCTGTTTCCCGACCGAACCGTACGCGGGTCCGGCCGAGCGAGTACGATGCGAGTCGCCGACCGACTCGTCCGGGCGTCCCGACAACTCCGACCGACTCGCTCGGACTCGAACCGCTCCGACCGACTCGCTCGGACCCGATTCGCACCGCGCAATGGAGACGTTTTCCGGCCGGGTAAGTACGATGCGCACCTCGACCGCTCCGACCGACTCGCGCCGTCCGACTCGAACTCGCTGTCGGAGCCGTACTTTGGGGTCCGTGTCGGACCCCTGTCTGCGCGTACCCGTGCGAGGCGCACACAGGGGGGACCCAAGGGTCCCCCTACCTGTGCGTGTACGCCGCGAAGCGCTCGCGGCGTACTCGCTGTAGGGGCGCCCTTGTCCGCCTCGCACCCATTGGAGTCAATGGGAGCCCGCGTACGCGTTGTACGACCGGCTCCCATTGAGTTCAATGGGAGTCCGACCGACTCGTGTCCGATAACATACGGACGCATCGTACTCGTTCGGTCGGACTGCACGGGTCCGATTCGGTCGGAAATCTCTCCGGGTCCGGCTCGGTCGGAGAGATTTCCGGCCCGAATCGGAATCGACCCCTGAGTGTGCATGCACCCCATTCCAGCACAGCATGGACTTAACAGTTCCATGACGTTCAGGAACGTGCACTAGTGGTCCTGTTGCCTTGCAGTTAAAGGCTCACATATGAGCCTTTACACTGCCACTCAGCGGGACTGATACGCCTCCCGCCAGGCCATAAAATTATTCCTAATCTGTCAGGTGGGTGGCAGGGCAGTTTAGTGGTCCTGGGCCAGTTGCATGGCACCCGGTTTGCAGCCGGCAAACTTGAAATCAGGCTCCCAGTCTTTTTCAGTCTTTCAAAGCACATGGTTGGAACCGAAATCGAGAAAGGTATGTCTAGTTAAGACCAATGTGAGCACGGAAACTTGGGTACTTACATCTATGATGTTCTCTTAACTTATTTCACTGTTTTTCATTATTTTAAAGAGAAATGGATGCCACAAAATACCAAGAGCTTCTGGATTATGTAAGCCGTAATGTGTATCCTGAAGGTTTCAGTAAAATCCAGAAGCATGGATTACGTAGACTGTCTAAAAATTCCCCATTGACGGTACTCTAATTTTCTAACTATTGTTTTTTTTATTACAATTTGACTCTAGAAATTTTAAGTTGAATTGCGGGACTTGCTTGAAATAATTATTACGAATTGTTAATCATGTAGCTGATATAAAAATTACAACTTTGGTGCTAACAAGTATTGCATAGTACATTAGGTTTAAATATAAAAAAATTATGGGTCTCATTTCGATGTCGGTGCGGCGTAGGGACTCCCTATCCCTAAAATGGTGGCTGTATGGATTATCATGTTCCCTCCCCACCAGCCTTTCCATGGCTGTTCACTCGCCATGAAAAGGGTGGCAGGGATGGACATTGGGGGCTCTTAGCGGGCCCCCCTTCATCACTGGCCCTTTTCTTTGGGTGTGGGGTGGGGCACCTATGGTGCCCCCCCAACATATCCCTGTGCCAAGTGACAGTCACCGCATGGTGCCTGTCACATAGTACATGGATATGTTTCACATCCCTGTTTTCCATTGCGGTAGGTGCTGTAGCCAGCAGCACCCAATGCAATGGAAAAGGTGGCCAATGCGACTGCCACGGTGGCGGTTGTATCGTAATTTGGCCTGTGGGACCCCCAACACTATGTCAGGCGGTCCCCATCCCCCTTAGGGTGGCGGGCAGATGTGAGTCCACCCGCCATCCTAATCAGGCCCACTGCCCAGTCGGTCGCATTGCACTTTTCTCAATGGTAGCTTGTCTTACGGCCGGTTGAGAAAAGGGAGGTTCAGTTCATACTTGCACCCTGTGGCAGGCACCTTAAGGTGCCTGCCAAGGGGTGAAGGGATCAACAGGGGGGCACCATAGGTGCCGCCTCGGCCTCCAACCGGAAGTTGTGCACTCAAGGGGGCCCTGCTGGGGGCTACCTCAGTTGAATTCCGACAGCCTTTTTGTTTTGTAAAAGCTAGCACATAAAGTCAGCCAAAACCCGACATTGTAATCTCAAGGGCGGAAATGCCAGATTCTGACAGTCTGATGGACTGTTAGAGCCCGTCAGAATACAGCCAAAATAACTAGCAGGTTTTCGTTACGACTCCATCCTAACAAGGCGGTCGTAAAGTAAACTGGCCGGCCCATTATGATGTGACTGTAAAAGCTCTGACCAATGGTGGGAGCCTTTTACGGTTGCATCGTAATTTGCCCCTATATCTCTTTATTTAAAATCATTTTCAAGATATTTTTTAGAGACCGATATATTGCATAAATTGCTTTTTTATTAAATTGCATAACAACTGAATACTGCTTATATATTCTGGATTATGTGAATGTACTTTCTTTTAGTCATATATTTAAGTGACCTATATTTGAGTTTATTTAGAGATACATATTATAAATGTAAATGTTATTCTTTTTGACATGCATAGTAACTGAAACACTTTTTTGCTTTGTCCTTTTGGTTTTGACAATAGATGGGAACTTGTTCTACACTGGTAAAGGAAAGAACACAAAAGTTGTCATTGGTGCTGAAGCTGCCCAAAACATTTTTTTGTGAATTTCATTCGTCTCTTATTGGTGGCCATTCAGGAATCAACAAAACAAAAAAAAAGTATTACCACCCGATTTTATTGGCCAAATATGACAATTGATATTGAACAATGGGTGAGTTAGAAATTTTCTAGTCTTTCAAAACAATTTGTTGATAAATAAAAATCTCACTTGTAATCATGTCTTATAAGCCATTCTTATTAACCTATTTATTTTTGTTTTAAAAATCTCATATTTGAAATCTCTCGTTATTCTCTTGCTCATGGGTCTGTTGTCCCATCCATTGCTGTCAGAAATGTTGAGTAATTCAAATGTTTATTAAATTTAGAGTGTTTCTTTAATCTATCAATTATACCATTGTTTGCACCAATATAAAGACGCTGTTTTGTAAGGATATGTTCTTTAGAATTTTTATGATTTGGCAGGTGGGCTTTAAATAATGTAATTTTTCACAAGGAAGTGAGTCAGGCACTAGTGTTGGAGGGTATGATATTTCCATGAACACCGTCTACACTAGAGATACGAAGTCAAAACGTTGTTGTGAATTTGTTATTTGTGTGACCCCATTTGAAATTTTTCTTTGAGAGATCTTTATTTCTTCATTTTTAGATCAAAGAGTGTGATATGTGCCAAAAGGAACAACCTGCACTCCAGATTTCCTCTGATATAAAACCAATTAAAGTATGTTCTTTATGTGTTATGTTTTGCTTCATGAACTTACAGCTCTGTAGGTATGATTGTAAATATTTAATATAAATGTGTGACACTTGCATAAAATGCTAAATTTTTAAAGAAAAAATGATTTTGCCTATTTTTTGTTAACATTTATTTTTAATGTGTATATTAACAGTTGGAAGAAGTTTGGGAACTTTTAGGAGTGGATTTGATGGGACCTTTACCGACCACTCCTACAGGATACAAATATATTCTGACTGTAACAGACTATTTCTCCAAATGGGTTGAGGCATTTCCACTCAAATCAAAGACTGCAGTCGAGGTTGCTTCCAGACTGTTGCTTACACCATGGAAGTCCGAAAAGGGTTCTATAAGACTAAGGCCGGGAGTTTGTGAATGAAGTGAGTGTCCAATATAGGCCTTACTTATTGATAATGCAATTATGATAATATCTAATCTGTGTTAAATATATATAGCATTTTTTTGTAATCAATAACATTTGAAAGGTATATTTACCTTTTTTATATATGAATTTAATGCATAAAGCTTTGTAAAAAAATATTTTTTTTGGTATGGTTTACGAATGCAAAAAAAGCACGGTAAAGGTAAATCTCAATTCTAATATTTAAAAAACATTAATGTTCCCCTACTATTTATTAACTTACTACATTAGAGTAACTGAGATCTTTTTTATCAAAACAATTGTTTGTAAATCTAGAAATGAATCATCCTTTAAGTTAAGTAAAATGGGATTTGGAAAAAGTCATAGATATCTATTTAGAAATGGCATGATTAATTAATATACAAGCACTGTCATATTTAATGACAGTGCTATTTGTTAAATTGCTCTGCACCCTTTCATTCAGTGGCTGATTGCCTCATTGGGGTTACAATCCTTTGTTACTCTGTTTGAGAGCAGGACCACACTAATTGCTACCCACTTATCAGTGTTCGTCAAAATTCTTCCCATGTGATGCAAGTCACGTACCATTTTTATTACCCATTCTTTGAAAAGCAAGAAATGCAAAATCGAAGTGCGAATCCGAGATTCGCGTTAGCAAGGTGCGAATCGCAAATTGAGATTCGCAAAGACATGCATCAAAAATCGCAAATAGCGAATATCCTAAAAATCGCTATTATCATTTCGCAAATTGCGATTGCGATTATTAGCGATTCTGTATTATATCGCTAATTTCTTCATGCATTGCTTTTTGCGAGTTCTAAATAGCGATTCCTTAGAAATCGCTATTTGGGAATCGCTATTTTCTATTTTGATGCATGTGCCTGCAAATTCCTTAAAGGCCAACAGGCACGGTCATTTTATACTGTAGGTGTCTGTTTGCTTTTGTCTGCCCTTGTCTGCCCCTGTTAGTCGGATTGTGCTTTTTAAGGTGCTGTTACACGTCTGTGTACTACATAAATACAGAAATAGAACGTTCTGTAAGTGCTTGGTCTGTTACGGCGAGTCTTTCCGTTTCTTCCAGAATCCACACGGAAAACTCTCATTCAGACATTGGTTTTAAGCCGATTAGACCAGTGTTTCCCAAACGTTTGACTCCTGAGGACCCCCAGTAAGTCACTACTGGAAGCCGGGGACCCCCAAGCAATTTGTAATATTTAAATTTCAAACATTAAAACAGTAATTCGCGAAAAATACACAAACAAGTGCACACCAAACAAATACTCTAATAGCTAAAGATTTTATTAATTTATATTGAACAAATTTGCAAAAATCTAAAGATTTTAATGGGAAGGTTAGTGATGCACCTCTGCGACTAACTTTCCAATGTTTGATTTTATTTCGCGGTACGAGGCTCGTGCTCCTGCGAGGGCCATACTGGAAACCCAAAACACCCCTGGCAAATGTTGTCAGACCAGTCCCTGTATAGTGCGCACCAAGTCCAGCGAGTGAGCCTGACCACTACAAAGGGAGCTTTGGGGGGCTCTCCCCTCCAAGAAAATTAGGGGAAAATGGTGCATTCCACACACATTTGTCATTATATATTGAATTGTATTATCTTTTAAAGCATAGTAAATAATGACCTTACTGTGTACCAGGATACAATGATCTTTGTTGGGGTTCTTCAATGATTCCCTCACTATCACCCTCCAACAGTACCTCTTATCTCTCCATAGCCCCTCTGTCACATGTATTGCATTTGTTTTATAGCATCTCTCATACCAGTGTAGGGCAGAGACAATGAATCATACATGTGTAAATCAGTGTATAGAAAATGTTACATAAGGCAAAGGGGACTTCAAGGTGTAGGATTCACATGTCATATATACTGGTAGGCATTTTTTAAGAGTGCTTGGTCTGCAGAAGCACAAACTCAGGATTCAGAACATAGCACAGTGGTTGGCATTGACGTTAATAATAAGAATTTATTTCTACCCAAGTAAACCTTTATTAGCAGCATCAGGATAATGAAAGACTGAGAGAAAACATAACTTACTAACTTGTACCATGCAGTTTGAATGCAGCTCTTTGATGGCAGTTCATAGCTCACTGTGCTAGTTTACGATTGTAATTTATGAACTGCACAGTAACAACAGAAGCTCTGTGACAAAAGCAGTAACCCATTGAGCTACGCACATAAAATATTTTTTTTAATGCATGGTACACGTTCTTTGCAGCAGGCATATTAAACCTCTGTGCTTCCTTAGAGGAGTCAAAGCTGCCACTGGACAAAACTCCCATCTCTCTCCAGCAGCTACATTAATCACCGGAGTTATCTTAACACTTTTATTGTTGCTTTGAAAACTGCTGTTTATACAAGGAACTTTGCAGTGCTTTTAAAACTGCTGCCTGCGGACCCCCTGGGAATACGTCACGGACCCCTGTTTGGGAACCACTGGATTAGACTATTGTAATGCTCTCCTGGTCTCAGCTAATGAGTCCTCGCTGTGCAGACTGCTCATCCTCGGCTCCAACCCCTCAGCCTGGGACGACTCCTGGTGGCCAACGATGCTGGGAGCAGCCCCGACACCCACCGACCACGCACGCAACCTGGGAGTCATCCTCGACTCAACGCTCTCCATGGCCAAGCAAGTCAACGCAGTCTCAACCTCCTGCTTCAACACCCTCCGCATTCTTCGCAAGATCTACAGGTGGATACCGACAGACACAAGAAGAACAGTCACCCAGGCCCTCGTCAGTAGCAGACTTGACTATGGGAACGCCCTCTACGCGGGAGCCCCGGCCAAGCTCATCAAGCGACTGCAACGCATACAAAACGCCTCCGCACGCCTGATCCTCGATGTACCTCGCCACAGCCACATCACCCCCCACCTGAGGAACCTGCACTGGCTCCCCGTTGACAGGAGAATCTCCTTCAAACTCCTCATCCACGCACACAAGGCACTCCACAAGACTGGCCCAGCCTACCTCAACAGACGACTCCTCTTCTACGTCCCCAACCGCCAACTCCGCTACACCGACCTCTCCCTCGCCACCGTCCCTCGCATTCGAAGAACTACCACCGGCGGCAGATCCTTCTCCCACCTCGCCGCCAAGACCTGGAACACCCTTCCACTAAGCCTACGACAGACCCAAGACCTGCTGACCTTCAGGAGGCTACTCAAGACCTGGTTGTTCGACCAGTAGCAGCACCCCCCCTCCCCCTTTTTTCCCTAGCGCCTTGAGACCCTCGCGGGTAAGTAGTGCGCTTTACAAATTCTGTGATTGATTGATTGATTGGTAGTCCAGAACACTGCGGTGCGCCTTGTCTCGAATGCTCCACCCAGAACGGCTTCTCTTCCCCTTCTTCAACAGCTTCACTGGCTCCCAGTGCGCAAGCGAATTAAGTTTAAAATCTGCTGCATCATCCATAAGGCTGTGTATGGCAAGGGTCCCATTTACCTTGCTAAGAAGCTTAATCAGTATATCCCTACCAGGGCTCTTCGCTCAGGAACCAAAT
Source organism: Calotriton arnoldi (assembly GCA_963921515.1). Taxonomy (NCBI): domain Eukaryota; kingdom Metazoa; phylum Chordata; class Amphibia; order Caudata; family Salamandridae; genus Calotriton; species Calotriton arnoldi. The sequence goes on from CAWUFW010012907.1 coordinate 310,131, forward strand.
CCCTTCTCCTGGTTGCCCGATTTAAGAAATCTAGGATGGGTGGGAAAGCTTTCTCTTACCTTGCTCCGCTTTACTGGAACCAGCTCCCCACCCATCTGAGACAATGAGCTGACCATCTCCAATTTAGACGGCTTCTCAAAACTGTTTTGTTCTAATCTTTGCCCTCCATCAGTTTTCTGTTGCATGTCCGCAGTGCAGAGATACCCCTTTGGGGGTGATTCAGGCGCTTTACAAAACACATAAATAAATAAATACATATCATCCACAGACAAATGGTTTAGATGAGCGTACTAGTGCTAGCATTAAAAGGTAAAGCTAATTCTGAATCTGTTTTGTATACACATGTTGATCAGTAATTTATTTATAAAATAGTTTCTTTTTAATATTTTTAAGTTTGCAAGTACTTGAGGGGTTGTTCTCATGGCGGTCTGACCGCATCTGCGGCTCATCGGATGCGGTCCGACCGTCATCTGTTGCTGCAGTGCGATCGGCGCATTACAATGCGTGCGGTCGGAGGCAGCTGGCAGAGGGACAGTTCCAGAGCCAGTTGGACCATTGCAGTGTCCGTAATCCCTACAATAGGGACAGAGCCTGCTCAGGCACCGATGTATGGATTACAATGGTTAATTCGAATGAGGGCAGTGGGACCGCCGAATCCTTGTCGGGCTGGCACACGTACGCTATATTGCCGGTCAAACGAGAGTGTGACCGGCATCGTAATCATTACTTTGGTTTTCAATAATATATTAATAGCAACTTGAAACATTTAAGATTACATGAAACAAATGTAATTGAAAATATTTGATTCTAAGGAAAAGAAACTTGATTAATATACTGCCAGGAACAATCATGCCACGTGCTAATCTTTTGTTATTTTAAAGCACGTTGTCGAAATACGTGAATGAGCATCAAAACGACTGGGATTTATTTTTGGATCATGCGTTGTTTGCTTTATGATTGAAGCCACATACCACAACAAAAGTGTCCCCTTTCCAACTTATGTATGGCCGACAAGCCAGATTTCCAAGTGAGATTGCTGAGGTTCTGGTATGAAATTTTGATTGTGTTTTGAATTTAAAGAATTGTTAAAATGTTGTTTTTGTTTCACAGTCATTACTCCAATTTATGTTTTAATCTGCATATTTCTATTGTTTAATTTCACATAGATTCACTTGCTGGATACTTTTTAACTTTTGACTAACATTAAATCTTTTTTCGCTGTGTTAATTTTCTTTTCTTTTGCATAAGATTTATTTACAATATATCTAGATATTTTAATTTGTTTTAATTTTCATATAAATCGATGGTTTGATTCAATTTATAAATGTATATTTTTCATAATTTTATATTTAAAATTCTTCAAATTCGTTTAATCGTAGTGATTATAATGAAAATTAGTGATTGAGTTTTATGTTTCCTTTAATAGCTTGACTTTATACTACCAACTGAAAGTGAACATGCGGGCATTATCGTTGAAAATAAAAATAAAAAAGCAGAGTTGCAGAAGCAGAGAAAACAGAATATTGAGGTTGCCCAGGAAAAGCAAAAAGAAAAATTTTAAACGAGAGTTTCAAAGAAATATAAGACATGCACCTTCACAGTAGGACAGTTAGTGCTTCTGAAAAATTGCAGGCGAAGTACAAGAAAAGGAGGCATTTTGGAACATAAATTTACTGGACCGTACACTATTGCTGAAATGCAAGGAAAGCGTGTTAAATTGCTTAATGCTAGCAACCTCCCTTTACGTACAACACACAATCTCGACATGTTGAGGCCTTATAAGTCGAGCGTCAAAGGTAAACCATCAAAGGGTATGTTTTTTGTATGCAATGGGACAAAGTTGAATGTGTATTGGAATAATATACCATCAACCTGGGCAACTGGCTCCTTAATTGGTGAAAAGGTACTAGTTTGAGCAAGAGAACGTGACACTGAGTTTCTCAAAAAGATATGTTTTGAAAAGTACAGTATTTTAAATAAGGGATTTTTGAATACTTAATTTTGTTTGTGTAGGGTTTGGGGTTGGTTGGTTGAGTAGTGTCTGTTTTTCCTAACTGAATTTTAGTAAACCTCAAAAAATTATTTTGCAGGAAGCATGACCAATTATGAATCTCCAGCATCTCTTCCACTTGAAACACTTTCAGAGGAGAATGATGATTTTGCAGAAAAGAAAACTTGTGTGCCGTTGGGGGTGAGGTTGCTACTTATTTTATTAATATTTTTGTTTTGAAATTGTTTAACAAATATTGACAATCGTAATTATATATCTTAGTAGTTTGTGAGAGATTGGGTTACTATATGGTGCTCACTTCTATAAGTGTATTACCTTCCACTAATTCAGACAACCCTTATGGTGATTTCAGTGGTTTTAGACACCATTAGAAAGCTCTCTAAGTGGTAGGTGTGGAGAACAGCCTTCAGGCTTAGGGCCCGATTACGATGCCCTTGGAAATGGCTCCGAGCAAGGGTCGGTCAGAAAGGAATCAGACCTGTATTTCAGAAAAGGGCCTGTAATCCCAAGGCTGGCTATTTCCGCCCGATGGATTACGATGGCAGATTCCCACAGCCTTTCTGTGCCGGTCTTTCCGACACAGAAAGGCTGTGGGAATCTGAATTTGGGGGCCCCCAGTTGGGCCCCAATGGGTGCTAGGCCTCCGGATGGCAGTCTAAGGGCCACCTATGGTGCCCCCCTGTTGATCCCTGCACCCAGTGAAAGTAATTTGTTTGGGGTGACTGTCAGTTTGGAAGTTTATGGAGGGGTCTTTCAAACTTGTTTTAAATTATGTTTATCACTCATGTATTCACAGACTTAAAAGATTATGGATCTAACACCATGCATATCCTTTTGGCTGTATGGAAGAAACCAGTGATCGGACGCTTGGAAGCAATAGTGTCAAGCATAAAACTGTATGATTCTTCATTTTGTTCACTAAAAACGCCCCAATGGATAGTTGATGAGGTTGGTTTCTATAACATCTAGACACAGTATAGTCTGGCTATAGTCTGGCTAATGGTGTTAATCTTTTACAGGGTGGTTCCTCTTCCAAAGGTCACGGTGCTTTTCAAAAAGGTACCATATTTGGAAATGCCTCACAATGTTCCTGCATGGCATGGACTGAAAAGTCGATGCCGTGCAAGAAGTACTGTGATGTATATTGCAGCCTTTGACTGGGGTGGTTGTACCACCACCGCCGCGCTCACGCCAGTCTTGTGGTCCTCGCTCCACCAGATTCATAATCGGGCACTATTTACCAACTAAGGGGTCGATTCCGATTCGGGCCGGAAATTTCTCCGACCGAGCCGGACCCGGAGAGATTTCCGACCGAATCGGACCCGTGCAGTCCGACCGAACGAGTACGATGCGCACGTATGCCATCGGACCCGAGTCGGTCGGACTCCCATTGAAGTCAATGGGAGCCGGTTGTACAACGCGTACGCGGGCTCCCATTGACTCAATGGGTGCGAGTCGGACAAGTGCGCCCCCTACAGCGGGTACGTGGCGAAGCGATTCGCGCCGTACACGCACAGGTAGGGGGACACATGGGTCCCCCTGTGTGCGACTCGCGCGGCTACGCGTACAGGGGGTCCGACACGGACCCCCAAAGTACGGCTCCGACAGCTCTTTCGAGCCGGAGTGCGCGGCTCGGTCGGACTGCTCGCGGCGCGCATCGTACTTACCCGGCCGGGGAACGTCTCCATTGCGCGGTGCGAGTCGAGTCCGAGCGAGTCAGTCGGTGCGGTTCGAGCCGGGAACGAGTCGGTCGGAGCGGTCGGGACGCCCGGACGAGTCGGTCGGCGAGTCGCATCGTACTCGCTCGGCCGGACCCGCGTACGATTCGGTCGGGAAACAGGGCTCCGAATCGGATCCGGTAAAGCCGAATCCGATTCGGAGCCCTACCGGCCGAGATTGGAATCGGCCCCTAAGTGTAATTTTTTTTTTTTATAGGTAATCGATGCGTACCTTACCAAGTTATGTATGTCAAGACCCAATGTACGTATGGTTTCAAAAATTGACCTACCCAAAGAAAACCATTGCTTTACAATGTGAATTTAATGAAGTCCTTTTATTTTAACCTTAGTGTTTAGCACTTTCGGCAACAATGTCATCCTCTATCTTCCTGGGCAATTATCGGTCATCTGCTTTTTGGGTAACTATTTGAATCTCTTATGTGACTTTTCACTGTGTCAGGTTGTAATGATTTGTTAATGTAACTGTTTGATTTACTTTTGAAGTGTACAAGTGACTTACAAAAACGTATTGAACAATAGGCAACATTTCACATGTCGGTATACTGTGAATCTGTGTACTTGTCTTCAAAGAAAATATTGTCAATTTAGAATTATGATTGAAAAGCCATTCATACCTTTGAATTTTTGTAAGTGATTACGTATGGAGTTTGGATGACAGGTAAAATTAATCATGAGCACATTCTATTCTATGCAGGTACCTTATAAAACAGTGGAAACTCTTGTTTGTCCTACAAATACTGGTGTTCATTGGATTCTTTTAGTAAGTGCAACCTTTTTTTTTCTTTTCTTTATCAGAGGTTTGAAAGTTATTGTTGAAAAATATGAGTGGTTGTAATAGTTGGAGAGGTTAAATTGATTATTTCATATATAAATTGGCTTTTTTTCACTATTTTGTTTTGGGATGTAGCAGGAGCAGAACCCTTTAGCAAGAAATTTCAAAACTCAATATTAAAAATCCAAGTAAGGCAACATCACATAATAATTGCAGGATGAGTCCAAAGGACTTTTCTAAAGCTGTGTGAGGGTACTTACGTGTTATGGTCATTTTGTTTTCATATTAATTTTTTAAGTTAGGTATAATTCAACACACATTATTTTTCAAGAACTATAATGATAGAAAAAGTGGTTTTAAAGTACTACAAACATTCATTTATTGCCTTTGTCTTGCTGATGGTGTTTTTCCAACTGCTTTTATATAATTTCCTCAGATATTGAAACCTTTTACAAAGAAAATTATAGTTTACGATTCACTGACAGCAAATCTTCAAACCTACAAAGACTTCTTGAGAAATTGGAGGTACCCTTTCCCAAAAACAGTTTCCATTATCTATTTTGCACTTGAAAGATTGCAAAAAAAAAACACAAATTAAATTTTCTTTTACAAATTGATCATTATTTGTGACAATTGTGTAATATCTTTATTGATTTCTTCTGATGGACAAACTCTAATATTTAACATAACCATTCATATGTCTCAAAAGGGCTTTCCTACAGGCAGTGAGGCGTCCCGACTATGATCAATGGGAATTAGTGGTAGAATCTAACCAAAAGCAACAAGACAGCTACAATTGTGGTGTTTTTTGCATGCTGGTAATGATACTTCCATAATGATATTATGCACCTTAATTTGTTTTTATCAAAGTGAATAATGTATGATATTTGCGAAGGAGAAATTATTGAAGTTAAATATTTGATTTTTTCTCTGGAAAAGTTTTAAATAGTAAAGAGGGCTTTGACAATAAACAATTCCAGGGGAGGGGAAATTCCGTAATGACATAGTTTAAACCATCTGCCACATGGTGCATGGATTTTAGGGGCGTACCACATGCTGCCTGATAGGGATTACATTTCCGAACGCTGCCCGAACGCGAGGCCCTAGAGCCCATCGGAAGCAGAGCATTATTCACCCGGGAGTTTCTCTCTGACCACTAGTATGGTACTAATGTGGTTGGACGGAGACCTCTGATGATGGCTTTCCAAACGATATCATATAGATACCAATTGTTTTTATGCCCATTACACTTCAACTTGGTAATTTTGATAACATATAAATTTGACACTACTATTAATTGAGGAAAGTAAAAATTGCGAATGTGTTCTCAGTTTGCAGATTCCTACATAAGTCAACAGCCCGTTCCAGACCTTTCCAATAATTCTACATTTATGGAGGATTTTAGATTCAAAATTGCACTGGATCTAATGGAGTCATCAGGTTGGAGTTTAACATTTCATGTCTCAATTTTGGAAATGTGTCATGCCTTTGTGTCAACAGAATGTTTTGATTATTTGGGTAGCTATTGTTGTTTTCTTACACTTTCGTTTGCAAAGTCCACAGCATACATTTTGTACATAGTATTACATATTGTAAGATATGGAAATTATGTTGGAGTATGTTAAAATCTGTTAGTTGTCTTGCCATTAGAAAGTGTTTTAAACAGTTGTTACTGTGTCACAGCACTATGTAGTGTTAGGAATAAAGCAGAGTGATTATACTAATTTCACCTTTTTTCCATATTGAATATTACCACTAAGATTCGTACCACGTGCAGGGATATGTAGGTGCCCCCCAGGTCTCATGTCTGGTGGCGAGGGGAGAAAGAGGGGCCCGCTACAGGCCCCTAAAGTCCCTTTCCGCCTCCCTTTTAATGGCGGGTTACCCGCCATGAAAATGCAGGCAGAAATGGACCTTGTAATCCCTACGGGGGTGCCTGGCACACACCCCCACCATTGTAGGGAATACAATTCCTTCAGATGCACCGGCGGGCTCAAGGAGCACGTCGGATGCGTGGCGGTCGGTCTTTTCGACCGCCAACACACCAACCACCGTCCTATTGTGGCGGGTGGAAAACTTGCTTAGGATAGTAGTGAGACCTCCACCGACGGGCTGTCTGTGGCTGCCTCACCTCCATCCTAATCAGCCCCTTAGTTAAAGCAAGGTTGTAGATACTTGTAGCAGTGAATCCTTTAATGTTACAGCAAGCATGCTTATCTCTTTACATGTATTAATTTGTATGCATATCAACATGTCCAGTTGCACCAACAGTTCATTTGGCATATGTGTGTTTTGGAAGTAAATTTTTGTATATATTCCTATTAGTGATTTCCTTGTTTTAAAACATATGAGCAACTAAAATATCTTTTTTTTTGGACAACTTAGAAACATGTACCAGATGCCCCGAGATAAGTTTAACCTTTTTTACTTTTGCTGCTAAGATGTGCTAATCTACCTCAATATTACATTTAGATTCTGTCGACGAGTTCTTCGGTGTCTGCAACCAAAAAACTTCAGACATATATGAGGAAAACTTAATGGTAAATACACACAATTTTTTTTAATAAGAAAGATTGTAAATGTCAGGACAAAGATACCTGGAAGCGCAGTAGAAGCGTATTTGTCAAAATGACATTTTACACTCAACCTTTTCCAAACAGCATAGTAAAACTCATTACCAGATGTACAGTGTTTCCTCACATTAACTTTTCCTAAATTTGGTAACTGTTTTTAGGGCCGATTACGTGTCTGGCGGTCCGAGGACAGCTAGACTCATGGTGGTGTGGCAGTGGCGGATCTACCCACCGCCGCAGCACAGGCCGTGTGACCGCATGATTACTATTCTGGCAGTCGAACCGTTCTGGGTGGCCTGCTCTGCCATGGCACAGCCTGACGTAGGAGCAGCAGTCAGAGGCCGCAATATGCCTTGACTAAGCCGCCAAGTGCCTGCCAAGCATATTACAAGTTTCCTCTTAGCCCTGTTTTTCATGGCGGTTCCACCGCCATGAAAACCCTGGTGGAGAGGAAATAAATGGGGCAGCGCAGAGCACCTCTCTGCATCAAACGCATGTGCATGCCCACAGGGGCCATAACATGTGCCCACCTGTGTGCATGCACATAGGTTCATGTACGGCATAGATGTTCCAGTCCATGCCGTGCATGAAGCTTATAGTGCCTTTAACTATTATTAGCTTTTCTATTATATCACCCGACATAATATTAAATGGCCATCTTGAATCTAGACTCTAGTATAGAAAATGTACCTCCTTTATCAATCCACTCAGGGGCCCCCACGGACCCCTGCCCCCACCACATCTTCAACAGAGCCGCCGACACCATCGCACCCATGCTCCGCCAAACCATCAACCGCTCCCTGGCGACCGCCTCGTTCCCCGACGACTGGAAACACGCCGAGGTCAACCCCCTCCTAAAGAAACCCTCAGCGGACCCCACCGACCTCAAAAACTACAGACCCATCTCCCTGCTCCCGTTCCCAGCGAAAGTCATCGAGAAAGCCATCAACAGCCAACTCGCCACATTCATTGAAGAACACAACATCCTCGACTCCTCCCAATCCGGCTTCAGAAAAAACCACAGTACGGAAACCGCCCTCCTCGCCGCAACAGACGACATCCGCACCCTACTGGACAAAGGAGAAACAGTAGCCCTCATCCTCCTCGACCTATCAGCGGCGTTCGACACAGTCTCCCACCGCACCCTAATACGCAGACTCTACGACGCAGGAATCCAGGACACGGCCCTCGACTGGATCCGCTCCTTCCTCTCCGGCAGGACGCAGTGGGTCAGACTCCCCCCTTTCCTCTCGGACCCCACACCTACCACCTGCGGAGTCCCCCAGGGCTCCTCCCTCAGCCCGACGCACCTTCAACGTCTACATGGCTCCACTCGCCCCCATCGTCAGAACCTACGGACTCAACACCGTGTCATACGCAGACGACACCCAGCTCATCCTCTCCCTATCCAACGAGCCCAACACCGCCAGACGCAACTTTCGAGAAGGCATGGAAGCCGTCGCCAAATGGATGAAGAAACAGCTGCCTACAACTAAACACCAACAAAACAGAAGTACTCATCATGGGCCCAAACCCCGATGCCTGGAGCGACACCTGGTGGCCCCCCGCCCTCGGCAACCCGCCAACCCCCACGGACCACGCACGCAACCTGGGAATCATCCTGGACTCCGAGCTCAAAATGGACCGCCAGATCAACTCTGTCTCGTCTTCCTGCTTCCACATCCTCCGCCTCCTTCGTAAGACCTTCAAATGGATCCCCCTCGAACACCGAAAGACCGTCACTCACGCCCTGGTCACCAGCAGACTCGACTACGGCAACGCACTCTACGCCGGAATAAACAAAAACCTCACCCGCAAGCTACAGAACATCCAGAACGCCGCCGCAAGACTGGTCCTCAACCTGCCAAAACACTGCCACATCTCCCAGCACCTGCGCACACTCCACTGGCTCCCTGTCAAGGCGAGAATCACCTTCAAGATGCTCACCCACGCACACAAGGCCCTCCACGGCACCGGACCAGCATACCTGAACAGCCGACTCAAATTCCACGCACCCCAAAGGACCCTACGATCAGCCCAGCTCTCCTACGCCGTGGTCCCCCGCACCAGAAAGACCAGATCGGGAGGCCGCTCCTTCTCCTTCCTCGCGGCCAAAGCATGGAACGCCCTTCCGCTCCACCTCAGACAGACAACATCGCTCCCCATCTTCGCAAGAAACCTCAAAACCTGGCTTTTCGACAGACCCCCTCCTTGATGGATGGAACCTGCACCCCCCCCCCCAGCGCCTTGAGACCCTTACGTGTGAGTAGTCGCGCTTTAACAAACCCCTGATTGATTGATTGATTTATTTGACTTTTTCTGCTCTTACAAGGGTATACTGCTATCTGTTTATGCTTTTGTGTTTCCTGATCTACAAGTCTCTAATACCCATGGTGTATGCCATATCTTTTTTAAGATTTAGTTTGTGTACATCATTTTACGCAGCCTGGTTTGGGAGTCTGTGTGAGCTGATTCCAGGATACCATTAGAGTGGCACAATGCAAGCAGTAGTTAAAAGGGACCCGCCTTCCTACCAATGCTCTCATTACCATGTTTCCCACTGACTGGGGACTGTGTGAAATGTGGAACAAGTATGCATTTACCACATTGTTAGGAAAGAACACTAGCACTGGGGACCTTGTTAGCATGAACCAAGTGATTTGCAGTGAAAGTTCCTTCAGATATCAGTCAAAACCTGTGGGTGGGCATTTCAAATCGGTGCAGTTTCCTACAGATTTTTCTCACAAACTCTCAAAAATAATTTCAGTTAGCAAAGCTAAAACCTATTCACCTGTATACAATGCAAAGTGAATAGCATATTTTTTTACTCTCTTTCCAACAGACACTATGTGAAGAATGCTGCTGATGGATACATATCGAATGCATTCAAACAGATGCAACATCCTTATTACAGCATAAAGGTTTCAAATGTAGCAAATGTATTTAATGAACAAGTTACTTACCTTCGGTAAAGATGTGTTCGAGGCATGTGAGCTGTAGATCACATGCTTTGCATACTCCTGCCATCTAGTGTTGGGTCCGGATGTTTGCAAGTTGTTTTTCTTAGAAGAAGTCTTTCCAGTCACGAGGTAAGGTGACTCCTCCTTTCAGTGATAGTGCGCATGGGGATCAACTCCATTGTTAGATTGCTTTCTTGCAAGAGGGTGAGAATGGAGTAAATAAGTGTAGTACAGATATGTCCATGCGTATGTAAAGTAAATAATAAAAACTGCAACAACCACAGGTGTCGGGGAGGTGGGAGGGCGCATGTGAATCCACAGCTCTTCATGCCAAGAACAGATGCTTACACTGATAATCACCCTGACCTATACCCTACAAAGCCCACTCCACCTGATGATAATGTAGGGTATATACAACTAATAAATAGGGCTGCTGAATATCATGGAGTTCAGCTTCATAAGGAATCACTTGAGGAGGATTTTCTCTTTGAAACACTGAGCTCTTCCCAAAGATCCACTCACACATTGCCTATGTTTAAGGGTATGCTTAGACACGCGGACGACATCTTTAAAGATCCCGTTCGCGGACAAATCCTTACACCAAGGGTAGATAAAAAGTATAAATCTGCACTTTACATCAAGGGTCAATTACCTTTACATTCGCTAGTGGTTTCTAATGCCCGTAAGCGGGCAAACTCACAAACATTGGGGGATGCTCCTCCTCCAGACAAGGAATCTAAATTAATAGATGCCTCAGGGAAAAGAGTAGCTGCACAGGCAGCCAATCACTGGCGTATTTTTGCGATTGTTCAGAGCTTCACGTCCCCGTTGGCCCAAGCAAGTACGTCTTCATCTTCACCTTCCTGGTGTCACACTCTCTCTTGCTGTTTTTGGGATAAGATCCGGGCTATCCAAGCGGCATTTACTCCCCGCGACATCATAACGGAGGCACCTTTGGAGTGTCATTTTGCTGGTCCAGTCCATTCCTGGTCTTTATTTAGGCCAGTTGACCCATTGGATTGTCTTAAAATTCTTAAGGGTCTAAAGTCTGGCTCGCCCTCGGACCCATGTCCTGCGAGGACACTGGCAGTAGTTGCCGAGTCCACAAATAGAGAGGTGAATACCATCATCAATATGTCCCTCCAGAAAGGGGTGGTACCCCAGGCTTGGAAGGAGGCTAAGATCTTACCACTCCTAAAAAAGCCGTCTTTGGATCCCCTCTGTCCAGGGAATTACCGACCTATCTCCCTCCTTCCTGCTTTGGCGAAGGTGTGTGAGAAGGTGGTTAATAAACAGCTTACGGACTTTGTGGAAAGAGAGACGCTTCTGCACCCTGCTCAATCAGGGTTCAGAGCGTCCCATAGTACAGAAACAGTGCTGGTGGAGGTGGCGGAGGCCATCCGGGAGTGCTTGGACGCCGGCGGGAGAGCGGCATTAATTTTGCTCGACCTCTCGGCCGCGTTCGGCACGGTCCCGCACTCACTTCTCATGTCACGTCTGGCTAGGATTGGTCTGTCGGGTGCCGTGTGGGGCTGGTTCCGGTCCTTCTTGGAAGGGCGGGTTGAGCAGATCTGGATTCCACCGTCCTCCTCCTCCCCTCAGCCTGTATCAACAGGAGTCCCCCAGGGATCCTCCCTTAGCCCCCTTCTTTTTAATATCTACGTTACTCCGCTGATAAATTTGGCGGAGGAGTTGGGGGCTAAGGTGATGGCATACGCAGACGACACTCAGTTGCTTTTTACCTGGGACAAAGATGCGGACTCTGTAATATTGGTTCACCACTGCCTTTCTTCTATCTTTAAATGGCTGGCGGAGGCGCAGCTTAAGTGTAATGAAGAAAAGTCAGAGGTCCTGCTATTTGGTAAATTCCCCCTCAACTTTAGAGAGCAGCTCTGGCCTCCTGAGTTTCCATCACCTACCTCATCAGGGAAGCCAGCTAAAAACCTGGGGGTATGGTTTGATGAATGTCTTTCCTTCTCGACACACATTAAGAAGCTGGCTGGATGTTGCTACGGCCTGCTTAAAACTCTCAGAAGATTCTTCCCCCTCCTACCTCAGGCGGCGAGGAAGACGGTCACATGTGCGTTTATTCTGTCACGGCTGGACTATGCCAATGCCCTTTACGCTGGTATCCCCGGGTATCTGCTGAAGAAGCTGCAGGTGGTTCAAAACACAGCAGCCAGACTTCTATTGGACATCTCGGCTAGGAACAGTGTCCGTCAACAGCTGCATTCTCTCCACTGGTACCCATGGTGGATAGAGTTAAATTTAAATTATTGACTTTGGCCCACAGTGCTCTTCATGGTTGTGGTCCTCTTTACCTGCAGAGGCGTCTCTCTTTCTATGTTCCCGCATGCCCCCTGCGGTCTTCGTCACGCTCAGGTCCCTCGTTTCAAGTTACAGAGAATAGGGGGCAGCTCTTTTACAGTGAAGGCGGTGGCTGCCTGGAACGCCCTTCCTCTTGCCCTGCATACCATCCATGACCCTGTGGCGTTTAAGAGGAAACTGAAGACACACCTATTCTCTTGAAAGCACACCGTCCTTACCCCGTTAGGCACCGCGCCGGGATACTCATGAGTAGCTTTGCGCGTTATAAACTCATATAACATAACATAACATATTGCCAATACCCAGGCTCTCTTAGCCAGATACGACAGAGCGCACTATGACGAATTGGAACAATTGCTCCAATTTCTACCTGAGAAACATAAGTCTAAAGCACACAACCTAGTTCAGGAAGGAAACTTAATTTCCAACACATCTATTAGATGCGCTTTAGATGCTGCTGACACGGCGGCTCGTGCAATCAACACCAGTGTCTTGCAAAGAAGACACGCCTGGCTCAGAATTTCAGGGTTTAAACCCGAAGTACAGGCTTCTATTTTAAACACACCTTTTTGATAAGGAGCATATCTTTGGTCCAGTTGTCGACACTGCCTTAGAGAAGATGAAGAAGGACACAGATGTGGCAAAATCTATGGGAGCCCTGCAGTCCCCATCTTTCCGTTTTTTTTTTCATTGATCCTTCTACAGGGAAGGCTCCAAAAACATATCCACAGACAACATATCTACATCATATAAAGGCAACACTCAGTCATCCTCTTCAAGAGGTTACTTTCGATGCAGATTTAGAGGCAATAATGACAAGGGAAGAGGTAAAGGTTCCACACCCCGCACCTCCGCCTCAAAAAACAAACAGTGACTTGCCTCCCCTTCCCCCGATCATTCCACGCCTGTTGGGGGATGTTAGACTTGGCTTTTTCAGCGGGTTTACCCCAGACGTTTTGCTTTTTGGCCTCCTGTTTTTGACCCTGTTTTTGTTGGTTTTAGGACTCTGGGCACTTTACCACTGCTAATCAGTGCTAAAGTGCATATGCTCTCTGTGTAAATTGTGTTATGGATTGGTGTTTCCATGATTGGCCTATTTGATTTATGTGTCAGTCCCTAGTAAAGTGCACTGTGTGTGCCAGGGCCTGTAAATCAAATGCTGCTGGTGGGCTTGCAGCACTGGTTGTGCCACCCACAGACGCAGCCTGTAAAATGTGTCTCGGGCCTGCCATTGCAGAGCCTGTATGCAGTCTGGGACTGCCATGTCGACTTGGCCAGTGCACACACTGGCCGGTCCCTAACCTTCCCTTTTCTTGCATGTCAGACACCCCTCAGGTAGGCCCAAGGTACCCCTGTGGGCAGGGTGCAGTGTAAGTGAAAGGTGGGACATGCCCTGGTGTGTGTGGCATGTCCTGATAGTGAATTACAGCCAATTTCGTTTTTCACTATTGTAAGGCTACCAGTTCCCCATAGGATAGAATGGGAGGTTTTGTTTATAACATCTTATAAACATAACTGGCCCAGGGAATTCGGTAAGAAAATAGAATTTAGTATGCCTGAACTCAGAATCTAAAGATGCATCTTTTAGTGAAGGTGATTTTTACATTCTGTGTTTGAAAATACCACTTTTAGAAAGTAGGTATTTTCTTGCTCAGTCATCCCGTGTGCCTCTGTTGGAATGTGGATTGCCTGTCTGGGTTTTGGATGACAGAAGGCTGGGGAGCAGGAGGGCTCCAGATAGTCTAGGTGGGTCAGGAAAGGGCTGAATAGACCTGGGCTACAATGGGGGAAGGGGGAGGAGATTTCCTTGCACCTCAAAAGGCCTGGTCTGCCTCTGACAATGCCGTCTCCACCTCCTGCCAGGAAATCACACCAGAGAAGGCAGAACTGGTTCTGGCTGGGCACAGACACCCTCTGCCTAGAGGATCAAAGGATTTTTGGATACAAATACTGGGGCCCAGACCCCTGAACTTTAGAACTCTTTTGGATCAAGAAGACTGCCAAGAAGAAGAGCCGGAGAAGCTGTGAGGAGGAACTACCACTTTGCTGTGTGCTTTGCTGTGTTGGCCTGCAGTGGCTGCTTCTGTCTTGGGCAGTGAAAGGCCTGGACTGGACTTTCTGCAATCTACTTTTGTGAGTTTCTCCAAGGGCTTGAGGTAGAGCTTGCCCCCTGTTCAAGAAGTCTCAGGCACAACAAAGACTTCAAGCTCTTCTGCCCTCAGCACTGGGGACTGTGTGTTTTGTGCTGCAACAGAAGAAAAGCCACTCTACGACGTCGACGACGCCGCTGCCGACTCCATGTCCCGAAGGCACCGCAGAGGGCACCGCCGCAACGCCGCACCGCGACCCTGGTCTCACCGACACCGCCTGCTGATGCCGCCACTGAGCCGCTGCTCGCACCGCGACCTGTGGGCACCGCACTCCGAACCGCCTCGCTTCATGACGATGCCTTGGTATCCCCGACGACGTTGCTCCACGCCGAAATCTACGCCGCTGCTTGCACTGTGGTTCGAGGGCACCGCTCGTAAAGTTACACGACGCACCGCCCTCATCCCGCACCGCAGCCTTGGCCTGCCGGCGCCATCGACTCCAGTTCGTCAGCCGACGACAGCGCTTCAGCAACGACGACGCCGCTGCTTGCACCGTGACCTGCCAGCACCGTGACAAGCATCGCCTTCATCTCGCACCGCGACCCTGGTCTCACCGACGACGCCATCCGACGCCGCCACCGAGCCGCTGCTCGCACCGCGACCTGAGGGCACCGCACGCCGCACCGCTGCACTTCGCACCGCAGCACACGACGCCTGCCGACGCCAGCACTCCTGACTCCATCAGAGAGGAGATCGACCTGCAACGCGTGTGACTTTGAGGGCCCCGACGACTCCTGCACCGACCTCCGGACCCGACGCCTGCGGACGCCGTGTTTTCGGAAGCTCGACGAGAGGTAATCGACGCCCTGCATTTCTAAAAGGTACTGTTTGCGGGTCTTCCCGACACCGTAGCTGGCCCGCGACGCCGCGGTCATCCAGAATTGTTTGGATTTGTTTGCTCACGATGCCGTGATAGCCCCGGACGGAGCTATCGACATCAAGGAACTGTTTTTAAAGCATATTTTGATAACTGAAGATTTTTAAGTACTGTATGGTGGATTTTTATCGTTTTTTTTGGTCTTGTCTTAAGTATATAAAAATATTGGATATTTTTCTAAACTGGTGTGGTGTCCTTTTGTAGTGCTTACGCTGTATTACTGTTGGTTATGTGCAAATGCTTTACACACTGCCTCTAAGATAAGCCTGACTGCTCGTGCCAAGCTACCAAGGGGGTGAGCAGGGGTTATTTTAGGAGTGTAACTCCCTTATCCTGACTAGGGTGGTGGTTTTTGCCTGGCTTTGGCCCACGCCCAAGCCTACCAAAAATCCCATTTCTAACAGGGGACGTCTCTCTCAATTCCTCCCCGTCTGGTATACAATAACTTCAGACAGATGGGTCCTAGGAATTATCCAATCTGGTAATTGTCATGGAGCTTACCGACAATCCCCCAAAGATCCCTCCAAGTTCACACAAAATGTCACCAGAGCATCTACTCCTCCTCAAACAAGAGGTTCAGTCTCTTCTGCAAAAGGGAGCTATAGAGCCCGTACTATTCCAATACAAGGGTCGGGCGTGTACCCCCTATACTTTCTCATACCCAAAACTGACGGCTCTCTCAGGCCTATATTAGACCTCAGAGAACTAAATCAATATATTCACTAAGAACACTTTCATATGGTCACTCTTCAACAAGTGCTCCCACTCCTACAGCAAGGCGACTTTATGTCTACTCTAGAATTAAAGGACACATACTTCCATATTCCAATACATCCCGCTCATCCCAAATATCTCAGGTTTGTGGTAGTGGGAAAACACTACCAGTTCAAAGTGCTTCCATTTTGAGTCACCACCGCTCCCAGAGTATTCACCAAATGCCTGGCAGTAGTAGCTGCGCACCTGCAAAGACAGCAGATTCATGTCTTCCCATACTTGGACGACTGGCTCATCAAAGCCAGCTCTTACTCAAAGTGTCTCCAACACACTCAAATAACACTGCAATTACTGCACGATCTGGGATTTACAGTAAACGTGTTGAAGTCCCATCTCCAACCCTCCAACACACAAACATATTTGGGATCCACTCTCAATACTCAAAAAGCTCTAGCCTGTCCCAATGCAGCCAGAATCGGCAATATGCAGGCTCTAAAGTCACAGTTTCAGACCAACCTGTCATTACCAGCTCGAGTGTATATGCAACTACTGGGAATGATGGCGTCTTGCATCATGATAGTTCCCCATGCAAGACTACAAATGTGTCCCCTTCAGGAATGCTTAGCACGTCAATGGCATCAGTCTCAGGGTCAATTGTCATATCTAGTGTTGGTAGACGGCCGCACCCATCGCTCTCTGCAGTGGTGGAATCCACAAAACCTATCCAAAGTGCTGCCCTTTATCGACCCAGTTCCACAGACAGTGCTAACAGCAGACACATCGCTCACTGATTGGGGAGCTTATCTCCAGACTCACACCATTCAAGGGTTGTGGAGTCAAAAGCAAAAGCAACTTCACATAAATCATCTAGAGCTGCTGGCAGCATTTCTAGCGCTCAAAGCCTTCCAGACTCACCTTGCAGGCAAAACTGTCCTGATATGCACCGACAACATGACAGCCATGTATTACATACAGAAACAAGGGGGGGGCACACTCCCTCCAGCTGTCACGCCTTGCACAAGCCATTTGGAGGTGGGCCATACATCACAGAATGTATCTCCTGGCAGAACATCTCCCTGGAGTGAACAATCAGATCGCAGATCTTCTCAGCAGGCAGAGACAACAGATTCACAAGTGGGAACTTTACCCTCAAGTTCTCCTCCCATTCTTTCAAATGTGGGGCTTTCCACAGATAGATCTGTTTGCAACACATGAAAACGCAAAATGCCCAGACTTCGCCTCCAGGTATCCACACCCATTGTCCAAAGGCAATGCACTATGGATGAACTGGTCAGGGATTGCCTACGTTTTTCCGCCTCTCCCACTCAGTCCACTAGTGGTTCGGAAACTGAGGCAAACATCCCTCACACTGATCCTAGTAGCTCCCACATGGGCCCATCAACCTTGGTTCACTACCCCGTTGGAGCTCTCAGTAGTTCCTCATCAAAAACTACATCTCAGGCCCAGTCTCCTCACACAGAGCCATGGAGACATAAGACACACAGATCCCAAAGAACTCAACCTAGCGATCTGGCTCCTGAAATCATAGAGTTTGGTTATCTGAACCCTTCCACCAGACTGTATGAACCTCATTAAAGAGGCCAGAAGGCCTACTACAAGGGCTTGCTACGCTGCTAAATGGAAGCGGTTTGTTATATATTGCAATAACAACCATATCAACCTGTTAGATGCTTCCATTCAAAATATCATTTGTTACTTACTACACTTGAAGCAGTCAGGATTGGCTTACACATCCATACGCTTACATCTCGCTGCAATAGCTTCATACCTTTAAAATAGACAGCACCTGTCCCTTTTCAGAGTACCTGTTATCAGAGCTTTTATAGAAGGACTGGTGAGGTTCAGGCACTAACCATAGAAGAACCATTTTTCCAACTACACAAAGACAAAGGGGTTCTTCGCAATAACCCCAAGTGCCTACCCAAAGTCGTATCTACCTTTCACATCAATCAATCTGTTGAGTTGCCTGTGTGCTATCCTCAACCAGATTCAGTGGCAGAACGGGCTCTACATACTTTAGATGTTAGACGAGCCTTATTGTATTACATAGAAAGGACAAAACCATTTCGTCAAACTAAACAACTCTTTTTGGCTTTTGCTCTACCACGCAAAGGCAATCTAATTTCCAAATTGGGTTTTGCATGGTGGCTTGTTAAATGTATCCAAACATGCTATGCAAAAGCAAAGAGAATTTTACCAATAACCCCTGGAGCGCATTCCAACCGCAAAGTAGGGGCTACTGTGGCTTTCTTAGGAAACATCCCATTAGCTGACATCTGTAAAGCTGCAACATGGTCTACACCGCACACATTCACCAAGCACTATTGTGTAGATGTGTTAGCGAGACAGCAAGCTAATGTAGGCCAGGCAGTACTTAAAACACTCTTTCAGACAACTGCAACAGCTACAAGTTAGCCACCGCTTTGGGGGAATACTGCTGTATAGTCTATGCAAAGCATGTGATCTACAGCTCACATGCCTCGAACAGAAAATGTTACTTACCCAGTAAGCATCTGTTCTTGGCATGTAGAGCTGTAGATTCACATGCGCCCACCCGCCTCCCCGGGTACCTGTACCTGTTGCAGTTTCTTACTCATATACATACACATGGACATCTCTATTCTACTCTTACTAACTCCTTTCTCACCCTCTGCGGCAGAACAATCTAACAATGGAGTCAATGCCCATGCGCACTATGACCGAAAGGAGGAGTCACCTTACCTCGTGACTGGAAAGACTTCTTCGAAGAAAAATAACTTGCAAACATCCGGACCCAACACTAGATGGCAGGAGTATGCAAAGCATGTGAATCTACAGCTCTACATGCCAAGAACAGATGCTTACTGGGTAAGTAACATTTTCCATCTGTAAGAGACATATGTTGGTTATAGATTCCATACCTTAGAATTACCCCCAGGGGTCAGACTGGATCCGGAGATTTTGCATTAGCAGTACCCCTGCTCGTCGGTAGGTGGCGGTCGACTCCGTGCTCGTCGCTGGCGCCACGATCGCCGGAATGACGTTGCGTAGCCTATTTAGACGCCGCCCCTGCGCGCTGACGTCAGTTCTTTCTTTTTCCTTGCCAGCCTTGCACAGATCCGGAGAGAGCTACCCCTTTTGTCACTTTTTGACTAACCTTTTTATGACTTTTGTTGACTTCTTTTTTTGAGTCTACGAATCCTGGTGTACGAGGGATGTCCCATCGTCGGACCGGGTTCAAGCCGTGCGGGCCTGTAATCGCCTGATGTAGGTGACAGACCTCCCACCTCGTGTGCCTCTGGTGTCTGAAGCACGACCCAAAGTCGTGCTCCGACTGCCGGGCCATGAATCCTAAGTCTTTGCGGTAGCGGTCCCGAAAGCTGTTGGGGGCCCAGCAGTTGACTCCTCGTTGCTCAAGGTCCCGGTCGAGAGGACGGTGTCGAGACCGCTGCCTGAGCCACCACACTTCGTCCAAGTCTTCGAGATCTTCGGGTAGGTCGAAGCACAAAAAGAAGATGAAGAAGCATCGTCGCTCTTTGCCTTCTCCCTGTCCGTCGGCTGACGCAACGCGGGACTCGGACCGTCGTCGCATCAAGAGCTCCGTCTTTGGAGCCTGCTTCATGGACGACTTCACGCCTCCCCCCATTTCCGGGAAGCTGGAGCGTCCCTGCCCAGCTTCGTGCTTTATACGAAACGCTTCACGGCATCTTAAGGCAACCCAGCTCTGCCAGCGTGCCTTCCGACTCCGCAGAGTCGGTCGGGGGCCCTAGGACTTCGATGCTGGCGGCTCCGGCAGCGACACCAGAGGGCACCCGAGGATCCAGGCCTGGATCCGGATCGGTGACAGTCAATCAATCAATCACAGAATTTGTAGAGCGCACTACTTACCCGCGAGGGTCTCAAGGCGCTGGGGAGAAAAAAGGGGGGGGGTGCTGCTACTGGTCGAACAGCCAGGTCTTGAGTAGCCTCCTGAAGGTCAGCAGGTATTGGGTCTGTCGTAGGCTTAGTGGAAGGGTGTTCCAGGTCTTGGCGGCGAGGTTTGAGAAGGATCTGCCGCCGGTGGTTGTTCTTCGAATGCGAGGGACGGTGGCGAGGGAGAGGTCGGCGGAGCGGAGCTGGCGGTTGGGGACGTAGAAGAAGAGTCGTCTCTTGACGTAGGCTGGGCCAGTCTTGTGGAGTGCCTTGTGTGCGTGGATGAGGAGTTTGAAGGAGATTCTCCTGTCGACGGGGAGCCAGTGCACCAGTCCACCTCACGGTATGTGAATACGGCGTTTCTCTTGGGCTGATATACCCATACCATCTGGGATACGGTTGCGCAGGTGCTGCCTCAGTGCCCGGAGGAGGCCCGGGCCGGGCCGTTCTCTCCTGCACAGTAGCAGAGGGTAGAAATGCAGCAAAATTCACGATTCGCTGTGGACTGGATACAACCGACTCACTGAGCAGAACGGTTTCCACGTTTGGCCCAGTCTAGCCACCAGTTCACGCAAGCTGCCCAGCCTGTACGTGTCCACGGACGTGGGACCCAGCAACCTCGCGGGTCTGGGGGCCAGCGGGCAGGTCAGTCCACCCATAATCTCCCTGCAGCAGCCTCCATACCTTCTTAGTCTGACCTTTCAGGGCCACCAGAGGCCAGTGTGCGGCGGTCCACCTCACCACCCTCTGGTTGCCAATCTGGGTGAAAAAGAATACCATTGATAAACAGGGGAACAAAAGTGTGCTCCGGTTCAAAGTCGGTCCGTCGCCTGGTCCATCTCGGAGGTGAGGCTGGGGTTGGCGCCGGTCGGGGGCACGACCGGCGCCGGGGGCATCGTCGGGATTGGCGCCGGGAAAGGTACCATGAGGTCAACTGTCTTCGATCCGGATCCAGGCCTGGATCTTTGGGGGCCCTCTGACGCCGGAGCCGCCGGCATCGAAGTCCTAGGACCCCTGACTGACTCTGCGGGGCCCAAAGGCATGCCGGCGGAGCCGGGCTGCCCAAAGATGCCGTGAAGC
Source organism: Calotriton arnoldi (assembly GCA_963921515.1). Classification (NCBI taxonomy): domain Eukaryota; kingdom Metazoa; phylum Chordata; class Amphibia; order Caudata; family Salamandridae; genus Calotriton; species Calotriton arnoldi. The sequence continues at coordinate 331,247 of CAWUFW010012907.1, forward strand.
ACTTCGTACAAAGCATGGAGCTGGGCAGGGGATGCTCCGGCTTCCCGGAAATGGGGGGAGGCGCATAGTCATCCCTGAAGCAGGCTCCAAAGATGGAGCTCTAGAGAGACAACGCTCCGGGTCACGCGTCACGTTGGCCGACCGACGGGGAGAAGGCGAAGAGCCACGATGCTTCTTCACCTTCTTTTTGTGCTTCGACCTACCCGAAGATCTCGAAGACTTGGACGAGGTGTGGTGGCTCAGGCAGCAGTCTCGACACCTTCCTTTCGACCGGGACCTCGAGCGACGCTGACCCGACTGCTGGGCCCCCAACAGCTTTCGGGACCACGACCGCAAAGACTTAGGATTCATGGCCCGGCAGTCGGAGCACGACTTTGGGTCGTGCTTTAGACACCAGAGGCACATGAGGTGGGGGGTCTGTCACCTACATCAGGCGTTTACAGGCCCACACTACTTGAACCCGGTCCGACGATGGGACATCCCTCGTACACCAGGATTCGTAGACACCAATGACGGGCGCAGTGTCGACCACAACCTACCGAAGAGCAAGGGTAACGCTAAAGAAAAATCTCGGGATCCAGTCTGACCCCTGGGGGTAATTCTAAGGTATGGAATCTATAACTATCATTCTCATTCAGATAGTATTTATTTAAGCAGTACTGTCAGAAGTAAAAAAACATCATCTCAGTGAAGTGAAATGGGTTATTCTGATACATTGAAACTATTTTCAAAACTAGTTTACTGTAATTTCGGTGTTTGTGGTGCTCACATTTAATATTTTCTGATACATTGAAACTATTTTCAAAACTTGTTTACTGTAATATCAGTGTTTGTGGTGCTCACATTTAATAATTTTTGATACATTAAAACTATTTTCAAAACTTCTTTACTGTAATATCGGTGTTTGTGGTGCTTATTCTAAATTATATTTAATATTTATTTTTGATATCTGGAACACAATTTTGTACTTGAGTGTAACTTATTTTGAAAACATTTGATAAATAAATTAATATGGTGTGACTATGTATTGTTTTTAGTGCTTTATTAAAAATATGCAGGGACATGGTCACTTTCATTGTCTTGACGCACACCGCCAGCCAAGAATCTGCCTATATAAGCTCCCCTCTGACGTAGGGGGTACACAAACCAACGGGGGAGCAGAAATAGTATCAGCTCCCCATCACCGCCAGCCAAGTGCCAGTCCACGCACACCGCCAGCCAAACGCAAGTCCACGCACACCGCCAGCCAAGAATCTGCCTGTATAAGCTCCCCTCTGATGTAGGGGGTACACAAACCAACGGGGAGCAGAAATAGTATCAGCTCCCCGTCACCGCCAGCCAAGTGCCAGTCCACGCACACCGCCAGCCAAACGCAAGTCCACGCACACTGCCAGCAAAGAATCTGCCTGTATAAGCTCCGCTCTGACGTAGGGGGTACACAAACCAACTGGGGAGCAGAAATAGTATCAGTTCCCCGTCACCCCCAACCAAGTGCCAGTCCACACACACCACCAGCCAAACACCAGTCCATGCACACCGCCAGCCAAGAATCTGCCTGTATAAGCTCCCCTCTGACGTAGGGGGTACACAAACCAACGGGGGAGCAAAAATAGTATCCGCTCCCCGTCACTGCCAGCCAAGTGCCAGTCCACGCACACCGCCAGCCAAGAATCTGCCTGTATAAGCTCTACTCTGACGTAGGGGGTACACGAACCAATGGGGGAGCAGAAATAGTATCCGCTCCCCATCACCGACAGGCAAGTGCCTGTCCACGCACCCTGCCAGCCAAACACAAGTCCACGCACACTGCCAGCCAAGAATCTGCCTGTATAAACTCCCCTCTGACGTAGGGGGTACACAAACCAACGGGGGAGCAGAAATAGTATCCGCTCCCCGTCACCGCCAGCCAAGTGCCAGTCCACGCACACCGCCAGCCAAACGCAAGTCCACACAGACTGCCAGCCAAGAATCTGCCTGTATAAGCTCCCCTCTGACATAGGGGGTACACAAACCAACGGGGGAGCAGAAATAGTATCAGCTCCCCGTTACCGCCAGCCAAGTGCCAGTCCACGCACACAGCCAGCCAAATGCAAGTCCACGCACACTGCCAGCCAAGAATCTGCCTGTATAAGCTCCACTCTGACGGAGGGGGTACACAAACCAACGGGCGAGCAGAAATAGTATCAGCTCCCGTCACCCCCAGCCAAGTGCCAGTCCACGCACACCGCCAGCCAAACGCCAGTCCACACACACCACCAGCCAAGAATCTGCCTGTATAAGCTCCCCTCTGACGTAGGGGGTACACAAACCAACAGGGGAGCAGAAATAGTACCAGCTCCACGTCACCGCCAGCCAAGTGCCAGTCCACGCACACCGCCAGCCAAACGCCAGTTCACGCACACTGCCAGCCAAGAATATGCCTGTATTAGCTCCCCTCTGATGTAGGGGGTACACAGACCAACAGGGGAGCAGAAATAGTATCCGCTCCCCGTCACCGCCAGTCAAGTGCCAGTCCACGCACACCGCCAGCCAAATGCAAGTCCACGCACACTGCCAGCCAAGAATCTGCCTGCATAAGCTCCCCTCTGACGTAGGGGGTACGCAAACCAACGGGGGAGCAGAAACAGTATCAGCTCCCCGTCACTGCCAGCCAAGTGCCAGTCCACACACACCGCCAGCCAAACACCAGTTCACACACACCGCCAGCAAAGAATCTGCCTGTATAAGCTCCCCTCTGACGTAGGGGGTACACAAACCAACGGGGGAGCAGAAATAGTATCTGCTCCCCGTCACCGCCAGCCAAACGCAAGTCCACGCATACCACCAGCCAAGGATCTGCCTGTATAAGCTTCCCTCTGACGTAGAGGGTACACAAACCAATGGGGGAGCAGAAATAGTATCAGCTCCCTGTCACCGCCAGCCAAGTGCCAGTCCACACACACTGCCAGCCAAACACAAGCCCACACACACCGCCAGCCAAGAATCTGCCCCTATAAGCTCCCCTCTGATGTAGGGGGTACACAAACTAACAGGGGAGCAGAAATAGTATCAGCTCCCCGTCACCCCCAGCCAAGTTCCAGTCCACGCACACCACCAGCCAAATGCAAGTCCACGTACACCGCCAGCCAAGAATCTGCCTGTATAAGCTCCCCTCTGACGTAGGAGGTACACAAACCAACTGGGGAGCAGAAATAGTATCCGCTCCCCGTCACCGCCAGCCAAGTGCCAGTCCACGCACACTACCAGCCAAACGCAAGTCCACGCACACCGCCTGCCAAGAATCTGCCTGTATAAGCTCCCCTCTGACGTAGGGGGTACACAAACCAACGGGGAGCAGAAATAGTATCAGCTCCCCATCACCGCCAGCCAAGTGCCAGTCCACGCACACCGCCAGCCAAACGCAAGTCCACGCACACCGCCAGCCAAGAATCTGCCTGTATAAGCTCCCCTCTGATGTAGGGGGTACACAAACCAACGGGGAGCAGAAATAGTATCAGCTCCCCGTCACCGCCAGCCAAGTGCCAGTCCACGCACACCGCCAGCCAAACGCAAGTCCACGCACACTGCCAGCAAAGAATCTGCCTGTATAAGCTCCGCTCTGACGTAGGGGGTACACAAACCAACTGGGGAGCAGAAATAGTATCAGCTCCCCGTCACCCCCAACCAAGTGCCAGTCATCCCACACCGCCAGCCAAACACCAGTCCACGCACACCGCCAGCCAAGAATCTGCCTGTATAAGCTCCCCTCTGACGTAGGGGGTACACAAACCAACAGGGGAGCAAAAATAGTATCCGCTCCCCGTCACCGCCAGCCAAGTGCCAGTCCACGCACACCGCCAGCCAAGAATCTGCCTGTATAAGCTCTACTCTAACGTAGGGGGTACACGAACCAATGGGGGAGCAGAAATAGTATCCGCTCCCCGTCACCGCCAGCCAAGTGCCAGTCCACGCACACCGCCAGCCAAACGCAAGTCTACGCACACCGCCAGCCAAGAATCTGCCTGTATAAGCTCTCCTCTGACGTAGGGGGTGCACAAACCAACGGGGGAGCAGAAATAGTTTCCGCTCCCCGTCACCGCCAGGCAAGTGCCAGTCCATGCACACTGCCAGCTAAACGCAAGTCCACATACGTCCAGCCAAGAATCTGCCTGTATAAGCTCCCCTCTGACATAGGGGGTACACAAACCAACGGGGGAGCAGAAATAGTATCCGCTCCCCATCACTGCCAGCCAAGTGCCAGTCCACGCACACCGCCAGTCAAATGCAAGTCCACGCACACTGCCAGCCAAGAATCTGCCTGTATAAGCTTCCCTCTGACGTAGGGGGTACACAAACCAACGGGGAGCAGAAACAGTATCCACTCCCCGTCACCGCCAACCAAGTGCCAGTCCACGCACACCGTCAGCCAAACACAAGTCCACACACACCGCCAGCCAAGAATCTGCCTGTATAAGCTCCCCTCTGACGTAGGGGTACACAAACCAATGGGGGAGCAGAAATAGTATCCGCTCCCCATCACCACTAGCCAAGTGCCAGTCCACACACACCACCAGCCAAACGCCAGTCCACGCACACCGCCAGCCAAGAATCTGCCTGTATAAGCTCCCCTCTGACGTAGGGGGTACACAAACCAGCGGGGGAGCAGAAATAGTATCTGCTCCCCATCACCGCCAGCCAAGTGCAGGTCCACGCACACCGTCAGCCAAGCGCAAGTCCACGCACACCGCTAGCCAAGAATCTGCCTGTATAAGCTACCCTCTGACGTAGGGGGTAGACAGACCAACGGGGAGCAGAAATAGCTAGAACACCTGTATTTTAATATCATTTTGTATCATATTATATCATATATATAGGTGTATATATATATATATAAATGTATTTATTTATACATATATGTGTGTATATTTATGAAAAATTATATGTTATAAATCAAACATCTTGTTTTGACCAAATTGTTTTGCGGATCTAAGTAGTGCATTAGACCTGGTCAACCATTCCTTGTTATGGTCAACGTGAATTTCCCTTGGTGCCCCTGTAGCTATTGTTAATTTCCTTGCCCGTCTATACTTGAAGTTATCAGGTAAAGTGCGTTATGGACCGCAGGGTGAATGTTCACCCACCTTTAAAGTGGAACGAGGCATTCGGCAAGACTGTGTTTTGGCCTTGTTACTATCTTCTCTTTTTATTAACAGGGTAGACTCTTTTTTACAGGCCATACAAGCTGATGCCCCCAGTGTTGCCGGGCATCCTATACCAGTGTTATTATATGCTGAAGACACTGTATTGTTATCTAGGACCCAGGTTGGCCATCAGAAATTAATGAGTGCCTTTTCTGAGTTTATGGATGCTAAAAGTATGATGATTAATAAATCCAAAACAGTCACAATTATCTGCGGGCGCAAACCAAAAAATTGCAGATCCTTTTTTATTGATAACATGTTTATTGTCAGGGTATATTCTTTTTATTATTTGGGAGTCCTCTTTGCGAGCAATGGCTGTTGGGCTGAACAGGTTATTAATGCTAAATCAAAAATGGCTAGAAATTTGAACAGAATTTTTAAGTTTTTATCTAAGTTGGTTAGCGGGCAAAATCAAAGAAATGGTAGAGATATATAAGGCTAGAGGGGAGGCCACTGCTACTTATGGGGCTGGCCTTTGGGGTTATTCCCCAAGTAAGCCATTGCAACTTGAGGAAAATAGTTTTATTAAACGTTTACTATCTCTCCCCTACTCTGCTTCTAATTTTATTGCTCACCAAGAACATAGACTACAATATCTAGAAGATTTGCTTTTGGTCACACCCTTACTTCTTTGATTTTCTATTTGGTCAAAAGTGGAGACAGGTTTTACCAAATCAATCATCACAGACTGTCTAAACCTGGATAACGCTTTTCGCATCCCATGGATGTCGTATATTAATTCCTCTTTTCGTACCCTTTTAAAATTGTAAGTGTGTGGTGATCCTTTAACGGTTCTGAAACTTACTAAGAATTTGATTAAAGCTACCTTTTTTAGGCATAGGGCGGAAATGATGAAACCAATAGTCCGCATGTATATGTCTCTTTCTTTGGAGGAGGGATATTAATATTATTTGTCTTGTGTCACCAATAATCAACATCGGTATGTACTGACTAGGTTTCGGCTTGGTATTGTGCACCACCTGGTAGCCTTCCCCTCTCTTAAGGTATGCCCTTCAGAATCAACTCCTTGCCATGTGATGGAGTGAGCAAGCAGAGCACAAAGCACTTTATGCTGTTTTCTAGTTTTTATACAGGGTATCGGCGATACTAACATAAACCCATCCTTGTCGCACAGAGGATTTGGAATTATAATGTAGCCTTGCAGTTTCTGTTATTTTTAGATGACCACTTAGTGTGTTTTAATGTTGCTGTTTTTATTTTGAAGGCCATTAACTTAAGGAAGAATATTATGTATTAGATTGTATTAGCTGTGGAATTAATAAATAATGTATTAATGGATTATGGAACTTATGTACTATTTGGAATTATACACTTTATTCTTCTTATGTCATATCATGATGTTTTAATTATATTTATGTACTTTTAAACTGGCCGAATAAAGTTGAATTGACTGACTGGCTGACATAATCCTAGAATTTGAAAGATTCTGAACAATGCTGCTCCACTGGTACTGGGTAAATTGCAAGAAGCATGTCAGTTGCCCTCTGTGGAGACTTCACTGGCTTCCTATTGCAAATAGGATCCACTGCCAGTGCCCTGGTTATGACCTTTAACCTTCTCCATCATGGAGGCTGTGCTCACTGGAAAAGCAGAGTAAAATCCTGCGTTCTGAACAGGGCACCGAGATCACCGTACATGAATTGGCTCTTGTCACCCATCATCAAACGAATCACTCTGGGCATAAGCTCCTTCAGTCACCAGGAGTCAAATGGTATATTTAAACACTCTAATCTAACATAGGTTAAAAGCCTTCATTTCTAGGTCATCTCAAGTCTTTGCATTACCATATCAAACTGCCATTGCTGTTGCACTGGCCTTTCAATATCTACAGGCTATATATAGTGCCTTGAGAACGGTCACAGACTAGCTACTTTAAAGGACATAAAACGATTACAAGGGTTTCATTGTCCATTGAGGAAGACATTTCATAAGACACACTTGTCCCATAATAATTAGATGGAAAAAAAGAGGCTGCCTCTTTGTTGGCTATATTGATGATTGTGGGGAGCCAAAATGTCCAAGGAACGAAACATAGTCTGTTCTGTTGTTTGCAATTCAATTTTAGATCAGCAACAAGTTATAACTCAAAGGTTTGATGGAGATTGGGGACTAGATGTGTTAGCAGATTTGGCTTAAGATTTAGCGACTAATTACGAGTTCAGCAGTCCTTCGCCATGAAAACTGTGGCAGTGAGGAAGCAAAGGGGGCCCTACATGGCCCCCTGTAGCCTCAGGGCCAAGGGGGTGCCTGCCCTGTGTGCAGTCACCTCCTTTCCTGCATGGCATGGATTTTACAGTCCATGCCATGCAGGAACGTGCTTTGGCGGTCCCATTGCGGTGCCTTTTTAATAGGCACCGCCGTGGGAACGCCAAAGGACCACGCGCCAGACCACGAGATTACTTGTAATCTGGCAGGCGGCGGTCGAGTTTGGCGGGCCTAGAGCGGGGCACAGGCGTGGCGGCCCGCTCCAGGATCGCCAAACTTGTGATCAGGCCTTTAATCTGATCAGCAATAGCAGCTGATTAGCACTGATTTACCTGCCTGGAATTGGGCACAGTGAGAGAAGAAAGCAAGGTTGATTTTGTGCAGCAGGAGTGCAGTAAGGATGGGGGTCTACCACAAAGAAAGGTTTAAAAAAATACAACTGAAAATCTAGAGGCTGTGAAGGCACACTCAAAAAATGTTTCTAATATTCTGTTTTGGTGCGCCAGGCAAACCTAGCCCTCCGATTGACTGTTTCTTCTCCGCATGCGGTGTGGAGGACCTTTGTCCCTGGGCCCTTATTAAGGCCCAGGATATTATGAGCTTGTCCATCCAGCCACTTACACAGCACTTCTGCATAACACCTCGCCCAAGGAACCCACCCTGCCAAAGGAAACTTTCAATGAACTGAGTAAAAAAAGGGGATTTTCGAGTTTCAAAATGTGATTTCTTAACATTCACAAATTATGAATCACTAAATTTATCATTAGTACTTCCAACCATAAATCAAAAATAAGCTACCTTAACTCTGCATGATTTTACACTCAGTTTTACAGTTGATCTTCAGGAATACAATTATTTTGTCCAAAACAATGGTTTACCAGTTTCTATGGATACAGACATTTCACCATCAAAAACAACATTTCAAATTTGGGTAAAGAAGATCTGATTGACCAAAAAGAAACTTTTCTTTAAACAATCAGTACTTTTTCCTGATATTTTGATTTTTAATTCTTTGCTTCTATAACATGACCAGAGCTTCTTGTTTGTGTTAATTAGCCAAGCCTGCTATCTCCTCTCATGTAAAGTTCTGCTGTTATGTGGCACCCAGAAACTTGCCCTGGCATCCTGTGTGTATGTCAAGTGCGTGTATGATTTTAGGACAAGTGGGAACAGTGGGATCAATTTTGAATGTCCATAGTTTTAGCATGGCATTCGATGGAGAATGAGAACAGCTTCCCACAGACAGTGCAACTACATTGCCTGCCATCCTGTGCATGGAGACCTAGACATTGACATGAGGGAAGATGAAGACCTGTAGAAATTCAGTGAGGACCTGATTAGCAAACGGCTGTTGATTAGTTCTTCAACAGCATGGCCCTTTGGTAAAAGGAAGGATTAAGGGGTGAGACTGCAGGTTCTGTTGTTCAAGGTGAGGAAGTTTCTAGGCAGGACCTGCCTTTCTGTCTATGCCTGATTACTGCTTCAGGAAGGCTGAACACTGCCAGGTGCAGAGATTTCACGCTTCATTGTCCCCAGGTTTTGGATACTCCTGCTTGGAGCAAGCCTAGTTGACATCGTCTATGAGAGTAATCACTTTGCAAAAAAGCTATCTATAGAGAGCAGCCTTAGACCTTAAACCAACCTAACCCAAACCGGTTCTGAAACCTTAGACAGTGGACCGACATCTCCTGTCTGGAAAATGTGTATAAAAGTGAGATCCAAACCATTCCACTTTGTGCAGTTTCAAGTTCTTCTTGACCAAGGAAGGGAGTACTTTGCAGAATACCCAAAGAGCTGTTGTTTAACAATGGCTGTTGTCTGCCTGATAGTCAGTCTCCCTGAGGTGAGGAGACATCACCTGACATCTGCACTGTCTGCTGGAGGAACTGCAGGTTTGCCTGAAGTGCTTAGAAGCCGGCCTACCTGCCTACCGAGAGAGGGAAGGAGTGTACATAGCCCTGTAGGAGGAGAAGCCAAGAGTATTCCTAGCAAAAGATCTGCCTGAAGTGCCTAGTCTGTCTGTCCTGGCCCTAAAGGTGGAAAGACAAGCAAATTCCTAGTGTGAGGAGTACCCAGAGAAAGATGGCTTGTCTGGACAGAAAAAGCAGCAGTGACTCGTATCGTGGAGGGAGTAAACCCGGTCAGCCTGCGAAGTTTCCATTTGAGCTACATAAGACCAGAAAAAGGATCCTGTGTCTCCCATTAGTTTGTAGTGGGCTTAAAAGATTGGTGCTGCTGCTGCCAATGCATTGAATGAAAGTTGTATTTCCAATGAAGCAGGAAGCCATGATTAGCCAAGAAGCTGTAACCGCAGCATGATATAATGGCAAGGGATTCAGCCTGGAGGCTACAGCTGTCACACCAGAACTAGTAAACGTGTTAAAGAGGATAAGTATGTTTATGAGAAAGCTCACGGTGAACACATGACAGGACAGCAGTGCCAAAACTTATGTACACCTAAGTGCAAAATATTAATATAAATGTACTTACCAACTCTATTGCTCAAACTCTTTCAGCTGAGGTGGACCAAGTAGTTTTCAAATCCCTGAGGTTCACAGGTGTCAGGAGGAGGTGCTGTGTTAGTGGCTGGATGGACAAGCTCATAATATCCTGGGCCTTAATACCAGCCAAGAGACAAAGGACCTCCCAGCGCTTACTGCACAACTGGTTATGGACATCCACTGCACTGCAGCACATGGTGATGTACCTACATATTTGGGCCTGAGCATTTACCAGCTGTAAATCAAGTCCCTCAGAATGTGGGGGGCAAGATTTGGCAAAGAATCAGAAGGTTGGAGGATGAGGAAAGGATGGCTCAGAATTTTAAAAAAAATGGCCGACATTCTCTTACTATATGTCATTACCTGTTTCTTAGCTATAGGAGAGATCTCCGCTCAGTGGCGGCAGACACAAACAAAAAGTGGTGGGAGGGTGGAGGGGGAGCATGGGATTTAATCATTACAAAAATAAGACTTACCTGAAGCTGCAGGCCCCCCGCGCCTCGGTGTTCCTCTGCTACCTGGCCCCAGAAGACACTGGGACAGCATCAGAGACTCCCCGTGCAATCCTTGCGCTGCTCTCATGCTATTGGCTTGCTGGGATTGGCCTGAGCGGGCTGGTTGAACACTCGCTCAGTCTCAGAGAGTCTGTGTTGTTTCTCCAGCCCGGCTGTGCAATACAGCTGGGTTGGAGAAACCTACCTGCGCATGTCTGTTTGGCTGACTTAACAGACATGCGCACTTAGAAGCACACATACCAGTCCATTCTTCCTCCCTCCTATGGCCTGAACCCGCCCCTCCCTACACAAGCTGGCTCAGCCAGCAGCTGAAAAATAAAATGATAATAAAATATTGGTTTATTTTTCAGTTGCTGCCTCTGAGCCAGTGGGGCGACGCTCCTCCTCTAGTGTGGAGGAGCTGCAGTTGTCTCTGCCCCAAGTGCGGAGTCCCCAGACCGCATGCGGAGAAGAAACTCTGCACACAGGGCGGGGCCTCATCATGTGGAAGAGATGCTACCAACTTGTGCTAAAATACAACCTAATGAGAGACAGTGAAAAATACTCATCAAGGGAAGGTCATGTACTGATTATATTTGTGTACAGTTATCCCTTTTGTTAATTTACCTTAAAAGTGAGTGTAGTATATGAATTAAAGGTATTACATGTTGCTTATGATAAGTGTAACAATGTTGCTGTAACAATGTTGGAGAACAGGAACAATCAACTTGTTTTAATTTTGATCATAGCATGTGTTAGAAATGGGATTTTTGGTAGGCTAGGGCATGTGCCAAAGCCAGGCAGAAACCACCACTCTAGTCAGGATAAGGGAGTTACACTCCTAAAATAATCCCCGCTCACCCCCTTGGTAGCTTGGCACGAGCAGTCAGGCTTATCTTAGAGGCAGTGTGTAAAGCATTTGCACATAACCAACAGTAATACAGTGTAAGCACTACAAAAGGACACCACACCAGTTTAGAAAAATATCCAATATTTTTATATACTTAAGACAAGACCAAAAACGATAAAAATCCACAATACAGTACTTAAAAATCTTCGGTTATCAAAATATGCTTGAAAAACAGTTCCTTGATGTTGATAGCTCCGTCCGGGGCTACCACGGCGTCGTGAGCAAACAAATCCAAACAGTTCTGGCTGACCGCGGCGTCGCGGGCCAGCTACGGTGTCGGGGACACCCGCAAACAGTACCTTTCAGAAATGCAGGGCGTCGGCGACCTCTCGTGGAGCTTCCCAAAGCACGGCGTCCGCAGGCGTCAGTTCCGGAGGTCGGTGCAGGAGTCGTCGGGGCCCTGGAAGTCACACGCGTTGCAGATCGAACTCCTCTCTGTTGAAGTCAGGAGCGCTGGCATCAGCAGGCGTCGGGTGCTGCGGTGCGAAGTGCAGCGGTGCGGCGTGCGGTGCCCTCAGGTCGTGGTGCGAGCAGCGGCTCATTGGCGGCATCAGATGGCGTCGTCGTGAGACCAGGGTCGCGGTGCGAAGTGACGGCGGTGCTCGTTGCGTTGCTGGCAGGTTACGGTGCAAGCAGCGGCGTCGTCATTGCTGAAGCGCTGTCATCAGCTGACGAACTGGAGTTGATGGCGCCGGCGTCGGTAGGCCAAGGCTGCAGTGCGGGATGAGGGCAGTGCGTCATGTAACTTTACGAGCAGTGCCCTCGAACCACGGTGCAAGCAGCGGCGTCGATTTCGGCGTGCAGCGGTGTCGTCGGGGATACCACGGCGTCGCCGTGAAGCGAGGCGGTGCGGAGTGCGGTGCCCACAGATCGCGGTGCGAGCAGTGGCTCAGTGGCGGCATCAGCAAGCGGCATCTGTGAGACCAGGATCGCGGTGCGGCGGTGCCCTCTGCGGTGCCTTCAGGACACGGAGTCGGCAGCGGCGTCGTAGACGGCGTCGGGTTGCTTTTTCTTTTTTTGCAGCACAAAACACACAGTTCCCAGTGCTGAGGGCAGAAGAGCTTGAAGTCTTTGCTGTTCCTGAGACTTCTTGAACAGGGGGCAAGCTCTACCTCAAGCCCTTGGAGAAACTCACAAAAAGTAGATTGCAGAAAGTTCAGTCCAGTCCTTTCACTGCCCAAGACAGAAGCAGCCACTGCAGGCCAACACAGCAAAGCACACAGCAAAGTGGTAGTTCCTCCTCACAGCTTCTTCAGCTCTTCTTCTTGGCAGTATTCTTGGTACAAAAGAGTTCTAAAGTTCAGGGGTCTGGGCCCCAATATTTATATCCCAAAATCCTTTGATCTCTAAGGCAGAGAGTGTCTGTGCCCAGCCAGAACCAGTTCTGCCTTCTCTGATGTGACTTCCTGGCAGGAGGTGGAGACGGCATTGTAAGAGGCAGACCAGGCCCTTTGAGGTGCAAGGAAATCTCCTCCCCCTTCCCCAATTGCAGCCCAGGTCTATTCAGCCCTTTCCTGACCCACCTAGACTATCTGGAGCCACTCCTGCTCCCCAGCCTTCTGTCATCCAAAACCCAGACAGGCAATCCACATTCCAGCAGAGGCACACGGGGTGACTGAGCAAGAAAATACCTACTTTCTAAAAGTGGTATTTTCAAACACAGAATGTAAAAATCACCTTTACTAAAAGATGCATCTTTAGATTCTGAGTTCAGGCATACTAAACTTTATTTTCCTACCTAGTTCCCAGGGCCAGTTATGTTTATAAGAGGTTATAAACAAACTTCCCATTCTTTCCTATGGGGAACAGGTAGCCTTGCAATAGTGAAAAACGAAATTGGCAGTAATTCACTATCAGGACATGCCACACACACCAGGGCATGTCCTACCTTTCACATACACCGCACCCTGCCCACAGGGGTACCTTGGGCCTACCTTAGGGGTGGCTGACATGTAAGAAAAGGGAAGGTTAGGGACTGGCAAGTGTGTGCACTGTCCAAGTCGACATGGCAGTTACAAACTGCGCGCAGACTCTGCAATGGCAGGTCTGAGTTACCTTTTCTGGGCTACTCACGTGGGTGGCACAATCAGTGCTGCAGGCCCACTAGTAGCATTTGATTTACGGGCCCTGGCACACTCAGTGCACTTTACTAGGGACTAACAAGTAAATCAAATATCCAATTATGGAAACACCAATCCATACCACAATTTACCCCAGGAGCACTTGCACTTTACCACTGATCAGCAGTGAGAAAAGTGCGCAGATACACTACGCCAGCAAAAACAGAGTCAAAACTGGGAGGTCAGAAAGCCAAAACTCAGGGGAAACACGCCAAAAGATGCCAAGTCTAACAGCATGTTAGTTGATGACATTATGCGAAGTAAACTAAGTTGTCTCAGGATTGTATTTATGGACAGTGTGCTAGTCACTCAGCATTTCTTCATCGATAACAGAATGTCCAACCACATAAATGCAATACCCAAAGTAGCAGCTCGCGAAAACAATGAGTTGACCAGCTGACCCTGTACTTGCAGGCCCAGATGTCTGTTCTGCACCCCATCCCAGTAGCCTGCATGTGGACGTTGATCAGGGTCAAAAGATTTGTTTAAGCTCCGTCGTATGACAATGTTGTGCAACACACAACAGGCTACAACTATCTTGCATACAGCTTCTGGGGAGTACACCAGCAATCACCCACCACCCCCTCATACAGTCAAGACACCTGAATCACGACTTGAAAAATGTGTTCAATAATGGCTTGCGTACGTATGTGTGCCTTATTGTACCTCAGTTGAGTTACTGTGGTTGGACACCTGTAGGGTGTGAGTAGATGTGGAGAAAGAGCATACCAAGCATCACCTGGAAAAAAATTGTTTTTAACAAGGGCTCTCTGTTCTAATTGTACTACATTATGAAGGCCTACCTACATGCAGTGCGTGTCAGGGTCATATGTGTTTATTGTGTTGTTATGAATTTTGATTGGTGTTGAGATGGCATCCCCAGATACAAATGTAGGCCCAGTGTGAGGTGCTGTTATTTACTAAGAAGCAACGTGTCACTGAAATCCTTATCAATCAAACCAGGTGGAGGAGGTGCATGTGAGAAAATGAAACTGGCATGTGTGCATCTAGGAAAGTCTACGTAAACTTCAGTAAAGCAGCCAGTGGCATCACAGGCAGCAATGCCTGTTGCGGAAAAAGAGTGCTGTTTGGCGGGGTGGCTGAAGTGCCACATGGGTGTAGTCAATGGCACTTAGCACATGAGGGATGAGGGCAAAGGCATACATTTTCCTTGACACACATTTCCACCAGTACTGTGGCATGGCGATAAACTGGTGCATTCTTCTGCTGTTGCATTGCAGTACACCTCAGTAGTTGATGACGCATCAGGACTGGATTGCCTGTGAGATGCCAACATTGTCACAGGAAACCCTCTGGAAAGATCCAGTGGCCATAAAATGGAATGCAGCTAGTATTTTCACACAGGCTGGGATAGCCTGGGAGTGGTCTGTAGATGAATCCAGCTCCTGCTCCCAATCAGTAACCATGTTCTGGATCACATTGGGTGGGAAGTGGTATCTGGAAATAACACCTTCCATGAACATACCAAAATTGTTGATCCTTTGCCTGTAAACTCATTCTTTCCTCCTCCTCAAATAATTCCCCCTCAAAGCAAGGGGTAAACTCACAAAATACACAATGACATAGTGAAGGAAGAAAAACTGTTTTGGTGTGTGTATTCCTTTTTTATGTTGTCAGCTGGAGTTTGATTGGTTGTTATTATAATGAGCTTTTGCTGGAGATGGGTGGTGGAGTTGAGAACAATCATTAATTTCCTTACCAGATGTGTTGCAAGTGTTGAGTTCATTGTTATATATATCTCCAGCATTTGGTTCAATACTTTTAATAAAGTTAAAATTTTCAAATTAAAAAATGTTATTCATAAAATATACTTACATTATTCAATACGTGTTTTAGAAGTAATGTAAACATTTTATTGAACATATTTTTATTGCACTTATTTTTAAATTAGATTAAATTATATTTTCTATTTAGATTCTTGAGTTACATACAAAATGTACTACTTAAACAAATTAATAAAATCATCAACTTAAAAGTCAATATATTTTAAATTATTTAACAAAATTATTTTGATGTAACATTATTTCCTATGTGAGTTTTTTGAGTTCCTGACTCCATTATTTTCTATGGAAAGGTGCTGCACTACCAGTGTTTAGCCATGTGTGGTGTTTGACTTACAAATGTCTTTTTGGGGCAGTAGTAACTTTAGAAGTTCAGTCTGGGAATATCAGTGGGCTTACTCTTTTATGGGTAGGTGATGTTTCTCTCTAAACGCCTCTCTCACCCGCCTTAAACCCCTCGATGATCCTCTGTATTCCCCTCCCCTTTAGTAGTACGTTTGTCCCATTTTCCACCCACTCACCTCTGTTCCTTCCACGTTTACTATTAAAACATATACTTACGTGTGAGGAGACTCCACAGTCCAGACACAGATCTCTTCACATAAAAAGATAGGAGAGGTTGAGGCATAAACTCCATTTGTAGGTTGTGAATAGCAATTTGTAGTATAGTTTGTACTACAAAATGAACTACAAAGTGCAGTTTGTGAATCAGGTCCAATATGTGGCACACCTCTGTAGAAAAGGTTATATTTCTGCCTCTGCCTCTACCTCTCAGCCATTTAAACTAAAGGAAGAACCGTATGTCCCCCAATACCCACTGCCCACCCATACTTACCACTTCAAATGCCAACCTATGCCATCCCATCCCGACACGTGTCACATTTCTCTCTGAACTTCTTCCTAAGCTTCTGCATCATATGCTATCTCTTACACTGGTCTAACTTCCACCTTCAATTAACCACCCAACCTGTCCATAGCTAAACCTAAACCTTACCCAAGGCCTGGCCTACAACATCAACCTTACCTAACACTAGCTTGTCCCTAACACTGCTAATTGCTAAGTGAGAGTATGGTATGGGAAAATGAGACTTGGGGCAGGGTTTAGTTGGGAGTAGGAAAAGAGTAGGACCACTGGAATTACTGTTATTATGTGCTAATATTTATCCAAAAATCATGCCACTCCATAAAGTTAGCACAATTAAAGTTCAATGATATGATAAAATAAATTGGGTAGCATAAATTTGAAGTGCTAAGGTTTTCGATGGCAATGTATATAACTTTGCAGTCTCGTAATTTTTTTAAACACAAACATTGAGGGGCCGATTATGAGTTTGGCGGTCCTCAGACCACTAGACTTGTGGTGGGGAAGCGGTGGCAGTCTTACGACTGCCACATTACAAGCCTGGTGGTTGTGCCGCCCTGGGACTGCCGACACCGCCAGGGAACTGCAATTCCCTGGCAGTGGCACGACCGTCAAGCATATTACGAGTTTCCTCTCTGCCAGGGTTTTTATGGCGGTTCCTCCTCCATGAAAACCCTGGCGGGGACGAAACAAAGCCCCCCTTGTGCCTCACGCCCTGTGATGCACACAGGGGGTCATAACATGTGCCCCCCTGTGTGCATGCACAGAAGTTCCAGCACGGCATGGACTATTCAGTCCATGCCGTGCTGGAACTGTTTTTAACATTTGTATTGCAGTGCCTATTTTATAGGCACCGCCATGGGAACGCCAAAGGAATCCCCCAATGACTTAAAAAGTCATTATACGGCATGTGGTTCTCAGGCGGGTTTGCCGCCGCACCGTGAAACTCATAATCGGCCCCTGAGTGTCTGGTGAAAAAAAGGGTCACCCCATTAAATCATTTGTTTAAACTTTTCTATTTTTTTCTTATAATTGAGCAAATTGTTTTTTTAAATTATGTAGGTATCTGGGGATTAATAAATGAAAGGTACTACAAATAGTAACTATGTGAATAATGTCTAAAAAATTCACAAACATGCAGAATTACAAAATCCCAGTGACCTTGGAAAACCAACAACGTGGTGTGTCTGATTGACTATACAAATGAGCTTGCAGTGGGTGCTATAATTCATATTATTTTCATCTTTCCTCACAAAATCCTGCTGTTCCCAACGGAGGCCCAGCCCGAGCTCTCTTACCAGCAAGGAGGACGGGAGCCAGCAGGAGCTAGCTCCTTGGCTGCGCCAGCAGAAAATCGAGGCCATCTTGCTAGCCTTTCATCAGCTGGTGATTATAGAGGAGGAAGAGGAGGTGGCAGAGGAATCAGCACTTGCTAGTTCCTCAAGTGCCCAGCTGGTGGAACTGAGGGCAAGGCATTATTACCTCAGTCACTGCAGGTGGCCAAGCATGGTCAGCATACACAGCAGCTACAACCAAATCATCTTCAACCACTGAGCCCCGGTCAGTTTTAAAAGAACCTGATAAAGTCAAACAGGCACAGAGGGAAATTTTGTATAGATTATTTATAGATTGGACACTTTAAAGAGACATTTTAATTAGGAACAGGGTGGGCCCGTTGCAGGTAGTAAACAGCTGCAAAAGGGTTAGATTAGGATTTAGTATAGTTTTTTTTGAGGATTGAGGGAGATGAATAGGCCTGTTGTGGGTGGTGAGGTTAGGAGCAGTTGGTGTATGGCTAGATTTAAAGTAGTTTTGTATGTTTTTGAGGGTTTAGGGAGAGGGGTGGGTCTGTTGTGGGTGGAACGAGTGGGTTTATTTTATGTAAAAATAAATACTTTATTTGTTCCTACTTACAGGTTTTTAATAATATGGTTATCATTGTTATTATGGTTAGTTGTATTTTTACCTATACCATCTACCAGGATTCTCCATCTACTTACTGTTAGAGCAGATGCTGAGCCCCGAACCTGGCCCATCACAATGAAATTGTCCAATTGTTCACCCCCATCCTCCTCTCTCTAGTCTACTCTCTACTTCATATTAGCTTCCTTTCTAGGCTAATTCTAGGGCAGGCCTTCAGTCCACCATCCTGCAATCAGTGGTGGAAAACAGACAATACATTACTTTTGCCTCTCCCCATCATGACTTGATGTCACCTGAGAGCACCCACCCTCCCATGAGGGTCGGAAACATAGGTTCCGAATCGGATTCGCCGAATCCAAATCCCGTTCGGAGCCTTTCCAGACGGCATCGTAATCGACCTCTTAGAATGGAATGAGGCAGTCGTCAGCAGTGAAATATCAGTTAGTGAGTGAGAGGCATTGGAATGAGGAGGCACCCCAGATGCTAATAAAGTGCTTATAAGCATTTCTTGTAGAGTGTTTAATACTCTCTTTTGGTGACAAGCTTACCTGCAACTGGGCACAGGAGAAATTTGCACATGTGTGTTTACCCAGTTCTGTGTTCCTTGGCAAATTTTGTTTCTCCCATTGCGCTAGTAGGTACTGCTTCCCGATCGATCTCCCTCACATTGTGGGCTTGTGCTGTGACCACGCTTGGTCAGGAAACTTTCACCTTGTGTGAGGGGGAAAGTGCCAGTTGTGTTGTATTGAATTGTCAGCCATTGAGGGCGTGTGTAGCATACTTGTGGACAACATCTTTTGAAACCCATGGTGAAAATGCGAAGCCTCACATTTAAGGTTCCTAGTATTGGCATGTCAGAGAGCGAGCATGACAGGACGTGTGAAGCAATCACTCAAGTTTGCGTGACCTATCATTGCAATCTTATTGCCTCCAAGGAGCTGACTTAATGCTTTAGATTTCATGTGCTGTTCCAGCCGCGAACAGCATTTCGCGCTACATGCTCACCACCACTGCAATTATTACACATTGAGTTTAGCTACATAGCGATGAGTTTTTACAAAAATAACTATTTATTAACTGAAGGTCCTGTGGTGTGTCGGTGCAGTTTTCCTTCAGGGAGTACTCTGGGAACACTGTGTGGATGAATATTTTGCAGCGCTGAGAAAGCTAGCTTTAGATTGAATACTTGGCACTTATCAAGATTAATTAATCCGGGATCAAGTTGGTATGCACGTCCATGATCAGGCAATGCAGAAGAGGTTATAAGTAAATGGGGATTCTGATCTTAAGGACACAACTGCTATTATCAGGAAGGCCAAACTTTCAGGGAGATGTGATAAAGCATTAAAAAAAGAAAATGTAGTTCCAGAATTAGAAGTTGTAGCGAATGTAAATCCTGAAAGTTCGGGAACACTTACATCAAACAAGAAGGGTAAACTTGATAAGCGAGTTAAAAAGTATGACGTGCGCCATATAGTTGTGGTGGTAGAAATCACGGGACAAAATTGGTACGGGACAAAGGTGTCCTGCCTTAAAACAAAAAGTGGTGCATATGGGAAAGTATGACATTATGCACATGTATGCAGAATGAGATCAAACAAGTGTGGAAAAGTGAAATGCATAGCAGAAGGAGATGTAGGGAAACCTCTAGTGATGAAGACAGGTTGGGATTTCTGAAGTTTTAAACATAAGTTTTGAACATCTCTGACAGCAACAAGCTTAAAAACAATCCCATATGTTTTATGAAAATTGGTCTTGTTGGCATCCACATTGTCGCGGATTCAGAATCAACATACACAATTGTCAATGAAAGAGTGTGGATAAATAGTTTTGAAAAGAAACTTAGGTTCTAAACTAGAAGTGTCAGACATTGCCCCTGAAAGTTATATTGGGGAAACAATTGAATTGCTTGTGTATAGAAATCTTATTTTTAGATTAAAATATAGAAAACCGATTGGTAAACTGTATGTAGCAAAAAGGAGCGTATAGTATTAGCTTGGTTAGATTACAGAAATCTACATATTGTGCTAGACCCTAAAAGCAGTGAACAAGTATTAATATTAGACGAAAAAGTAATTACAGAGAAATGTATGTTAGAAACATGTCGACATTTATCTAGTGGGAAAATTGGTGTGCTAAACGATTTTCAGCATACAATAGTTCAAAAGGAAAATACTGTTCCAAAAATCCATAAAATTAGGAATGTTCCCATGTCACTCAAGGAGAAGGTTTGAAAACAACTGTCATGGATAGTGGATGCTGAGGTGACTGAACCAATAGAATAATCAGAATGGTTCACCCCATTAATTGTGGTACGCAATGCCATTGGCAAAATAAGACTTTGCATAGACCTTTAGTACCCAAATAGCAACATTTTGATAGACCGCTTTCCCTTACCCAGGATTAATGATATGTTGACAAAGGCTAAAGGCATGAAGTTATCCTCCACAATCGACTTATTAGCCACCTACCACCAGGTTCCCCTTCATGATAGAAGGAAAAATACACTGCCATTATCATCCAGAATAGGTGTTTTCAGTTTAGGAGGATGCTTTGGCCTAGCGTCTTCGTCTGCTATTGGATATTCAGGACAATATTTTGGTTATGGGTAGGAAAAAAGAGGATCATGACAACAGATAGAGAAGGTGCGAATGTTAATAATGAATCACCTGAGCCAATTTTTTCAGATCCTATGAATACACCATTGGAGTCAACCACCGCTGGTAGTGCATTGATGATGAGCCAATTGTTTAAAATTCTATGAATATGCCATTGTAGTCAATCACTGCTGCTAATGCCAATGATGATGATGAAAAAGGTTGCTTGGGAATGAGCAACCTATAAGAGTAATTAGATGTAAGAAGGCGTTGGATGATTTCTTATGTGGTTGATTTTAGTTTACTTACCTTTATTTCTTGTATATTTGCGGAACAGAATTTTAATTTCTGCTATCATTAATCCTTATTGGATTCAGTGTATTTGTTATTTCATGTTTGATATTAGTTTTGTGATAGTTTATTGGATCTATGTACTGACATTAGTTATTGTTTTTTATTTTTTGTGTATAGGTGAGGGTAGTTGAGTATGTATTCTTTGGCTGGCTGACTCAACTCAGAATAGATTCCAACTTAGGGGCCGATTACGATGGCGTCCGGAAAGGTTTTCGAACGGGATTCGGCGAATCCGATTCGGAACCTATGTTTCCGGCCAAATTGGACACCTTTCCGGACGACCGATTACAATGCAAGGAAACCGTTAGGGCTGTCTGAATCGGTTCCGAATGGTATTCGGACACCCCAAGTTGTTCAGAGCCAAATCGTACAGCTCTATGGACACGTTTTCCGAATGAGCGATTACGATGACTGATTCGGACAGCCGTTCCGATTCGGTCTGCCCGGCACGAAACGGATGTCGGAATCTGACTTTGGGGGCCCGTAGCAGGCCCTCCTTCACCCACGGCCCTCTGAATGAGGGCCGTGGGGGTGCCCATGGGACCCCTCTTTCGAACCATGCATAGTGTGGCAGGCACCATGGGGTGCCCGTCACAGGGTGCATGGTTTTCCCAAACCACCCCTTTTTGCAAGGGGAGCCTGTGTTCTCGTTCGGAACACACGCTCCCATTGAAGTCAATGCAGTCTGACCGAACGAAGTTGGGAAGCATCGTAATCGGTCGGTCGGACTCGCAGAACCCGATTCGGTCAGAAACGATTATGAAACCGATTTGGTCAGAAGAGTTTCCTAAAGAGATCATAATCGGCCCTTTAGAGTGTAATAGGAGAGTCGTCAGCAGTGGAATGCCGGATTGGGAAGTGAGAGGCATTGTAGTGAGGAGGCAGCCCTGACGCTATTAAAGAGCTTTCAAGCATTTTGTGTAGCATGCCATTACTACAGAAGGATTCTCCTTCTGCAACATGAAACTAAAAGAAAAAAACTGAGTGATTGAAAAATCCAAAATAAAGTCCAGCATAAATCAGCACAGTGTAAGAGTCATTTACGAAAGAAAATGTACAATCACATCTCTGGAGGTGGTTACCTCCAGACAGAAGAATCCTCAGGTACAGTGATTTTCTGGGGGGCGGGCAGATAGTGGGTAAAAAAGTACACACTACCTGTCCTTGAGGTGGTTGATATGGGCAAATTTGCTATTTTCTGCACCCTGTGATAGTTTAACATTGCTTGCACCACTGTGATAGTTTAACATTGCTTGCACCACATCCACTCCTGAAAGTGTGAGATCTGTTGATGGTGGAAATAGATAACAGTAATATAGATCTCGTAACTTAGGGGAAGAGGGTTAAGATATCAATGATAAGATGGGTAAGAGTGTAGCGAGACAAACACAGCATTCAGCAACTCTATGAGCATGGCACATCTGTCATGGAAGGAAGATGACAGTTAAGTTAACCTATTCAAATATTATTTAGCAGCAGCAATCCACCTCCCAAGTTAGTTATAGTTATCTAAGCTGGAATTCAAAATGGAAAGGAATACAGTGGATCCACAGGGTTCATAGCATTTATAATAAAAAGTAAATCAAATGAAACTCTATACAAATGCTGCAACTGCATTCCTCTGGCTTTGTTCATTTTTTAAAGTAGCAAGGCTGAACCACAAGACTGCCATAGAGGTTACTTGTAGAAGAGAAGGTCTGTAGGATTAGAAAGAAAATTACAGTGGTTAAGACTCTAGGTAAACAATGTTGAGTGAGGAGTCAAAGTGTGGAGCAGTACTGGCGTACAATTAACTGAGGGTCATTCTTGTACCACCGAACCCGGACAACTAGCCTTAAGTACCCTGAATGGCTACGCAATTAAACAATAAAAAAGTTTAGCTGCGCCCATCATGTCCACAACGAATTAGGATTTGACACACGAGCCACTAGTTTCCTTTATTTATTATAGGTAACTCACCTGTTTCCAGTCTACAGGGTCTCTTTTGATCCTCTTGTTTCCTATAGACGTAGATGGGCATTGGACCTTCTTCCATGTGTTGCTGATGAGACTTGCAGATTGTATTTCTTCCAAAAAAGACAGACCAGTTAGGCAAAAAATATAAAGAATTTTAGTCTCAGACTAGGTAAAGTGAGAAGTTTCAGAAGAACTGTGATGTCAGACTGCAATTACCAAATTGTAATCAAGTAACATTCCCTGTGTTCTGAATATTAAATCAAATGATCACTCATCGCACAAGCAAGAAATATCAAGTTTACCTATGTTAAGCCTGTCACATTCATCACATGAATCACTGTTTGGCCTTCATTGAGGTAAGTTGCTTGTCCCAAGTGAGGTGTC
This sequence comes from Calotriton arnoldi, assembly GCA_963921515.1. NCBI lineage: Eukaryota > Metazoa > Chordata > Amphibia > Caudata > Salamandridae > Calotriton > Calotriton arnoldi. The sequence goes on from CAWUFW010012907.1 coordinate 354,556, forward strand.
CATCTGCCTTCCCATGTGTCTTTTTTTTCCTGCGGAAGCGACATACATAAGTTATGCAGTCCTTTGCATCATCACATACGGTTGAGCATGGGAATGCACGGTTTGGCATGGGAGGCAGGCATTGTGTTTTGTCAGGAATGGTCTAGAGTCATCCATTGCTGACTTGGATACCAATGACTGTTCAATGAATGGTTGACCCTAAGATTGAATTTGTTTTCTTTCTTTCTTTATCACCTCACATCACTTAGTCATAAGGCCAAAATGGTGAGTCCTCCTTGATTGCTAATCTGTGCTAATTGCACTGGTTCATTTAAGTTTATGTACCTAAGCCGCTTACCAAATATAAAAATAAAGCTTTTTTTTTTTACAACAGACATTTCTGTTGTGTTATTATTTTCGTTCTTTCAATCAAGAAGGTAGAGCTCATCTTCAAATTCAGGGAGGTCGCCTGGAAGATGATCATTTGCAACACTTGTGATGTCCAAGAAATTGCCCTTACCCACGGGTGTGGAGCCCTATAATTTTTGGGCATGAAATGTTCATTAATTTTCATCATCGTAAGTCTCCACATTTTAAAGAGAGAGACTGGTCCTTCTTAGCTCCCCTAAGCATCCCCAGAATGCCTGGTACTCCCCTCAACTTCGCGCCGAAAAACGAATCTGTAGGAAGCATGAAAAACGGAGGCGCCTTACTCATGTGGAGGAAGACAAGGAGCGGTTTTATACAGCTTTGGCTAAGTATCATGGGGAAATCAGGGCAGCACGTAAAGCTCATATAGCTCTACAATTAAACCAGGCTAATAATGACCCCAAGGCGCTATATCGCATACTTCAGTCCTTTACCAATCCCAAAGCATGCGAGAACTTAATAGCCCCGACACAAAAATTGTGTGATGATATTAGCACCTTTTTCACACAAAAAATTGAGACCATCTATGATAAAATAATCCAATTAGGATATCATCCCCCTTCGATTATGATTCCCAAAGCACTTGGGCTGACAGTTACTCAATCATTGGGAAGTTTTCCCTCAGTGACGCAGGCGGAGGTAGAATCATTGATCCGCTCAGTTAAATCAGGATCCCCCCTGGATTGCATTCCGGCAAAAACTACTATCTCTCTTGCCTGTCACCTGTCCCCCTCCATTGCACATCTCCTCAATCTTTCTCTGCGAGGAGGCTTGGTCCCTCTGGAATGGAAAACAGCACAGGTTATGCCTATCCGAAAGAACAGCAAGGCCCCGCTAACTGAGTTCTCCAATCTCCGTCCCATCTCCCTCCTTCCGTTCCTGGGCAAGCTATTGGAGAAACATATTAACATCCATCTTTCCAACTATGTCGAACGGACAGGTAGTCTTGACTCTTCTCAATCAGGCTTTCGCCCTAAATACAGCACAGAATCGGCCCTACTAGTGGTCACCGATAACATCAGGATGACCCTAGATAGAGGCCACTCTATGATTCTGGTGCTGTTGGACCTTTCCGCCGCGTTCGACACGGTTTCCCATAAGATTTTGCTCAGGAGATTGGAGGAGATCGGACTCAGAGATTTGGCTTTACAGTGGCTGACGAGTTTTCTCTCATTCCGCTCACAGGCGGTTAACCTTGGTCCGTATCGTTCCGCTGTATCAGAGTTGTCCAAGGGAGTACCACAGGGCTCTTGTTTGAGCCCGACTTTGTTTAACATCTATGTGGCTCCCTTGGCCAATCTGTTAAGGAGTAGCGGGTTTATCCCCGTCTCCTATGCTGACGATACCCAGCTGCTCTTTCCATTCGCAAAATTCACTCCTTCTGTACAGGCCGCTTTCTCTCTGGGAATGAGAAACATCTCACAGTGGATGAGGAGTAACTTTCTTCAGTGCAATGTGGGAAAGACGGAGATTATGCTTTTGGGGAGGCTCAACTTCTGTGGACCCCCAATTGGAGGCCCACAGATTTGGGCACCGCCCCGCCCCCAAGTCTTGTGTAAAAACTTGGGTGTTCGCCTGGAGCAGACCCTTACCATGAAGGAGCACGCTGCACAGACAGCTGGCTCCTGTTTCCATGTGTTGGGCCTACTGCGTCGCATCCTTCCCTTGCTTCCTGATTCATCCAGGAAGATGCTAACCCAGGCGCTTATTCTAAGTCGCCTGGATTACTGTAACAGCCTATTGTTGAGCGCTAATGAGGCAGCTCTTAATAGATTGCAGGTTGTTCAGAACACGGCGGCACGTTTGATCCTGAACGCCCCGCCCAGGACAGCCTCTCGGCCTCTGCTCTTTCAGCTTCACTGGCTCCCAATACGAGAACGAGTACAGTTTAAGATTTGTTGCACCATACATAAGGCCTTGTCCAATTCTGGCCCTAGCTATCTTGCAGATAAATTTATTCCCTATACACCTCAGCGGTCCCTTCGTTCAGGATCTCAATCCCTCCTTGCAGTGCCTAGAATCAAACGGTCCAGACAAGGTGGGAAGTCTCTTTCTTATTTAGGCCCCTGTTATTGGAACAAGCTTCCTGTGCAGCTCAGACAGTGCACGGAATATTCCCATTTTAGGAAACAGCTCAAGACCTTCCTTTTCTGTTCCTGATTTTTAGCAGTTAGCTCCTCTCAGGTGCCCCGTCCTGAGCGCAGACATACCCCTTCGGGGGTCGATTCTGGCGCTTTATAAATCAATAAATAAATAAATTACCATTAAATATGGACTCCCTGGATACATGACTGCATGACATGCAGGTTACTTTATTGACAGCATACTGAGTTCTGCCCACTGTTCCTTTTACCCATGCCAGTAAGTCCATGGCTCTTGATCCAAGAAGACCTCTGTTTGGTCATCCAAGTAGTCTTGTACCTTCTTAACCATCGTCATAGTTGTGGACATTGCCTAGTTTGGACTTGCCTGTGCGCTTGATTTAAGTCTTAAAATATTTATAAATCAACCCATTGTAGATGTTGGAAGTAAAAGTGATGCTGTTGATGCTGTAGGTTTAATAGCAGGCTTGGACTCAAACCCCCACCATGCTCTACAGAGGTTGAAGGTAGAACTTCAAGTCTACCATGGCCTTGAAGTTGCAATCATTCATCTTCTAAGTCACTCACTTTCCTGACGATCAAATTCTTGTAAATTAGGGCATCCTCTAATGAACAAGGAATAAAAGTGGGTAGCCCTTTTTGGGTCGGAGCCTACCAGACAGCACAGCTGTCTGGTTTGCTAAAGACATCTTGGGGACATTCAGAAAGTTGACCTAAGACTGCATTCCGCCGTTCTCTTACCATTGGCTTTGTGGTTTGTAACTCACATTTTCTGGCTTTCTATTTTCTGGCTTCATTTGCTTTAGGCTGTCCAGCTCGAGTTTGTCACTCCCGTTGCCAAAACAGGCTTTAAATCTTGTTCTTATCTTGTCACATTTTCTGTGCAATCAAAGATAAAGGTCAAATGTCAGACTGTGTCTTCCAGGGAGCTTGGTGTTTATTTTTTTCAATCTCTGACTTCAAAGTGAGAGGATTTATGTGACCATAATGCTGGCTACTGGGGGCAGCTTGAGGAAGGCTGGACGATGTTATTTGTTTTTCTAGCACACAACAAAATGTCTATAAATAAGACACGGGGATGGTACGACAGAGGGATAGCATTGCCCGACCTACAATCGAACTATTGAGCAGCACAACTAATGGTGGTTAATCAAGGGGCACACCAACCCAGAGAGGAACCCGCCTATTACATGGACCGCCTGGTTCTTCAACTGGGAGGATACCGCTGAGCACTAAATACTGCTCCATGCCATCTTCCTCTAGAGGGACCAACAGCACTAACGGTCAGTCTCTGGCATGCAACCCTGCGAAAATTGGGATGGGAAAAGAATATCACGCGTGCCACACCTTTGAGGGATGCTGAACATTTAGACACTATGGCAAAAAGGCAGAGATTTGACAAATGGAACTTGATAGGGATCTCTACAGTGGGGGCCTATGCACCGCCGAAGGGGTGATTCCCTTTGTGGATCTACAAAAATCCTACGAATTAGCTCCCATGGAGACCTTCCGTTATTTACAAATCGGACATGCTCTCTAGGCGGTGCTGCCCTCCGGTGGAGACTTAACAGAGTCGCCTCCGTTGGAGAGCAGGCTACTGGAGGAACATCTCACTACCAAGGCGATTTCACTCAGATACCGAAAACTCATAAATAATTCCCCGGACACTCTTACCCAGCTTCAAGAACGCTGGGAGTTAGACCTGAATGAATTGCTGGACGAAGACTGGACTGAAGCCCTGGCTTCACTGCGGGAGGTGGCCGTGCAACTGCGCTTTAGTCAAGTGACCTATTGGGAGCAGGTAGGATACTTTCAGGTAAATATATCAATTTTTCCTTGTGCCATGCCGAGGTTGCTTCAGGTAATGACATCACATTAAGAGCCTCAAGGCTTCTTTGCATGAAGGTAACACCTTGTTCTTTCTCACCACAACCTCCTTCTATCTGTTCAACAACTTCTTCTCTCTTAACAGTAGCTATACTTTTGAGGTGCACATCTCACACAGTTGCATATTGGATTTTCAGATGGACTAGTTGACTGCTGGTAATGTAGTGCTAACTTGATGTCCCACAATGCACTAGGTTGTGGCACATTGTGTAATCTGTGACATGGTCCTCATGCTGCCTAATTGTAAAGAAGTCTGACACCGGAGAGGAGAGCTTCCTTATAAAAACCAAAGCAAGAAAAACTTGCTGTGGTTAAGATAGCCACCTGTGTTTGCCTTTCTAGAGGATGGGCTGTAACTGTGGTAGGGTTGGTGGTTGCTGAAGGTCTTGGATGAAAAGAGGGAAACAGGTGATGCTGAGATACTACATTAACTGGAGCAGGTTGAATAGAAGTGATCAGCACTTCCTCTGAGCCACCGTCCACATGAACAATCACTGGTTCATTTTCATCACTTATAAGACTTTCAGCAACCTTCCTTTTCCTTTGTCCCACTGGTTAGGCTCAGGGGTCTGATTCACGTCAAGATCATCTGATGGGGGGCTTGAAGAAAATGTGGGGGTGTGCCTTCTTTTCCTTGGAGAAGATGTTGAAGATGATGTATCCAATGGAAGAGCAGTCACAACATCCCACACTTCTGCAGCAGGCTAGCTCTGCTCCTACCTCCATAAGACTAGATGTAGCAGACTCTAGTTGCTGCTGAATTTTCTGTGAAGATTTGGTTTGCAGCTGAGACAATTTGATTTCTGAATCACAGCTCCCAGCCATGACTGCAATCACTAGAGTGCTGACAGACATTTGCTTCGGACTTCTTCTTCCAACTTCTCCACACTGGCCGTTTCCTTGGAAGAAGATTGCTTTTGAGGGGTCAAATTCTTTACTTCTTTAACTGCTGATCAGTGCATAAGTAAAAGTACTTTACAGAGAGATCTCTGAACTCAACTGTCAGCTAATTCATAGACCTCTCTCCCTCTCGTGTACCTGCAGACAATAAAGGATAAGAAGGAAGAGGGTGAGACTGGCAATTCTTGTGGATGCAGTACAAGTCATCATCACCACCTCCTTCATAACAATATTATAAAAATCATTCAAAGCATTTCATTAAAAAAAACCTGGTGTCCCCCGAGGGCCGTAGTGCTTTTAAAAGTTGCAGAAAAACAATTAATCAATCATCTCACACAAACACACACATAAAATGGTGGGCAAGCAGAAGCACATGGGGAAGGGCAAAGAAAAATATCTGGCTACAGGGACCTGGACTCTCAAAGCCACTCCAACTAAAGATTTCGACACAAGAAGACAAAAAATTACCTAGATTTGGCAAGAATGCAAAGCTATTCACAAGCCCCTACAATGATAAAAAAAATATCTCTAGCAGAGAAGCAGTTAGAATACGAAAGCTAACATAAAATACATCCAAGGCGAGCTTGCTGCAAGGGCTACAGGAGCGCGGACTCTGAATAACGATCAATCAATCAATCACGGAATTTGTAGAGCGCACTACTTACCCGCGAGGGTCTCAAGGCGCTGGGGAAGAACAAGGGAAGAAAAGGGGGGGTGCCGCTACTGGTCGAACAGCCAGGTCTTGAGTAGCCTCCTGAAGGTCAGCAGGTCTTGGGTCTGTCGTAGGCTGAGTGGAAGGGTGTTCCAGGTCTTGGCGGCGAGGTGGGAGAAGGATCTGCCGCCGGAGGTGGTTCTTCGGATGCGGGGGACGGTGGCGAGGGAGAGGTCGGCGGAGCGGAGCTGGCGGTTGGGGACATAGAAGAAGAGCCGTCTGTTGAGGTAGGCTGGCCAAGTCTTGTGGAGTGCCTTGTGTGCGTGGATGAGGAGTTTAAAGGAGATTCTCCTGTCGACGGGGAGCCAGTGCAGGTTTCTCAGGTGGGGGGTGATGTGGCTGTGGCGTGGTATGTCGAGGATCAGGCGTGCCGAGGCGTTTTGAATGCGTTGTAGTCGTTTGATGAGCTTGGCCGGGGCTCCCGCGTAGAGGGCGTTTCCATAGTCGAGTCTGCTACTGACGAGGGCCTGGGTGACTGTTCTTCTTGTATCTGTCGGGATCCACCTGTAGATCTGGCGGAGCATGCAGAGGGTGCTGAAGCAGGAGGAGGAGACTGCGTTGACTTGCTTGGCCATGGAGAGCGTTGAGTCGAGGATGACTCCCAGGTTGCGTGCGTGGTCGGTGGGTGTCGGGGCTGCCCCCAGTGTCGTAGGCCACTAGGAGTCGTCCCAGGCTGAAGGGTTGGAGCCGAGGATGAGGACCTCCGTCTTGTCCGTGTTCAGCTTTAGTCGGCTGCTCTTCATCCAATCGGCGACGGCCTTCATTCCTTCGTGGAGGTTGGATTTGACGGTGAGGGGGTCCTTGGTGAGGGAAAGGATCAGTTGAGTGTCGTCGGCGTAGGAGATTATGTTGAGGTCGTGCTGTCGGGCGATGCGTGCGAGCGGGGCCATGTAGATGTTGAACAGTGTCGGGCTGAGGGATGATCCCTGGGGTACGCCGCAGATGATCTCGGAGGCTTCGGATCGGAACGGGGGAGGCGGATGCTCTGGGTTCTGCCGGAGAGGAAGGAGGTGGTCCATTCCAGGGCCTTGTCTCGGATCCCTGCGTCGTGGAGGCGTGCGCGTAGAGTGCGGTGGCAGACAGTGTCGAAGGCGGCGGAGAGGTCCAGCAGGATGAGGGCTGCGGTCTCACCGTTGTCCAGCAGGGTCCTGATGTCGTCGGTGGCGGCGATGAGGGCAGTCTCGGTGCTGTGGTTGCTGCGGAACCCTGACTGGGATGGGTCCAGGATGCTGTTTTCTTCGAGGTATCGGGTTAGCTGTCTGTTGACGATCTTCTCGATGACCTTGGCTGGGAAAGGAAGCAGGGAGATGGGCCGGAAGTTCTTGAGGTCTCTCGGGTCCGCCTTGGGTTTTTTGAGCAGGGCGTTGATCTCGGCGTGTTTCCAGCTCTCTGGGAAGGTCGCGGTCTTGAAGGAGAGGTTGATGACGTTGTGCAGGTGGGGTGCGATGGAACTGCTGGCTTTGTTGAAGATGTGGTGCGGAAAAGGGTCTGACGGGGAGCCGGAGTGGATTGTGCTCATGGTCTTGATGGTGTCATCGATGTTCACGTTGGCCCAGGCTGGCCAGGGGTCGTGGTCGATGGTGTGTGGCGAGTCTGGTGTGTCGGTGTCTGTTGGGGCTGTCTGGGTGTTGAAGCTGTCGTGGATGTCGGCGATCTTGCGGTGGAAGAAGGTGGCGAGGGAATCGCACAGGGCTTGCGACGGCGGGATGTTGTTGGTGTTGGAGCTGGGGTTGGAGAGTTCCTTCACGATGTTGAAGAGCTCCTTGCTGTTGTGTGCGTTGTTGTCGAGGCGGTCTTTGAAGGAGATCCTCTTGGCGGCCCTGATGAGGTGATGGTGGTTGCGGATGGCGTCTTTGTGGGCTGCGTGGCTGTCCGGTGTCTTTTCACTGTGCCATTTCATCTCTAGTTTCCGGCAGGTACGCTTGGATGCTAGGAGTTCCGGGGTGAACCAGCTGGCTCTCTTGCTGGTGTCTCTGTAGGTGGGTTTTTTCAGCGGGGCGAGGGTGTTGGCGCAGTCGTCAATCCATCGTCTGAGGTTGCGGGCAGCGTCGTCGGTGTTGGAGAGGTCGGTGGGTGGGCTGAGAGCGAGGTTTGCCTGTAGTTGGTCTTCGGTGACTTTGCTCCAGCAGCGGCGTGGGATCTGTTGGGTACGGTGGTGTGTGGTGGGTTTCTGGAAGGTGAAGTGGATGCAGCGGTGGTCGGTCCAGAGGAGTTCGGTGGTGTGGCTGAAGGAGACGTGGGAGCTTGAGGAGAAGACGGGGTCGAGCGTGTGGCCGGCGGAGTGGGTAGGTGTTGTGACGAGCTGTCTCAGTCCGAGGTTGGCAAGATTGTCGATCAGGGTGGTCGAGTTGCTGTCGTTGTTGTTCTCCAGGTGAAAGTTCAGGTCTCCGAGGAGGATGTAGTCAGTGGAGGTTAGGGCGTGCGAGCTGATGAAGTCGGCGATGGAGTCGCTGAACTGGGGTCGGGGTCCGGGAGGTCTGTAGATGAGGGTGCCTCTTAGGGTGGTGTTGGGGTCCGTGTGGATCCGGAAGTGCATGTGTTCGGCGGTGCTGAGAGTGTCGTCGGTGCTGGTCGAGACCCTGATGGTGTTCTTGTGGATGATGGCGATTCCTCCTCCTACTCCGTTGGTGCAGTCTCTGCGGGTGATCTTATAGCCGTCTGGGATGGCTATGGCGATGTCGGGTGCGGAGGAGTCGTTCATCCAGGTCTCTGTCAGGAAGGCGACGTCCGGGGATGATGTGTCGAGCAGGTCCCAGAGCTCGACGGCGTGTTTGCGTGCGGAGCGGGTGTTCAGTAGGCTGCATCGGAGGAGGTTGGGGTCCTTCTTGGCGGGCGCTTCGGCGGCTCTGAGGCTGATGTAGCTGCAGTTCCGGCAGGTGAAGGGACCATGAGTGCGTTTCGGGGCGGACTTGAAGCAGGTGTGGGTCCGTCCGGGGTTGAGAGCGTGGAGTGTGCTGGCATCGTAGTGGCGGTGGTCGTCGTGGTGGGCGCAGGGGGCGCGAGGACCAGGGGTTCTGGCGCTGGGCGCGGTCCAGGCGCGGACGGGCGCAGACGGGCTTGCCTTAGGCGCGCCTTCGGCGTGCCAGCGGCGCGCCCGCTGCGCGCGGCCGCACAGCGGCCGCCATATATGGGGAGGTGGGAGGGAGGAGCAGCTGGGAGGCGGGAGGCAGGGGCAGCGAATGGTCAGTCAGGGGGGCGGGGCCGCAGGGGACGCAGCGGCGGGAAACGGGAGCGGCGAGGGACACCGAACCGGGCACAGAATCAGGGGCACACAAGGGGAAACAGAAGGCAAAACAATCGGGCGCAGGGACAGGGGGCACACAAGGGGAAACAGAAGGCAAAACAATCGGGCGCAGGGACAGGGGGCACACAAGGGGAAACAGAAGGCAAAATGGGCACAGAAACAGGCACACAAGGGGAACAGAAGGCAAAGGGAAAAGGGCAACAGCAAGAAAAACGGGCACAGCAACGAGGAGGCAGTGGGGGACAGAGGCAAGAGCACTAACCAGCAGCAGCAGGGCAGCACTGGCGGAGCTGTGTGGTGGGGGAGCGACCTACCTGGCAAGGTCAAGGGTCGCTCACCTCACCGCGCAGCGGCCGCCATATATGGGGAGGTGGGAGGGAGGAGCAGCTGGGAGGCGGGAGGCAGGGGCAGCGAATGGTCAGTCAGGGGGGCGGGGCCGCAGGGGACGCAGCGGCGGGAAATGGGAGCGGCGAGGGACACCGAACCGGGCACAGAATCAGGGGCACACAAGGGGAAACAGAAGGCAAAATGGGCACAGAATCAGGGGCACACAAGGGGAAACAGAAGGCAAAACAATCGGGCGCAGGGACAGGGGGCACACAAGGGGAAACAGAAGGCAAAATGGGCACAGAATCAGGCACACGAGGGGAAGAGAAGGCAAAGGGAAAAGGGCAACAGCAGGAAAAACGGGCACAGCAACGAGGAGGCAGTGGGGGACAGAGGCAAGAGCACTAACCAGCAGCAGCAGGGCAGCACAGGTGGAGCTGTGTGGTGGGGGAGCGACCTACCTGGCAAGGTCAAGGGTCGCTCACCTCACCGCGCAGCGGCCACCATATATGGGGAGGTGGGAGGGAGGAGCAGCTGGGAGGCGGGAGGCAGGGGCAGCGAATGGTCAGTCAGGGGGGCGGGGCTGCAGGGGACGCAGCGGCGGGAAACGGGAGCGGCGAGGGACACTGAACCGGGCACAGAATCAGGAGCACACAAGGGGAAACAGAAGGCAAAACAATCGGGCGCAGGGACAGGGGGCACACAAGGGAAAACAGAAGGCAAAATGGGCACAGAATCAGGCACACGAGGGGAACAGAAGGCAAAGGGAGAAGGGCAACAGCAGGAAAAATGGGCACAGCAACGAGGAGGCAGTGGGGGACAGAGGCAAGAGCACTAACCAGCAGCAGCAGGGCAGCACAGGCGTAGCTGTGTGGTGGGGGAGCGACCTACCTGGCAAGGTCAAGGGTCGCTCACCTCACCGCGCAGCGGCCACCATATATGGGGAGGTGGGAGGGAGGAACAGCTGGGAGGCGGGAGGCAGGGGCAGCGAATGGTCAGTCAGGGGGGCGGGGCCGCAGGGGACGTAGCGGCGGGAAATGGGAGCGGCGAGGGACACCGAACTGGGCACAGAATCAGGAGCACACAAGGGGAAACAGAAGGCAAAATGGGCACAGAATCAGGGGCACACAAGGGGAAACAGAAGGCAAAACAATCGGGCGCAGGGACAGGGGGCACACAAGGGGAAACAGAAGGCAAAATGGGCACAGAATCAGGGGCACACAAGGGGAAACAGAAGGCAAAACAATCGGGCGCAGGGACAGGGGGCACACAAGGGGAAACAGAAGGCAAAATGGGCACAGAATCAGGCACACGAGGGGAACAGAAGGCAAAGGGAAAAGGGCAACAGCAGGAAAAACGGGCACAGCAACGAGGAGGCAGTGGGGGACAGAGGCAAGAGCACTAACCAGCAGCAGCAGGGCAGCACAGGCGGAGCTGTGTGGTGGGGGAGCGACCTACCTGGCAAGGTCAAGGGTCGCTCCTATGAGTGTAATCTCCAAATTGGAACTGGGTCTATAAAGGTCTGTGAGGTAGCTTCATATGGACGTTGCATGGCTAGTGAGCCCCTTCTTTTGAGAACACGAAAGCCCTCTGGAGGGCCCACCTGAAATGATAACTTGATTAACAACACTATATAATAACCTTTGTACTGAATCCGTCGATAAGTTATGCATAATTCTGAACTGCATCCTGTATTTTGCTCACGGTTAGTTTTTCGTTATGGAGATTCTTAAAATAAAAATAAAATAAATTTTTTTAAACAATTAACGCAGAGTGACTTTTCAAGTACATTTTATCTGTGTTCCTGTTAAAGAATGGCTGCTTATGTTTGGGTTGATCGCATTGTTCCCATACATTGCTCCCTGATAGGATTTTTCCCAATGTAGATATCTTATTTATGCAAGAAGGTGTAATGGTGCAATATTGGACGTTAATTTTCACACCAAAACATTCCTGAGGTTATGCCAGATTACACCAGTGTAACAAAAATTACACCAGGACCTAATTTTTACATGATGTTTGTTGCATGATTTACTTGCCAAATGTGCGGATGGCTTGGATCATTTTATGGCTCTTAGAGGCAAGCCAGATCTTTAGCTCAGCTCTGGTCCAGCTTACACTATTGATTTTCTGGCTTGTCCCCCTCTATATTCACCACAATAATATCGACAGCAGAACTATTGGCGATAAACTGAGATATCAATGCTACAAATATAGAAAACAGAAATATTGTGTTACCCGGCAAGCACCACAAGACAAATGATGAAAGTGGTAGCTGAAGAATTTATTGTAGATTTGTTCATAACACCACCAACAGCTCCTCTCAGTCACAGTTCCTCTCAGTACAGCCAACTCACCCAACTGCAACCTCCAGAATCCCTTCCCGCTCTAGAATGCTCATACATTCTAGTATATATGGCTCTGACTCCTCATGTAATCATTAACCATAACACTCCCCTCCCCCGCAAAAATGGAAACCATGTATGTGAACTTGGTATAAATATTGTTTCCATAACAATAACAAGATGATATAATGACATGTAACAACATCTTTGACAAAAACAAAATATATCCAATGAATCACAGCGTTAACAACTACACAATTACAGTCAACATTTTCAATACGTAAACAAATCTTCATATCTTGCAGGTTTTCTTTTCAACCTGGATGTATTCTCAATATAAACAGGGACACCACCCTGTTTGGACTCAATCAAACTCTTGTGTTGTTTCTTCTGAAGTATGCTGTCACTGTTACCTAGTGATTTCTGACCACTGACCTCATAATCAGAACACTTCACCAATCTAGACATACTCCAAGTGTCACCACAATCCACTGTTTCCTGATAAACACAATAGAAAAAGGACTCATACACTGAGTCAGCCCTTGTTTACCCCAGCACGGTTTCTTAAACCAACATGATCTCTACACATTCCAAGCTGCAAGCACAACAAGATGAATGATGAAAGTAGTCACTAAAGAATTTATTTTATATTTTTCATAACACCACTAACAGCTCCTCTCAGTCCCAGCTTCTCTAAGTCCCAGCCAGCTCCTCCAACTCAAATATTGGTTTTACTCCTTCACCTGAAATCACACGCCTAAGATAGGTAACTGATAGCACTTTAAACTTACATTTTTCCTTTTTTCACAGTCAGCCCACTTTCCCAAAAATTAAATTGTACATCCAATTTTCTTGTACCTGGTCACAATCCTACAGAACGCTGATGTAGATGGTATAGTACAACAGTTGATGATTAAGCATCTAAAAAAACACAACCCTAGTCATTCAGCTGAAAAAGACAAATTTATAAAAGGCAAGCGACGGTTGACAATCTGGCCATCCAAAATGAAATTACTTTTAATACAGAAAGCTCTATGATGCGAGTGGAGCTCCCAGCGTCCCTGTATGAAGTATTGGCCCATTCCAAAATGGCCAGGAACGCGATGGCGACGTACACGTTGGTGACGCGAGCATTGCTCCCAGCGTCACAGTTTGGAACACATTCGTACCCATTAGTGGCGCGAGCACTTCCCCGCACACTCCGGCCACGTTTATGCAGACACGCTTGAGATTCTTCCCAGTATACACATCAGTGGCGCATGCCTACTTCCATGTGCACTCCTGGCACGTAGATACAAACGCGCTCGAGTTCCCTCCTGTTTCACGCCTCACAATGACCTCCTCTTCAATATAAAGAATGCACCCACAGTTGCAGGCATGGTGCTCTCACAAGGCTGTACTAAACAAAAAATAAATGTACATGCATGAAGCTGCTGACAAACAGCATTAGATGTAGAGATGTTAAAAAGGACATCAGGGCCTGCTCTGAGACTCCATTTTAGTTTCACGTTTTAGCGTGACATCTTTTTCTAATGGTGACTTTTTACATGTTTCTACACTTACACAAGAATGAACTGAGAAGTTATTATACATGTAGTTCATTTTTTAGTAAGTATTATTAACATGTTGTTGGTACACTCTGTACAAGGCTAGGTACATAGGGGCTCATTACCATGGCGGACGGACTTCAGTCCGTCCGCCATCGAGTCGGATTTGGGACCGGCCGCCCATGAGGCAGCCTCCCCACAATCCGAATTATGATGCGACCGCCACCACTGCGGTCGCATCACCTATATTTTGCATTGTGGCGGGGATGCGTTCAGCAGGCCCCGCTGCAATGCAAAAATAAAGGCACTTGCATATCCCTGCACTACGTGACAGGCACCATGCAGTTCCTGCCACATGGTGCTGGGATATGTAGGGGGGCACCTACCCTTGACTCAGTCCCAGGGATTAAGGGGGGCCTGCTACGGGCCCCCAAATCCGTTTCCGCCATTCGTTTTGCTGCGGTTTGTCCACCGCAAAATGAACAGAGGAAAGGGATATCATAATCCCTACGGCGGTGCCTGCAAGGCACTGCCGCAATGTTGGGCTATGTTTCTGTTCCGACAGGTGGTCGGAAAAGGACCGCCTGTCAGAACCGTGGCAGGCGGTCTTTACGACCGCCACGCTTACCCAACGATTCCCCCCGCCATCATAATATGGCAGGGGGAAAACAGCAGTACGATGGTGGAACGCCCGCCACCGACCGGCAGCCGGTGGCGAGCCTTCCGCCATCGTAATGAGCCCCATAGAACCTGATGCCCCTGTATTTGGTTGTTCAGTTGGGGACAGATCTAAGGCTCCAGACAAACCATTGCATCAGCTCTGCACCTTTGACACAGTTTGATTTGGGATGGTGCTTTTATTATATAAACCGCCTCTTTGCTACATTCGGCAAAGGAGCACTTCTGCTGTGATTGTCCTGGAGCACTGTGCACCGTGACTGAGATGCAGCTCTGCTAACTCTGGCCTCTATCCTGCAAAGAACGACAGCCTGCTCTACATCTGAGCGGCCTCCTGGCACATCATAACCAGGTATGGGGGGTTAGCTTACCCAATAGATCTGGCAGAGGGTACTCCCACTATGCTCTTGATAGTATAGGTAATAATATATAGGAGTATAATCACATAATAATATTATCATGGTTGAACTGTTTATCTTTTTCACATCCTTGTAATGCAGGTTACAATGGTTTGTTTCATCTGCCTAATAATTACAGCTCACGCTTTCTATGCAAGAATACGATTGTTTCAATAAATGTTTGAAAAGCCATATTTGTATCTTTCTTGTGTTTACCTTGGACATGCAAATCTAACAATTAAAGGGTAGATCTGGTTCCATTATTTCCTTGGGGAATAAAGAGTGGTCATATTTAAGGCTGTTAGGTGAGTGGTTCAGATAAGGTAATGTGAGCTAGCTAGGAATTGGGCTAACATTGTCTGATGATAGGTTTGAACTGAGTTCCCATACTCTGAAGTTTATGTTGTCCAGATACACAGCCCTGCTTAATTCTTAGGAGCCGTATAACATAGCACCACCTACGTTCTAGGTCAGGCAATTATTTAATGTGTCTCCTGAGTAGTTCTTGCATGTGCCCAAGGTTCTCTTTATACCTTATATGGAGATGTCCGTGGTGATAGGGATTAATCCTCCTCTGCTTAGTAGGAAACTGCTAATTTAGCCTGAAGGGTGTTCAAGCTTGCACCTTTCAAAAGGTTACTCCACTATAGTACTTTCCTTTCTTTGCATTCCTTTAATTAAATATGGTGCTAGCAGCTATCATTCCTGCTAATGGCAGACATGCTTTTACAGCACTATTCCTACAACAAGGGCTCCCTGTAGGAGGGGGAGATGTTACCTTCATGGTTGAGGGCCACAAATCGAATAAAACAGAGTTATTTTAGTAATGGGTTCACTTTTCCTGCAGTTGATGCTACTTCACAGGCATTTCACACATACACTTCAGCTGCATTACCAGGTCATTATAGAACTTATGAAGATTCAGAAATATCATTAACATATCAGGAACATCACAATTGGTTTCAAGGCGGCCTCCCACATTCACTAAACAATGTAAGACTGGGTCCCTCCAACAATGAGGGGGCGACCTGGCCAGTCCTAGCCGGCTGTACATCACACCCAAACTTAGCACCATTAAATGTAGAAGACCTTCGTGCTCTCTACACAGGTCTAGTTAGGATATATAGATGTCTAACACAGTTTGTTATGTGTACAATAACAGCTACCCCAGCAAGGGCTGTTCAAGCTTGGCAGCCACAGTTAGCTGTGCCTGCAATTAGTCCAGTCACTATTAATGCGATTATGGGTAAAGTTCCCACTAGACAGGAGGAAATTCCATTTAGGGCTGAACAAAAAACAAACCAGCTTGAAGCAGTGCTTCCCCATACGGAACCCCAAAACAAAAATAGAATTCAAGCAATGTTTCTACCACTTGGAATCTTTCCCCCAGTAGAGGATTGGGCCACCTGGAGCACTATCTTTGCTGTCATAAATACCATAGCACATGGTGCACCATCTATTGCTGCTTTGCCTGAGGTGCTAAAACAGCTTCAGAATTAATACGGGGGGCTGCTGCTGCCCTGAATTTGGGGATGAAATTAATCAGCAACTTTGCCACAGTTTCCTTGATTATTATGAGCAGTAGTAAAGGGGAGGCAGCAGCACTGGCAGTACACCAACGCCTTGTGTAGTTTGCTGTTGTAGACCAAGAGCGCGACTTACCAAAGATTATTGCTGAAACCTATACATCTATAGGTCAAGATAATTTGGGAGCCAGACCTAATAATCCACAGCTTAAAGGTAATTCTAAAAAGGATAATACCAAGCAGACACCTTAGTTTTTTTTTTAAAACACTTGGACAAACAGAAAAATAAAGGTAATACAAATACACAGGGTGTATCTCCACAACCGGAGCCCACTGAAAGGCATTATAACTTATGTAACCGTGCTTCACGTAAACAGCCTAAAAGGTATAAGTACACTGGTAAACGTCCTTCTCGTTCCTTTCAGGACTCACGCGACAAATGCTCGGAGAGAGAGGGGGATAAACCAGATGCAGGCTTGAAGAGTACCTTAAACCAAGAAAGGACTCACAACGCTCATCTGACATCATCATAAAAAGTAAGAGAAACTTCAACAACAAAAACCCCATTTCAAAAAGAAGAAGGTGGCAGGTATTTCCATTAAACATGACACACATATTGAGAACGTTCCTTCAGAATAAGATGTGGGCATTGAACCTGCTAGACAGTGCAGTAGATGTCACAGTAGTGTGCTGGAATCTTTCAAGAGTTCTGTTTTCGAGAGCAACTAATGAATTTATTCAAGTTGAAACACCAGATCAGCGGGTTAGCCCTCCCAACAGACTTTATGATTTGGATATCCAAATTGAGGGTGGCACACCGCGCATTATTAAAGTAATAGTCTGGGAAAATTTAAGAACCGCCTATTACAATCTCTTGGCTGAAAGGAGTTGCCTGTATTTGTAGGAAAGGTCCCACAAGGGGAAGATGTAATTATACCTTCTCTATTCTTATTCCTGAAGCTGTCAAACAAGCGTATGTCACAGAATTAACTCTTGCACAAGTCCCGGCATTATATCACAATTGTGTAGGCTGGGATAAGGATTGGTGATGGTCCAGTTGCATGTCCCCTATCAGGCCTCACTCCTCGCCAGTGTTAAGCTGCAAGCACCACAAGACGAATGATGAAAGTGGTAGGTGAAATAATTTATTGTAAATTTGTTCATAACATCCCCAACAGATCCTCTCAGTCACAGCTCCTCAGTCCGAGCAACCTCCTCCAAATGCCACCTTCAGAATCCCATCCCGCTCTAGAATGTTCACACATTTTAGTATGTACAAATGCCTCTGACTCCCTATGTAGCCATTAACCATAACATATTTTTTAGGATGGAAATCGACCAAGATGAACAAAATAATAATATCAAAAATATTGTCACCAAATATCAAAAATGTTTATAAAAATCCATGAATAAATCTATAACTCAAAAAAATATTATTTTTTCTGTACAAAAATGAAAAAAATCCAACTTTAAAACATATATTAATTGAGAAATAAACATGCTTACAGCCCAAGTTATAAACAATGTATGCAAATTAAGGCATGCATCAATTAAATTTAATTAAATATAATATTATCTAATAAATACTTTAACTATAAACATCTTTAGGAAATTATTGAAAAAATGCAACATATTTCCTATGAAGTACTTAAAATATCAGCCAAAATATTAACTATGCACATATAAATTTAACACCCCTAACATGCAAAGTGAAACACATTACCAATAACAAATTATATTACTAAATACAAAAATGTTACAATATAATATATTAAATAAATGAGATCACTGCCAGTTCTGATGCTGTAAAACTTCCAAAAAGGCCATTCTGCCACAACAGATAACCCGGAAAGTATATCTCAAAAAATCATTAAAAGAATTCAACAAGGTGGCATATAAAATCCATCAAACTCCATCAGTACCCCAAAACAATTTTTTTTTTTTTTTTAACGTCAAGTAAACCCAAAAATGGAAGAAAAGTGATGAAAATGCATAAGGAAAAAAAATCCAACACATTTGTTCGTGAAAATAATGGATAATGGTAAGTCCAAAAGGGAAGATCTTCGCTGCCTGAAACATAAAATCAATACATATCACTTACCCCAGCCCCCTACAAAAAGAAATAATTAAAACTTTAAAAAATATATTACCAATACCATGTATAGCCCCATTAGAAACCACAAATTACACATTAATATTAAACAGGCACCCCTATAAGTACTATACTATTAAAAAACTAAAACAGGCTATCTGATACCTCTACTAACAAAAATGTACACAAAATTACCATAACTAAACCTATTGGCCTATTTATTTCAAATATATATAAAATTTAATTTATCTTATCTAATGAAACGGGTACCAGCAACCACATTTTTGAACTTCCACTGTGCAAAAACATGAAGAAAACGCTTTACTAAAGGGATATTTCGGAAAAATAGCACAGGGAAAAAAGGAAATATAAACTACATATTTATTGCAGTCATTGTAAAAAGACTATTATAATTTGTATTAAAAAAACTGAAAACAGTTCAATTGCTGCAAAATGTATATAATTGCCTTACAGTACAAGAAAAGTGTAATAAAAATTGTGAAAAATATACATATAATAAACTGTAAATATATTAATAGTTGTTGTCGTGACATGTTTCAGCCATGTATCATAGCCGCTTGGGGTCAATAGCTTTCAGAGAGCACAAACAAAAAAGGATAGGGATACTATCTTAGGAAAACCCTACCTAAACTCTAAGATACATATGGAAACGTGAAGCACACTACACATGTGATTGCTTTCTTGCCTCATACGTTATACATCATTCGTTCTTTCTCTAATGCAAAAAAAAGGAACATAACTTGAGAATACCCAGATATTTCAGATTTCACATTTCATTCTTGGCAGTAGTAGGCATTCAGGTTGTGATTTTGAAAAACAAACAAGCATGCCTAAATCCCCTTGCGGTAGCACTGAACACTCAGTAAAAAGAAAAACAGTACACAGCGGAGCGCAAACAAATATGTGAGCATATAGCCTGGCTCACCGTATCTTTATGGCCAAAATGCATCATGGTAAACAGGAAGAAGGCTCTTCCTGTAGTCACACATTGTTGTGGAAAATGAATTTCAGGTCAAAATCGTAACCACAGTTAATGTACAATCATATACAGGGCCTGATTACGATCTTGGTAGATGGGATACTCAGTCACAAACGTGACAGATATCCCATCCGCCAAATTACAAGTTCAATAGGATATAATGGGATTGGAATTTGGCAGACAGGATATCCGTCACATTTGTGAAGGAGTAGCCCTGTCCTCCAAGATTATAATCAGGCCCACAGCTATCATACATCATTTTTATAGGCAGGAATGCCTTAGACTTTTGTTGACGCACAATTATAAAATTCTTTAGAATTTTTTGTCTGTGAGATCAAATCCCTGACAGAAGAAGCTGAGTGCTCCAAGTGAATCACAAAAGCAGAAGCTGACTATCTGACATTTTACCTAAAATTGTTTAGTTCTACATATTACCTAAGATACACAAATCTGTAAGAGCACTGCAGGGTGCCCCATTGTCTCGGGCACAGACTCAGTATTTCTACCTCTTTCAAAGTTTGTTGATTGGTCTCTTTGAACTTTAATTAGTAAAATGCCATCCTCTCTGAGGATCACAAAAGATTTGCTGAACTACATCATGTTTAACAAAGAAGTGGAACTCATGATAAGAGTGGCCATTGAATCATTATACATGAATGTCCCCCCAGGAAGAATCTCTTAGGGTCATAGAACAATTCCCACACAAATCAGACTTCATGATCCCCATACATTTCATCAGGATTTGGCTAGAATTGCACTAACAAAAACCTTTTTCTTCAGTTTGAGGGTACCCATAATACTTCCATAAGGAGTACATGCACCAAATCTGGTAGGTGTATATGTTCATAGTTTTTAGGAGAAACATGTTCTGCTAGAAAACAATCCATCCAGAACTTACATGAAAGTTTAGCGAGGATTTATTAATAAGATTTTCATCTTATGGCACAGAAACGTGGGTAAGACAGAGGGATTCATTGACTGGCGCACTGCTCAAAATTAGTTTCCTAAATTCACACACACCATAAACAGCCACAAAATACCTGTTTTGGATTTAAGAACCTCTGCCAAGGATTGCAAACTAACTACATATATACATCACAAATCCCCATTATGAACAGTCTTCTTTTATTTGATAGATTTCACCCAATTATACAATATGAAAGCTTGCCCCATGGCCAATTTCTATTCCCTCACAGAAACTGCTAATGTGTAAATGACTTTAACAAACAGGCAGGTGAGCTGTCTAACAAATTACAAAGCTACAATCATCCCACATTAATCGTAGACAAGTGAAAGAAGAGGGCAAGAAACAACCACAGAGAATCCCTCCTAGAAAAGAACACTAGGCAAACAGAGGACAGATTATAACCACATACAGTAATACATCAAACACCATGAAAACAATTCTCAACAAACACTTGTGGATTCTTAATTCGAACAAACTAACTGTACAAAAACAATGGGGGATATTCTCAAGAGCGTGCGATAATCATCGCCAAAAAAGGCTAACGCACGTTTCCATATCGACGTCTATCGCGGGAAAATAACTCCGTGTTAACGTCGTATTCTCAACACGGCGGCAACATGCGATAGTCTCCCAAGAACGCGTAAAATGTCCGCGATAACATTACCAGGACGGCAATACAAATCCAAACCTGAACGCGAAAAAAGTCGCGATGGGCCCAACCGCGATACAAAAATCAGCGATAAGCAGCGCCAGGCCTGCAATTCACACACGTCAGGCGGGAAAAATCACAAAAAAAGCAGAGAAAAAAACCACAAACAAAAACAAAACAACTGCGAAGCACAATGGAGGTAGCCGGAGCAGGAACAGAGGACGAGCAGAACCCCACAAGCCCCCCGGAGGACCAGGCCGGGACCTCGGGGTCAGGGAAGGGCAAGGACAGGAAGAAGAGGAAGACGCGGTTCAGTCCACAGGAAAACAGGATCCTGATAACGGAGGTGATGAAATACCATCAACAACTGTTTGTTACCTCCAATGTAGACCTACAAATCCGGTGTGACCGGATAGGGACCTAGCTGGGATGTAGACTTTCACTCAATGCGAGCTTAAAAGTCTTAAGGAAGGGAAACTTTCCTTTCTTGAGTCCCCTCACTCACCAGGGTTTCCCCATGGTGACATGCTTCATCATTGGGGCCATCTCAACCCGCTACAGGCTGAGGCGTGCTACGACTTGCGATGAGACGTAGGAGCACTAATCGTGAGAAGCTATGTGTGGTGCAGTGGTGTGGTGGAGTGGAATTTATTAAAAAGTACCTAACTAGTGGGCAGAAAAAACTTTATTCGGGCTCCTAGTTGGTCTATTAAAAACGGGGGTGAGTCTCTAGTGGGCCTATCCGAATGCGTTAGGGGTCCCTAGTAGACGTCAACATGTTTCGAGCTTCCCCACAGCTCTTCTTCAGGACAACACAGGGTCCCGCCCTGTGTGTACCACTCCAAAGTGGCCTACAGTGATTTAAGTGAAAACAACTAAATGCTGCAAAATAAGACAATTATTAATAATACATACGATACGCATTTTTCACGTAGTATGGGTACATAATAGTCCCGTAGTATCTGTAAAAAGAATAAAGAAAGAACAATGAAAGCACGCATCGCAAGGAGCCCTTGGGTATTACGCCTCATTCCACCCACCCCCAAGAGGGGGTAGGGTTACCTTAATCATTGTTCTTTCTTTATTCTTTTTACAGATACTACGGGACTATTATGTACCCATACTACGTGACAAATGCGTATCGTATGTATTATTAATAATTGTCTTATTTTGCAGCATTTAGTTGTTTTCACTTAAATCACTGTAGGTCACTTTGGAGTGGTACACAGGGCGGGACCTGTGTTGTCCTGAAGAAGAGCTGTGGGGAAGCTCGAAACATGTTGACGTCTACTAGGGACCCCTAACGCATTCGGATAGGCCCACTGAGACTCACCCCGTTTTTAATAGACCAACTAGGAGCCCGAATAAAGTTTTTTCTGCCCACTAGTTAGGTACTTTTAATAAATTCCACTCCACCACACCACTGCACCACACATAGCTTCTCACGATTAGTGCTCCTACGTCTCATCGCAAGTCGTAGCACGCCTCAGCCCGTAGCGGGTTGAGATGGCCCCAATGATGAAGCTTGTCACCATGGGGAAACCCTGGTGAGTGAGGGGACTCAAGAAAGGAAAGTTTCCCTTCCTTAAGACTTTTAAGCTCGCATTGAGTGAAAGTCTACATCCCAGCTAGGTCCCTATCCGGTCACACCGGATTTGTAGGTCTACTATTGCATTAGGAGGGTGGACCTAGTTTTGTCCCTCTTTCTCCCCCTCTTTCTTTTTGACTTGTTACCTCCAATGTGTCATTGGCGACAAAAAATGGAATATGGCAGTCCATCGTGGACAAGGTGAATGCAATCGGAGTGCTGAGGAGGACAATGGAAAAGGTCAAGAGGCGCTGGAATGATGTGAAGCGCAAGACCAAGCAGAAACTCGGCAACAACCAGAAGGCAGCAATGCAGACTGGAGGTGGTAGTCCAGCGCCACAGGAGGAGCTGGACGAGATGGAGGAAATGGTGTCCACAGTCATCAGTGTGGAGACGGTGGCAGGAGTTGGGGGACCGGACACTGCTCAACATGACCTGACACAACAGCAACAGGGTGAGTAACGACCAGGGACTGGGGGACGGGGGGAGATGGGCACAATGGCACACATGCACAATTAAGTATAGCACAGTGCACACCCACAATGACTCTGGATCATGTCCCTGATCCCCTTGGCACACTGCAGCACACCTAGAAACAGCAAGTAGGCCCCCGTCGACTATGTGCCCAGAGGGGCCCTCCCCACACATCACTAATTTCACAACAAACCCATGCACAAGTACAAACACACATCCGTGATGTTGTCGAAATGTCCACTGTCCCGCATCAAATAGGCAGCTCCTCCCAAACAGTCACAATGTACATTGTCATGCAGTTTGTATGTAAACCTGTACAATGCGTCAACATACATGTGAAAACAATGTTAAACTGCATCTCCCCTTTACATTGCAGAGGGTGAATCAACACCTCCTGCAGAGCAGACGGTACACCTCTTCACTGATGATGAAGAGGACCTCCCCTCCATCGACACCAACGCCCTCCAACGGCTCATGGACAGCTTCGGCACCCCACCTCCAGGAGCAGGGCAGCCCAGCTGCATCGAGGAAACCCCACCCCCTGCACAGACCACACAGCAGGAAGCACCCACCACCACGGCTGTCTCCCAGGACCCACACGAACAACACATGGCCTTCCAACGCCGTGTGTTAGGGTGCCAGGAGAAGATTGCTGATCAGGTGCGGGTGGGGTTCGACCTCATGGCAGCCAAACTAGATGCCATACGTGGGTGTCTAAGTCCCATCAGGGACCACTTACAGTCCCTAATGGACACCCACAGTCCGCTCCATGCTCTCCAACGGTCCATGGCTAACATCGCTGGAGTCTTGACTCTGAGACAAGAACAACTGTCTAGTCAGAGTGGCTCCAGCGATGTCAGCCGGGAGTTGGAACACATGCGGAGGATCATGGAGAACAGGGAGCGGATGCAGGCGGAAAGAATGGCTGCCACGGCTGCACACCAGCGAGATGTAGCTGGGATCTTCCAAGCCCTGCAGACCCTCATCATGGCATTGCTGCCACAAGGCCTGGCACCGATGAATGCTGCTGCTGCTTCGACATCCACATCTCCGCCCCCTGATGTGTCAGCAGTGCCTCACAGTGCGGCAGCCAATCCACCTCCGGCCCCTGATGTGTCAGTGCCACACAGTGCGGCAGCCAATCCACCTCCGGCCCCTGATGTGTCAGTGCCACACAGTGCTGCAGAGAAAACACCACCACCCACATGTGAGGCACATGAGACATCAGAGGATGAAGATGTGGATGAATCTGCCTTACTGGTAGTAAGGAAGCGGTAGCATTCTTCTCCGCCATATGGCCTGTTTCTGCTTGGTTCTACCCTCTGCATCATCACCTTCCACTGTCCCCCGATGCACTCTGCGACACTCACCTTGGACCTCGACATGGACTGCCATATTCTGTTTGGTCACCAATGACACAGCTATCAGGCTGCGGACTGAACTCTTCCTCTTCCGATGTACTTGTCATTCCCTGAGGGACTCTGGCTGGCCCTCCACGGGCCAACAATGTAAAGTGGGGTTTGCATGGCCCTGTACTGCTCCAGCCACAACACTCCACTGAATGTGCATTAAACAATAAAATTCACACAGATGTGTCATGTCTATGATCATTCAAGTATGGAAGTATGGATGAATGTAGGGTCAGTGATTCCCCCTTACGTCCATGTTGCTCATGTTGTGGGACTTGAGTCACAGGGTGCAACATTACCGATTGCGGACCGGGTTGCGCCGACACCACATCAGAGACACACACATTAGTTACCTTCTTGTCCAGCCCAGAACGGAACCACGCCCAGAGCGCGGGGGTCATCGTTCACACCCCTACGCTGGACTGGCATACGCCACTCCACTTATGCTTACAGGGTGGGACGACAACGCTACATGTCCCAGGTCTTCCCTGTAGTGATCTGCTGATCACAGGTCAAGTTGTCAGCATGCTACAGCCACTCCCTGAGGGCTGGTTCACACCCACACCACACCCATCCAGCACAGGCGTCACAGGACATGTGACCCTGCCAATAAAAATGGCCGGGCGCACGTGCCCGAGGCCATTTCCACTATCTAGCTGAGTGTGTACGTGTGGTCATTATTCATGCATGAGGGCCTAGGGCCCTACCACATCACATTCCCCACTGCCGGAGGTGACATGATGGCATCCGCACCACGAGACTCAATCATAAAGGGCCCATGACTTGAGGTGCACAGAGTTGGTGTCATCCGAGGCACTTTGGCCGGCACAGGCCTACCGCCACGTGGCGTTGACTTGAGGTGCACAGAGTTGGTGGCATCCGAGCCACTTTGGCCGGCATGGGCCTACCGCCACGTGGCGTTGACTTGAGGTGCACAGAGTTGGTGGCATCCGAGGCACTTTGGCCGGCACGGGCCTACCGCCACGGGACGGTGACATGCGGTGCACTGAGTTAGTGGCACCAGAGCTGAGCAGGTGTGCAGCCTGCGATGATGCGTAGGCCTCGATACGCCATCCTGCCAATCAGGACTCGATTTGAATTGTGATCCCAGATGGACCGCAGTGTACGCCGAGGGCAGCAGGCTGCACAGACATGACTTCGCGGCGCGGTGCTGCAGGGTGCGCTGGGGGCCTGTGGCGTGGAATCCAGCGATCGGCTGAGGAGGTTGCACCGGCACGTGGTCGGCCCTCTTGGAGACACGCCAGTGGCGGCAGGTGAGCATTGAGGCCTGGGTGCGCAGGGGCAGGCACTCATCGCTGGTTGGCGGACTGGTCTGGGGACCAGGGCTGGGGTGCAGCAGGCGCACAGGATCGCGTAGGCACCACCGGTCACGGCGGCGCCCTCGTGGCTGGGTGGGGGGAGTGAAGGTGCAGGGGTATCAAGCTGATACAAACCGTGATGCTTACAGGTATGAGTAATCCTGCATCATGAGACCGTAACAGAAGTCAGTGTGACCATAACCTTCCTTTTCTATCCTACGTAGGTTACGACCACACGTATTTCTGTTACGGTCTTTTTGTGCAGGATTTGTCTTTCCTGTGAGCATTCCGGTTTGTCCAAGTGCTATACACTGTACCAGATTGGGTTTGTGACTATACGGACGCTTGACCATTGTCACCATTTGTCCAACAGGTTTCTGGATACTGACTTCCGGAGTATGGAATGGTATTGGGGAGTTCCCGCAGCATATGCAGTTACATGAATCCACACATGCCCTGATGAAGTTCCCCGTTGGGCGTTGGCTGTGCTTTTCGTATTGTTTTTTGGTGTATTTGTAATAAAGGACTGTTTTTACACTACTGTTGACTACTGGACTTCATGACCGTGCGCACCCCCATTTCAGTTACTACAGTATTGGGTCTGGGGCACAGTGGCGTCTGGCAACGGCTGGCGTTAGGGTTGGTTGCGCAGGAACACTACGAATTGGAACTGTCGTGTGTTGCGGATACAGGGGCCCGCCGTTGCTATTGTGGACATGCATCCATGACATGGGTGAGGAAGTTTAATAGGGCTGGCCGTGAGACTCCTCCGACTCTGGCAGTTGTTGTTTGGGAGGTACCAGGGGCCAACAGGTGCAGCACAGCCAGCAGCTTTGTCTGCGGAGGGATGTTGGTTGTCCGCTGTGTTGGTACCGTCAGCCTGTGGGCAATGTGGGTCAGGATGCGGAGGATGGTTGTCCTTTTGTGCCTGTAGTGGGCAATGACTTCCTCTGGCGTTGAGTCTCTGAGGCTGGTGCGTTTTGGGAACGTCCGCTGTCCTGTTCTGTGCTGCCTCGGTGGTAGTCCGGAGGGGGTGGTCCGAGGGGGGGGGGCTGGGGGTGGTGGCGGTGGGTGTTGTGGCCCTCTCGGGTCTCCGAGCTGCACGATCAGTGTCTCCATGACATGTGTTGGTATTCAGGTGTGGGTCGGGGCTGGGCTCCCTTTCATATTGCAGGTAGTCGTCCTGCTTAACACCAGTAAAAGGCAGGTGTTAAATCCCTGCTGCTAACGCGCCTTATCGCCTGTTTTTGGGTCACATCGCAGATCTGGCTGGTCGTTGAGAATATCACGAAGTGGTGTTTTCGTGTGTTTTTGCACGGGAACGCCTACTCTGCATATCATTAGCGTTAGTTGTCTCTCTCATCCGTGGCGATGTTTTTTGCGGCAGCTATCGCTGGAAAACTGGCGATATGGGCTGTTTGCACCAGCTTGAGAATGGGGCGATAATTCCTTCGCCACTTTTGCTGCGCTAAAGTGCCGATAACTCGGCGATAAGTCCTTGAGAATATGTCCCAATGTTTTCTTTTAAAAGAAAAGTTACTCTATGGGACCTCAGATTTTTCACCTGACCACAGGAACAACTTGTGCAAACAGAAGAGGTCACATAGGATTAATAACACTATTATGGGCAGACCCCACCCCCCCCCTCCACAAGGCATGTTGAGATTCCACTTTAGATTGTTGACAAAACCAATTAGTTGGAAGCGATCTATCCTCATACTGCACCCCATGATAGGCATAGAATTTTAACTATGTGTCTTCCCTTTAGGATGGTACCATCTGTAGAAAAATGTAACGCTTGGGGAACAGCATTTGTGAGTGTTTCTACTACTACCCATGGCACTCCCTCATTTGGCAGTGTTACGGAGGTGTTAAATCTGGTATAGAATGAGCATGGAGCTGTGCTTGCTCTTAATTTAGGGATGATTAATGGGCAATTTCAAGACAGTCTCCTTGATAGTTCTGAATAACGTTTGCAGAGAAGTTGCAGTTCTGGTTGTGCATGAGCGGTTGGCAGTGATTATATAATTTAGAGTCCAAGACAAAACCGAAAAACCTGATAGCCATTCTTTTCAGGACTCTGGGGAGAGTAAAAGGACAGGAGGTTGACAGACTGAGAATCGCAAAAAGACAAATATATCAAGTAGAAAAACGAATCAGGACGTGAATCTGAAGTTAGTGTAAAGAATGGAGAGAAAGGTTTTAATGCATAGACTCACTTTAAGAAAAAGAAAGTGTCTTGCCTAGATAAAAGGCATGCCCTGCAAACTACGGATATTTCTGCAGAACGAGACTTGGGTGGAAGCGCTTCTAGACAGCGCAGAAGTGACAATAGTTCACTGGACTCTCATGTAGCATCAGGGTATGGCTCCAACTGGAGAATATATAAATGGTGAGATCCTGGATGGACATGTAAACCCTCCGGACAGGGTTTATAATGTAGAACTACAGATTGAGCAGGCCATACAGCACAAAATAAAAGCTATGTTCTGACCTCTATTATTAGATGCTTATGATATGATTCTTGCAGAGGATGACTGGCCTCTGGTTTTTGTAAGGGGTGCACCTCGGGGTGAGTAGGTGATAATGCAAGCAGTTTCCTCCTTAGTACCTCAAGAACTCAGATAAAAGTGTGCATATGTGTAGACTCTGAAATAGAGATTTTACAAGAACATCCTAAGGCACTATCATACATCAATGACATATACATTACAGACGATGACTTGACTGAAAATCTGACTAGGGTGAACAGGATAGTGACATTGCTAGCACAAAAGTGGTATAAAATGAATTTCAAGAAATATAAAATTGCATGTTTAAATGTGATTTCCTTGGTTGTGAAGTATCCAGTGAGGGTAAAGGCTTGAAATCTGACATCCTACAGAAGTGCACTACTTTACAATCTCTAAACACATTAAAGAAGTTACAAGTTCTTATGAGTTTTGAACTTCTGTTGAAACTTACTTGTCGCATTATGCTGAGCGAGTGAAACCCTTGCATGACTTAATTATTCTCATGTTTTTTTAAAAACAGTGGGTAAAAGCTCACACAATCTTACATGGACTGCAAGCAGACATGTTAGAGACTGATGCACCTACTCACACCCTAATATAACCTTTCATACACCCACTCTAAAATACAGACTACCATTCTCGAAACCATAGACACACCAATACCAGTTAGTACATACCCACTCATCGATTCCTAGGTCTACACACACATCCACTCACTCACCCATACAGTCACTCATACATGCAGTCACTCATCCATACAGCCACTATTATATGCACTCATACACCCATACAGACACTCACACACCGCCACTCACCCATAGAGTTACTCACACACCTTGTCAGTCACCCAAAGAGTCAATCACAATGCCATTTACTCACCTATTCAGTTTTACACACACCACCTCACTTATTCATACAGATACTAACACATACTTACTCTCTTACACAATCTGTGACACTCATCCATACATCCACTCTCACAATCACTCACTCTCACATACAGTCACTTATTTACTCCAACACTCACATATACTGCCATTCACATATGCAGTTACTCACACATATACCACTGAGACATCCACTCACTCACCAACACAGCCATATGCACACTCACTCACCCATACAGCCCCTTGCAGACACACTCATGAACCCATACACCCAGTGAATCACCCACTCACACATCCATGCAGGTAGTCACACAACACACAGACACTCAGGCACCCGTACAGGTAGTCAGACAACCAATCAATAATCCATATAGACACTCATGTACCTATTCACCAACCCATGCAGCCACTTACACACCAACTGACAGACTGATACAGATATTCACACAGATTAGTCACTCACCCATACATTCACCCAGACACGTATAATCACTCACTTTTACAGTCAGTCACACACTGACTGAATCATCATATATATATCACATTCTTTTTAGAAACACTCACAGTCACTGGATGATGTCATGAGTGATGTCATGAGTGATGTAATTTGAGATGTCATCAGTGATGTCATCAGTGATGTCACTGACCATGTCATGAATGATGTAATATGTGATATCATCAGCAGTGCATTGCGAGGGCGTGAGTTATAGTTAGCTCAGCTAACTATAACGGCTGAATTTCTCTGGTTTTGTATGAGTAAAATGTCAGACTAACTATAACGTCCCTGAAACCTTTGGTTTTTGCAGTGAATATCTAAGGTTTTTTAAATGCTAATTTCTAACTATAAAGTCCCTGAAACCTGTGGTTTTTTCCAGTGTATTCTATATATATGTATTCAATCTCCTCTCACTCTTGCAAGAAAGGAATCAGCACTCAGGTTGTAGTTTGGAAGTATTTAATCTGCAAAGGACGCGATCCACGCGTTTCGGCTCGCCCGAATATTCATAACAATACAAGACATCATTGTAGCTTCCTTATTTAAATGTACAAATGCCTCCAGTTGCCAACATTAACAAAGGACTACATATTACATTAATCCAAAAAGCTAGTGGCCATATTGGACTGGTCACGATGCGAAAATTCAGGAATTCATACAATAAAGAAAAGAAAACAAGTGTTGATATGCACACAATGTCATTTCAGCATATCTTGCCCCGTGACCACCGTACCTGTATGTTCGTCAACGTGACTTGTTCTTAATAAACATACTTACGATTGCAAACATCAACATAAACAATGGACTACACATTACTTTAAAGTGAAAGGCTATCGGCCATATTAATCTGGGCACTTTGCGTATTATAATGGTTCTTACATGAAAGAAAAGAAAAAAAGGGGTGTTAATATACACACACTATCGATAAATAAAGTTCTAGCGATTATAGTTCCATTCCATTAACAGCTCATTTGAGATGTCATGAGTGATGTCACTGACCATGTCATGAATGATGTAATGTCTGAGGTCATAAGCAGTGCTTTGCGGGGGCGTTTGTTATAGTTACCTCAGGTAACTATAACTGCTGAATTTCACTGGTTTTGTACGAGTGAAATCTGAGTCTTACTATAACGTCCCTGTAATCTTTGTTTTTTTCAGCCAATTTCTAGTTTTTTTAATGTTAAGTAAGATGCCTATCACAATGGATGGTGAGGGGTTGGAAGCAGGGCCTGGCCTGGCATTGTGCTGCCCCCACCCAAGCTTGCTGCTCCTGCCTCCCCTCCTCCTTGCCATCCATTGTCCAAGTCCATGCCCTGCTCCCTCATTACAGCCCTGTGTGGCCGTTGTTTTGCCACTGGCCTTCCCGCCTTCTCTGAACAGTTAGCTTGCTGCCCCATCCACTTCCTCCCTATCCTCTGTTGTCTGAATCCATGCACTAGCCTCCTCCCTCCTGCCATGCATGGTCTGATGTGCTGCCACTGCCCTCCATTTAGCATGATGTCCCAGTCCACTCCTCCTGCCCTCCATTGCCCAATTCTATGCCCCAACATTGACCTCTTGCTTAGCCTCTGTGCTTAGCTTGCTGCCCCATCTCTCCTTTCCCCTGCCCTCCAATGTCTGTGTGCATGCCCCTGCTCCATCCATTTTGCCCACCATGTTCCATGGACCTCCCCCTCCTATCTACTCTGAGTGTTCTGTTGAGCTGCTACTCCCCTCCCACCTGCCAAGCATTGTCAGATGACTGTAACCTGTCCCTGCCACCTCCACCCTGTCTGTCCACGTTCCATGCCCCTATCCCCTTCCTCCTGTCCTCCATGGTCCATTTTACTGCCACACCCTTCTGCCCTCCCTGGTCTGTTGTGCTGCAACTGCTCCTCCTGCCTGCCCCGCGTGGTCTGTTGTGAGGCCCCTTCCACTGAACTCTCTTGTCTGTGCCCAGCTCTTACCCCTCCCTTCTATCCTCCATGGTCCTTTGTGCATGCCCGTGCTCCATCCTTTTTGCCTACCATGATCCATGGACCTGCCCCTCCTACCTACTCTGAGTGTTCTGTTGAGCTGCTACTCCCCTCCCACCTGCCAAGCATTGTCAGATGACTGTAACCTGTCCCTGCCACCTCCACCCTGCCTGTCCACGTTCCATGCCCCTATCCCCTTCCTCCTGTCCTCCACGGTCCATTTTACTGCCACACCCTTCTGCCCTCCCTGGTCTGTTGTGCTGCAACTGCTCCTCCTGCCTGCCCCGCGTGGTCTGTTGTGAGGCCCCTTCCCCTGAACTCTCTTGTCTGTGCCCAGCTCCTACCCCTCCCTTCTATCCTCCATGTTCCTTTGTGCATGCCCCTGCCCCCTCCTTCTTGCCCATCATGGCCATTGTGCTGCCACTAACCCTCCCGCTTGCCATGCATGGTCTTCTGTGCTGCCACGGCCCCTCCCACCTTCCCTGTGTGGTCAGCTAGCTGCCCCTGACCCCCTCCCACCTTCCCTCCATGGTCTGTGTGTATGCCATTATAGTCTGACTGTTGCCCTCCATGGTGTGTTGTGCTTCTAGTGCCCAACCTGCCTGGTCTCCATGGTCAGCTTGCTGCTCCTGCCCTGCCCCCTTTCCTCCTGCCCTCTGTTTTCCATGTGCAGACCCCTATTCCCTCCCTCCTGGCTTGTCTCCTCCATTGTAATGCCCCTGATCCCTCCCTCCTGCCCTTTATGGTCCGTTATGCTGCAGCTTTCTCTCCTGTCTGTCCATTAAGGTCAGCTTGCTGCCATTGCCTCTTTCTCCTCTGTTCTCTGTTGTCAATGTGCATGGTCCTGACCCCTCCCTATTGCTTTCCATGGATTGTTGTGCTGCACTGCCGTCCCGCATGCCCTGTGTGGTGTATTGTGCTGCTGCAAACCCTGATGCCTGCCCTGTAAGGCCAGTTTGGTGCACCTGTCCATGTCCCTCCTGTCCTCTGTTATCCGAGTCCGTGTCCCTACCCCAATTCCTCCTGCCTTCCATGATCCAATGTACCATACTTGCTAACATTTTGAACTTGGTAAGAGGGAGATTTTGAAAAAGACGAGATTGCCCATTTGGGCTTAAAAACATTGGGCGTTTCCTGGCTGAATCGGGTCAATTGGCATGTATGGTTGTACTACCACTGCCTCTTCCTTCTGCCCACAGTGGTCTATTATATAGCCACAGCCTCTCTTGCCTGTCCTGCATTGTTGGTTTGTTGCCCCTGATGGAGCAGGGTTTCGCAAAAAATGAAACCTGCTCGGATCTGATACCCCCATAATACGTACTAACAGTAAATCGTTGTTGAAAACTAATGTACACCCCACACAAACATGAGGGAAATTGCTTTGCGCATGTCTGAACTAACACGTAAACAAAATAATATTGTAATAACATCTGTGATTTGGGAAAACGAGAAACTTTAGATAAAGGCCGCATTATGCTTCAGTAAATTGCATGTTGCATTCTGTTTACACTAAATAATAATGCCACTTTTGCACAAAGCTTATGCTAGGTAAAATTAATGGGGAACAGTGCAAAG
This sequence comes from Calotriton arnoldi, assembly GCA_963921515.1. Taxonomy (NCBI): domain Eukaryota; kingdom Metazoa; phylum Chordata; class Amphibia; order Caudata; family Salamandridae; genus Calotriton; species Calotriton arnoldi. The sequence continues at coordinate 387,554 of CAWUFW010012907.1, forward strand.
TGGGTGGTAAACAGTGAAGGTTTCATTATCATATAATTAATATATGTTCATTTTTATTTACTTTAGTGTACTAGATGAAGCAGCCATTTTATTAAAGATGGCTAAAAAAGGGAGGGAGAAAGCACAAGGAGCGAGTTGCTCTGTCAGAAGCAAGACAAACGTGCAGTACACCACAGATGACATGAGGAGGGTGAAGGCCAGAATGTCGAACGACTGCCAAAACCAGTGTCCAAGCGTGGAACCGGAGAAACAGACTGCTGATGATTTTAAAGAAATGAATGAAATAGATAAACTTTGTATTATATGTAATAAAGTGAGAACGAACTGAGAATCATACCTTGGGAATGGACATGAACAATAGGGCAGTTGAAAGAAAAGTGAAGTCACTATGGTGTGACAACGCCACCTCCCAAACCCACCAAACCCTTTATGAGATTTAGTGATGTTCGCAACAATTGTGGGATGGACATGTTAGTTTAAGAGTATAATTGGGGTGCCTTTAGGGATGTGGTGAGAGCTTAGGCTGGCAGGAGAGAAAGAGGGGGAACGCGTCGCTGTTCGTCGGTTTGCAGAGAGGCCTAGCTGTTCCTGACCTGTCCCGATCCTGTTTTCTTCTTATCCTTTGTTTCCTGATCCTATGTCGGGGAATCCCCATCATCCCCTAGGTGGCGGGGTCGGTTTTTCTTACAGACCAATAGGTTTGTATTTAGTTTAACTTGTTCTCAGAATTTACCTTATTGATGTATTTTTTGTCCCTGAAACTTTTGTCTCTCCACCTATCCACTCCGTCAATGATATGCGTGATTATTAGATGAAACTTTTGTCTCTTCATCTATCCCCTCCGTTAGGTATATGATGTTTCGCATATAATTTTTGCTGAAACTTTTGTCTCTTACTCTATCCACTCCTTCATTGCACAAAGTCATTGCTATGTTTAGATGGATTTACGTTTCCAGTTGTACTGCATAAGTGAAAACTCCTCCTCGTGTGAGATTCAGTGTTTGTATTGTGTAACCAAATGCAGTTGAGCATAATCTTTAATTTTATGAGATAAAATTCATTATTAACTTCACCGAGAGTCTGTGATTATTTTAGATTTATTAAATGGTTGGTAAGTTAGAAGTTAATCATTGCCATCAACTATTCAACTAATTGGTCCATCGACCAAATAGAGGGAAAGTTGATAACATTAGTTATGATGTCAAAATTTGACCCATGAAAGGAAAAGGATTGATCGAGCATAAAAATTGACCCCAGCGCATCAGGGATTCTGGGTGAATGTGTATGGGCCATTTTATCATAATGTATTGAGTATTGATCCCTGATAAATATTGGATTGGTGCTGGATCAGTTTCTTGGTAGCAGAGGATGGTTTACTTATTGATTAGTTTGGTAATGATTATTGATTATTGATTGTATGTCCTAAACATGAAAAGTTAGTGTCACGTTCTATGTTGTCTAGAAGTACAGGTACGGAAATACCTGAGGAATCCTGGGAATGGAATTAGCCTGAAGTAGGCAGAAGAAGAGTGTGGTAAAGAAGCCACACTGCAGAAGGACTTTGTCTGTTGTAATAATACCTAAACGCTACGGAGGGCTGTAGGTGTTATAATTAGGGAAATTTCGTATGTGAGTAGAGTGTCTGAAATAGCGAAGGGCCCACTTCTGAAACTCTAGCCTTATCCCCAGGGGAGTAACTAGACCTCTTTTCACGCCAAAACGTCCTCTTGTGAAATCCTGGCCTTATCCCTAGAGGAGTAATAGGTCCACCCGGAACTTGTTTGAAGGGTAAAATAGCGCTGGTCGTTATTAGGACTCGTAGTGAGAAAACCTCTTGAAAAAGCCGAAAACGATCTCTTTATTTTGTGAAACAGACAAAGTAGCATTGTTTTATGTTGTTATTAATAGAATTTTTGTTTAAGAGTGCTTAGAAAAATATTGCCGTATTATTTTGTAAAGGGAGGGTCAGTAGAAAGAGTAATACTGACGTCAGAAAAGCCGCGCTGGTATTGGACAAGCAGCGGGCGTGTACTGAGCTGTGATTAGTTGGTTGGTGTAAGCCGCGCAAGTATTGGTTGAGACTGTGCTTACGTAGTGGTGTTCTGATTGGTTGGTTGGTGTGTGTCGCGCTGGTATAGGATAAGAGCTGACGAATAGAATAAGTAGAATTACGGAAAAGTTTCCTTGTTTGTTTTGTTGAAATACGTTAGTGTAAAATGAAGTTGATACAGAAAATAAAGAATTTCTTTAAAAAGGACAAACCAATTGTGACTAGAGAGGGAATTCCAATTCCTCCTCCAAAAACACCTGCTTCCTTTATGATGTTGGAGCGAGGTTATCATATGTATATGTGGTTAGAAAATTGGGTGGAGTATACAAAGGATGATGGTGTTCTAGCTTTTCCTGAGTATGGTACATTTAATGTAAGGATATTGCAGAATTTGAGAAATCAAATGGATTCACTAGAACCGAACCCTAGGTTGACCCAGTACGAAGCGTTGGAAGAATGGGAAGTTGAGGCATTTGAGAGAGAAAAATATAGAATGGGTAACAGAGGTCACAGGAATATGATGTTTAGATATCCTTTCGAGAATAGGGAATAGAAGCTAAAACGATGGAGGAGAGCTGTGGTGACGGAAGGGTTATACCCAGTTTTAACAGTTGATGAGCAAACAGGAAGTAAATGTAAAGAGAAAAAGAAGAATATAGAAACCTTAAGTGCAAGGGATGGTGTAAATGAGTCTGATGATGAATTATTAGAAGATATTATGATCAAAAGACCTCCGCCATATCAAGAAAATTCAGTTGAGGTGACTCCGAATGCTCCTTTTATGGGAAATCCATTGATCCCACAGATTGCAGACATGGCTAGGATAATGAGAGAAAAGGAGTTTGAAATGCTAAACAAGGCAAATGTAGAGCAGATTCAGAAAATAAACCAGTTAAGTTAAAATGCAGAGGCGTTGACGGTACCGGTCACAATAGGTCCTGTAGTTCCTTTGTTTGGAGAAAACCCGAATACACCTAAAGTACATGCATTAGCAGTTCCAATGGGTAATGTCAGGAGCGGAGTGGAGACGATAATCAATGAGAAAAAACAGGCTGACACGAATGTTACACTATTGGATCTCCCAGTTTGCGAGATGATAGCAGAAACCCCTAAAGAGATATACAAATAAGTCCAAGAAGAATAGAGACAAATGTCACTCCAATGACAGGGAGTTCAGCAGGTCTTTCATCAGAAGAATTGAATGATTGGATAAAGGAAAGGGAAAAGAAAGAAAATCAAAAGAGTCTAAATGTGAGCCAATTAAAGGTAGATTTAGAAGAAATGATTATTGACACTATCAGTCCAGACAGGTTAGGGACTTATCGGGAGGATGAATTGTTGTTCTTGTGTAAAAGCATTACTTGGAGAGCGAAGAATCTTCATGAGAAAATATCTCAAGCTGCTAGTGAGTATGGAATAGACATAGAAAAGTCAAAAGTACTGCAGAAATCATACAGATTGGCATTTACTGAAAAAGATTTGGAAAGTTTGAATGCGTCCGGAAAAAGGTTACAGATAAAAGAGCTGAAGAACCTTTTGAAGAAATGGGGAGATGTACATCAATGGAGAAATAGATGGGTAAGAAAGAAGGAAGAAGCAGCAAGTAAGGGAGTGTCTATGTTCCCGTTAAAGGAAACAGAACAGGTTGAAAGGGCGTGTCCGATGACAGAAGTACCAGGTGGCGGATATATTCATGTTCCGTGGTCAAGACAGGATATATTATCATTTACAAATGATTTCCCTAGATTAAGAGAAAAACCTGTAGAATGGTACAAACAGGTAGAAAGTTTTGTGAAGGTCTCGAAGGTTTTGTTAAAAGATTTAGATGGGTTGTTTGAAATTGTTGTTCCGGCAGACTTATGGACTGAGTGTAAGATCACAGTTGATTGGCCAAAGGATGAATATCCTAGGGATGCTAAAACAGCTGCACCATCAGAATAGGTGATGAAAAAGTACAATCAGGTAATCACATTTCTGAAGGGGAAAATGTTCCCAAAGGAAACCGATTGGGTTAAAATTGACAGGACCACACAGGAACCAAAAGAATCAGTGCATGCCTATTATGAAAGGTTGTTGCAGGTATTCAAACAGTATAGTGGATTTGAAAATATTGGAGACAAAGATATGGGACATTTCAGGTATCGTTTTGTGTTCGGATTAAAACCGGATATTAGTAATATGATTCAACAGCATTTAATTTGCTGGCAGAGCAAACGATAGATGAAATTTTGAGGTATGCAAAGTATTGTAGTGACGATATTGAATCAAGACATAAAAAATTAAAAGAGAAAATGATGTGGGCACAGGTGAAAGTGGCAGAACAACAAGAAGTAAATAATAATCCTCAAACCAGAAATCAGATGAATGGTCAGAATCAAAATGGACAGAATTTCAGTGGAGGCAAAGGAAGGGAAAAAATGAGTAAAGAAGAAGCTATGAAGAAATTCCTTGTCATCCGTGCGGAAAGCTTGGACATTGGAAGAATGAGTGTAGATCCGCTAAAAAGATTAATGGGGGAAATCAAAATTTGATTCCACAGATGCAGAATGAGGTGGGTGTAAATTAACAGCAGCAGCAGCAGATAGTTCCTCACCAGTTACAGGTGCCGCAAGCTCCCATGCCAAATAATGTGAATGCTCAAGTGCAGAGGTACAGTGTGAACACTGGATTTCACGGAGGTGACCAGGTTGGTAAGAATCAAGGTGTGATTCCGCAGTATTGGGTGCAGTGCAATGGGAGTGATTCAGACTCATCTCAATGATGGTGCCTGAGGGGGGAGGAAGAGTGCGTGCTTGGCGCATCTTTGGCGGTAGATCAGTCAGGTCCATTTGTTGACGGAAAGGGGGAAGGTAATGACATTACATTTTTAGTGGACACTGGTGCTACCCGTTCTACTGTGAGAGCAGCAGAAATTCCAAACCTACCCCTCTCGGGAGAAACTATCCAAGTTGTTGGAGTCTCAAATAAGCACATTAGAACACCTGTTACAAATCCAATCGAAGTTCACATTGGTAACTTCAAAGATATGCATCGGTTTGTGGTATGTGACTCAAGCCCAGTAAATCTCTTGGGAAGAGATTTGCTATGCAAAATGAATTGCACCATCTATTGTACACCAGATGGAATTGCATTTCAGACCCCTAATGAGGATGTTGAATTTAAAATGATGTTAGCGAAGCAAGGAACAGAAGTGCATTAATTGTATTCACTTCTTACAGAAGAACATTTTCCTGAAGAATTAAAAAGTGCAGTGAAATCTGATGTATGGGATTTTTCAGGAAAAGAGATTGACTTAGTGACAAATGTAAACCCCATTCAGATTACAGTAAAGGATGGTGCTAAATATCCAAACACACCACAGTATAAAATGAGTCCAGAGGTAATTGCAGGAGTTACTCCTGTGATCGACCAAATGATTGAACAAGGAATTTTAAAAGAGATAATGAGCAGTCCTTGTAATTCACCTATCATAGGTGTCAAAAAGCCTAATGGGAAGTACCGAATAGTGCAGGATTTACGAAAAGTTAATAAGATTGTTGTACCATGTTGTCCAGTAGTACCAAATCCGGCCATGATTCTTTATCAGATCCCATGTGATGCTGAATGGTACACAGTTATTGATTTGTGCCAAGCCTTTTTTTCAATTCCTTTTGTCGTGTAGCTCCTATAGTACCCCTGCAGGACCTGCGCGTTTGGATAACATATACTGTGGGCTTGGTGGCAGACTGACTCCGTGCACCCCCACCGTATATGTTAGCCTGGTTTGCATTAGCTAGCTCGCAGTGCCACTAGTGTCTCCTCTTATCGGGGAGAGATTAGTTTCTGGCAACCTTAGACCATGACAACCCTGATCCCTCAGAATCGTGGAAACAATGTTCTACCTTTCGCTCAGTCACTCGTGCTCACTTATTCGGTTTGTCTCAGAGAGTTACACAGAATAAACAGTCGGGCGTTTCAATAAGTATTTATTGAACAGTTGTTATTCTAGTGTAAAATATATGTGCTGCGGTAATCAGCAGACAATAGCAGAGATATATTATCAATTAATCAATCACAAGATTTGTAAAGCGCACTACTTACTTGCGAGGGTCTCAAGGCGCTGAGGGAGAGGAGGGGGGGTGTTGCTGCTACTGGTCGAATAGCCAGGTCTTGAGTCGTCTCCTGAAGGTCAGCAGGTCTTGGGTCTGTCGTAGGTTGAGGGGAAGGGTGTTCCAGATCTTGGCGCCGCGGTGAGAGAAGGATCTTCCTCCGGTGGTGGTTCTCCGGATGCGCGGGACGGTGGCCAGGGAGAGGTCGGCAGAGCGGAGTTGACGGTTGGGAACGTAGAAGGAGAGTCGACTGTTGAGGTAGGCTGGGCCGGTTTTGTGGAGTGCCTTGTGTGCGTGGATCAGGAGTTTGAAGGAGATTCTCTTGTCGACGGGGAGCCAGTGTAGGTTTTTCAGGTGGGGGGTGATGTGGCTGTGGCGTGGAATGTCGAGGATCAGGCGTGCAGAGGCGTTTTGGATTCTTTGCAGTCGTTTGATGAGCTTGGTCGGGGCTCCTGCGTAGAGGGCGTTTCCGTAGTCGAGTCTGCTGCTTACGAGTGCCTGGGTGACTGTTCTTCTCGTGTCTGTCGGGATCCACCTGTAGATCTTGCGGAGCATGCGCAGGGTGTTGAAGCAGGAGGAGGAGACTGCGTTGACTTGCTTGGTCATGGTGAGCGTTGAGTCAAGGATGACTCCCAGGTTGCGTGCGTGGTCGGTTGGTGTCGGCGGTGCCCCTAGTGACGAGGGCCACCAGGAGTCGTCCCAGGCTGATGGGTTGGAGCCGAGGATGAGGATCTCCGTCTTGTCTGTGTTCAGCTTAAGTCGGCTGCACTTCATCCAGTCGGCGACGGCTTTCATTCCTTCGTGGAGGTTGGATTTGGCGGTGAGGGGGTCCTTGGTGAGGGAGAGGATCAGTTGAGTGTCGTCGGCGTAGGAGATTATGTTGAGGTCGTGCTGTCGGGCGATACATGCGAGTGGAGCCATGTAGATGTTGAACAGTGTCGGGCTGAGGGAAGATCCCTGGGGTACGCCGCAGATGATCTCGGAGGCTTCGGATCGGAATGGGGGGAGGCGGACGCTCTGGGTTCTGCCGGAAAGGAAGGAGGTGGTCCAATCCAGGGCCTTGTCTCGGATCCCTGCGTCGTGGAGGCGTGTGCGTAGTGTGCGGTGGCAAACAGTGTCGAAGGCGTCGGAAAGGTCCAGGAGGATGAGGGCCGCCGTCTCGCCGTTGTCCAGCAGGATCCTGATGTCGTCTGTGGCGGCGATGAGGGCGGTCTCGGTGCTGTGGTTGCTGCGGAATCCTGACTGGGAGGGGTCCAGGATGCTGTTATCTTCGAGGTAGCGGGTGAGCTGTCTGTTGACGATCTTCTCGATGACCTTAGCTGGGAATGGAAGCAGGGAGATGGGCCGGAAGTTCTTGAGGTCGCTCGGGTCCGCCTTGGGTTTTTGAGTAGGGCGTTGATCTCGGCGTATTTCCAGCTCTCTGGGAAGGTCGCGGTCTCGAAGGAGAGGTTGATGATGTTGCGCAGGTGGGGTGCGATGGAGCTGCCGGCTTTGTTGAAGATGTGGTGTGGAAAAGGGTCTGATGGGGAGCCGGAGTGGATTGTGCCCATGGTCTTGATTGTGTCCTCGGTGTTCACGTTGACCCAGGCTGTCAGGGGGTCGTGGTCGATGGGGTGCGGCGGGTCTGATGTGCCGGGGCCTGTTGGGGTCGTCCGGGAGTCGAAGCTGTCGTGGATGTCGGCGATCTTGCGGTGGAAGAAGGTGGCGAGGGAATCACACAGGGCTTGCGACGGTGGGATGTCGTTGGCGTTGGAGCTGGGGTTGGAGAGTTCCTTCACGATGCTGAAGAGCTCCTTGCTGTTGTGTGCGTTGTTGTCGAGGCGGTCTTTGAAGGAGGTCCTCTTGGCGGACCTGATGAGGTGATGGTGGTTGCGGATGGCGTCTTTGTGGGCTGCGCGGCTGTCCGGCGTCTTCTCGCTGTGCCATTTGTTCTCCAGTTTCCGGCAGGTGCGCTTGGATGCTAGGAGTTCCGGGGTGAACCAGCTGGCTCTCTTGCTGGTGTCTTTGTAGGTTGGTTTTTTCAGCGGGGCTAAGGTGTTGGCGCAGTCGTCCATCCATCGTCTGAGATTGCGGGCGGCGGTGTCGGGGTTGGAGGGGTCGGTGGGTGGGCTGAGTGCGAGGTTTGTCTGGAGTTGGTCTTCGGTGACTTTGCTCCAGCATCTGCGGGGAATCTGTAGGGTGCGGTGGTGTGTGGCGGGTTTCCGGAAGGTGAAGTGGATGCAGTGGTGGTCGGTCCAGGTGAGTTCGGAGGTGTGGCTGAAGGAGACGTGGGAGCTTGAGGAGAAGATGGCGTCGAGCTTGTGTCCGGCGATGTGGGTCGGCGTCGTGACGAGCTGTTTCAGTCCGAGGTTGGCGAGGTTGTCGATCAGGGTGGAGGAGTTGCTGTCGTTGTTGTTCTCCAGGTGAAAGTTCAGGTCTCCGAGGAGGATGTAGTCGGTGGAGGTCAGGGGTGCGTGCTGATGAAGTCGGCGATGGAGTCGCTGAACTGGGGTCGGGGTCCGGGGGTCTGTAGATGAGGGTGCCTCTTACGGTGGTGTTGGGATCCGTGTGGATCTGGAAGTGCATGTGTTCGGCGGTGCTGAGAGTGTCGTCGGTGCTGTTCGAGACCTTGATGGTGTCTTTGTGGACGATGGCGATTCCTCCTCCGATTCCGTTGGTGCGGTCTCTGCGGGTGATCTTGTAGCCGTCGGGGATGGCTATGGCGATGTCGGGTGCGGAGGATTCGTTCATCCAGGTCTCTGTCAGGAAGGAGACGTCCGGTGATGAGGTGTCGAGTAGGTCCCAGAGCTCGACGGCGTGTTTGCCTGCGTAGCGGGTGTTTAGTAGGATGCACCGGAGATGGTTGAGGTCCTTCTTGGCGGGAGTCTCGGGCTCTCCGAGGCAGGTGAAGCTGCAGTTCCGGCAGGTGAAGGGACCATGGGTGCGTTTCGGGGCGGCCTTGAAGCAGGTGGAGGTCCGTCCTGGGTTGAGAGCGATGAGGGTGCTGGCGTCGTATCGAAGGTGGTCTTCGTGGCGGATGCGGGGGCCAGGGGTTCTGGCGCTGGGCGCGGTCCAGGCGCGGAAGGGCGCAGACGGGCTTGACTTAGGCACGCCTTCGGCGCACCAGCGGCGCGGCCGCACAGCGCCCGCCATATATGGGGAGGTGGGAGGGAGGAGCAGCTGGGAGGCGGGAGGCAGGGGCAGCGAGTGGTCAGCGAGGGGGGCAGGCCGCAGGGGACACAGCAGCGGGAAACAGGAGGGCGAGGGGGTACAGAAATCAAAAGGGGCACAGGGGGGCACAGAACGAAAAACAGTGCACAGCAGTGGGGGCACAGAACGGAAGGGCAAAAACAGTGGAAAAACAGTGGGGGCACAGAACTAAAAACAGTCACAGCAGTGGGGGCACAGAACGGAAGGGCAAAAACAGTGGAAAAACAGTGGGGGCACAGAACGAAAAACAGTCACAGCAGTGGGGGCACAGAACGGAGGGGCAAAAACAGTGGGGGCACAGAACGAAAAACAGTTACAGCAGTGGGGGCACAGAATGGAAGGGCAAAAACAGTGGAAAAACAGTGGGGGCACAGAACGAAAAAACAGTCACAGCAGTGGGGGCACAGAACGGAAGGGCAAAAACAGTGGAGAAACAGTGGGGGCACAGAACGAAAAACAGTCACAGCAGTGGGGGCACAGAACGGAAGGGCAAAAACAGTGGAAAAACAGTGGGGGCACAGAACGAAAAAACAGTCACAGCAGTGGGGGCACAGAACGGAAGGGCAAAAACAGTGGAAAAACAGTGGGGGCACAAATATAGAGGGGAGAGACAGTAACAGTGACGCTCACAACGACAAGAACCTACCTACGGCCTACCACTGGCCACCAGGGATGAGGCGCAGGTGGTAGCCTGCGGGTGGAGGAGGGCCTCAGATCAGCAGCAGCAGGGAGCTGGACGCACAGGTGGCGCTGTGCGGATGGGGGGGCGACCTACCCAGAGGTAGGTTATCAGCAGTACGATAAAAGCAAAGGGATAGAACAGTTCTACCATATTGCGATAATCATGAGTACATACATGAATATAAAAGCATTATGCAAGGAGTGCGTACTCCTACGGTGCCTAACTAGATGCACCTGAGTGTACCTAGCATATGTGTGTAGGTCTTAGAAGCTAAGAGCCAAGAATCCTCCTAGGATTTAGTCGAACCCCCGTACCTGAAAAGAGAGAGTGTGGGACCCCGTCCTGGTCTCGAGTTGGACACCCCGTCCGGGTTGTGTCAGACCACTGTCAGCTTGAGCGACTGCATGCAGGAGTCTCAGCGTCTCTGGTCAGTGTGTCAGCATGGAAGTCTCGGTTCCCTCTCCTTTACCGGGGCAAGATGTGGTGTATTTATACCCTAAAGAGTCTCGGTCCTCAGTATGGTTTGTATTGGACATGAGGAAGACGTCAGGGGTGAACTTTGTACATACATATTATGCCTGTGGTGTATTCTTAGAAAGCCATGCATAATTAATGAGTACAGTGTGGGCCTGTGTTTGGAAGAACCCTGCTGCATTCAAAACCACAGGATAGATAACGTTCAGCCCTCAGAGCTCGTTGTGTGCTAGCTGGGACCAATGTAGGTGAAAGATCATGCCTATATAAGGAATCATACTATAATAGGACATGTACAGTTGTGACCATAATTGGGCATATGCGGCCATGACCATAATTGGGCAAGTACAAATATGACCATATTAGGGTAAATATGAATACGTCTATTTTAGGGCATGTACGAACGGGTCTACTTTAGGGCATCTATGCGGGATATAACACCCACTCCTGTTCCGAACGGGATAATAAATGACCATACTTAAAATCTGGATAATTTAAAAACATTTTTAAAAGCAAGTAAAAACGTGGTTCTAAAAAATTGTTAAATAATGTTGGTGCTTAAAAAAAAAAAATTCAAATTCAGCTTTTCTAGTTGCCACTTAAAAGTCTCTCTATAGAAGTTGTGTCACCATAAGCAGGAGAAGGCCATGCTTTTCTCAAGCGAAAGTGTCAATGTAAGAAAATGTTCCAAATTTAGATCGTTTATTTTGAAACGAGTGGAGAAGCCGAATTCTTTCCCAGGACACAATGAGCCAATTCAAGATTACGCGTCCTGGCTGGGAAGCTCAACATTATTGGTGTCAGCTGCTGTAGATGACAAATCTAACGCCTCACAGAGAACGTCAATCGCACATAGATGGAATGTAGTACTGCCAACAGCCGGTGCTGCAGCAGCTTGTGCGGCAGTTGTAACCTGGGTGCCTGTGGAGGAGTCACCTAACCCAGCAGGAGCGAACGGCACCTGTGGATTCTCCAGGAATGCATTCATCAGAATCGGAAGCCGTTGAGGACAACGCAGAGCGTGGGCCTTTATGGGGTCCAGCATTGCATCCGTGTCCGGAGGCGCATCTGATGGAAATGTTAGACAAAGAACCAACGTGCATTCTTCTCCGCAGAACAGGCATCGAAGCACAGGTAAGATGCAGTCTATCCAGACTGGTCTAAATGATAGAAACCAGGAGGCATTGAGTTCTCGCAGGCAAGAAATCCCCAGAAGTTGTACCACGCGTTCACGGTATTTCCGCTCCAGGAGCGTGTTCACCATTCCCTCGGGAAGTGGGCCGTCCATTGCGTAGCAGCAATATTACAATCAGTATTCCTGCGATTAGGAACAGGATGAGCGGGAATCCTCCAAATACGCTTCCCAATACGGAGTGTATAAAATTTGGGATTACTCCGAGGACTGTCTGAAAGGTGCTTAACAGTCCGGACCCTATGGTCTTAAATAGGTGTACAATTCCGCTCATATCAGACATATTGAAGATACGTCCCACCATTTCTGCGAAATGAATGGGGCAGTTTGTACGTATGAGTGCCTGTATCTCGGTCGAGGTCCTTGCAACTTGAAGTTCATAGGTTTCTCGAGCGGAGGTTAAGGGCACGGTTTGCTGTAAAAGCATGGCTTTCAATCTGCTCAGAGTATCAAACTGTATAAAAGAAACATTCAGCGAAGGCCATAACGGCGCCTCCCTGGCTGTGTTCAGTGGCGGAAACAATACTTGCATACAGCAAGTAACCCTGGAGTTAACAGTTACTAGATATGTGACGCCCGGAAGAATCCCAAACAACCATGATCATTTAGCATTAAGTAACTCCCATTTGAGAGCAGCTGGAAAACCGGCGTGATCATGGCCGGAGCCAACAGCGCCCTTCATCGACCCCATCGGAGCCAACTACACCTCTTTCTTCTTGTTGGACTTGGAGATGCTCCCCTTTCCACCCATACCTTTACCCGACCCAGTTTCGAAGTCCGGCCTTTGTCGTTACTGACCCATGGACCCTCTCCGGTCTTGCCCGACTTACTTACTCTTATTTTTTGGCTTACACATAATGAACTCTTCTCCATGCCTGTTCTTCCTGGCTTGATACGTATCCTTAGCCCTTTTCTTCCCCCCTTTACCTGCTTATTGTTTTTCTGCTCCAGAATCTAATTGTAATTTTGTAACCACTGTTTTGATGTTTTAACTTCCTTATGTAAAGAGCTCTTTTACCCCCGGGTCTAGCCAGCGCTAGCGTTCTGCGGAGTCCGAGAACCATTGGCCGTTGCCCAGTGGAGCTGTCTTATGCAGCTATAGAGGAGTCTGGCTTTGGTTCACCCCTCAGTCGTCACCTACCCAGCCGGACATCGGACATTGTTTTTAACGGTTCTTCACGTCTTGCATGTCTGTTTCTTTTTTGCTCTGACTGCTCTGTCTCCCCTGAAATACTTTACCCCCTTCTGGTCTACCTGACTATCAGCATTCCTTCCCCTGTTTACCTTTCCCCCTTTTCCTTCCATTCCTCATAAAACGTGTTGTCTTGGATATACTACGCGCTAATAACCTTTTGTTATTGTGCAATCTCGTTCTTCTCCTATGCCTATACTTGTAACTGTAACTGATGTCATTTCTTATAACTGTAACTGATCTCTTTTTGTAACTGTAACTGATGTTATTTTTGTAACCTGTAACTCACTGATCCTCATGTAAAGCGCTCTGATACCTCCGGGTCTAGCCAGCGCTATATAAAACTTTTTTCAAATCAATGGCCGCTGGGGTCCCTGACATGTGACAAGATAAGTTCGCCACTGAACCACTGCAGGCTCCGTGTAGAGAAATATCCTGACACATGAGAGAACCGCTCAAAGCGTTCTTGCAGTTTGTCCCACTCAGATACACTTCTCGATCCCCATTCCAGCATCGGTATCTATATGGTAACTCCCAAGTTTCCTTGATGTATCCCTTACCCATTTTCACATATTTGCCTGCCTGCCGTTGCTCAAGGCAATATTGAAACTGAAACGTAGTGACCGGCAGAGTGATTTGGCCATGAATTAGCCATTCTGTTGATGGTGATTCGGCTACAGTGAATGGTAACCTTTCCAGTTTCTCAATACACAGCATTGTATATTTGGCTCCCCTTTGTGCCATTTCTGTCTGTTTTTCAGTTAGATTGTACTCTGAGAACAGAGACGTGGTGTTTATAAAACGCCATGGCACACAGCCTGTACGCAAAGATTGCAGCGTCAAGCTTAACATCATAATAGAACGTAGCTGAGATTGCCTGTGTTGTAACAAGGCCAGATCTTGTTCTAATATGTCGATTGCCGAAGACACAATGTTGCCTAAGGAGTAAATCCTGGAGGTCAAAGTTGTTAACCCATTATCCACCACGGCTAATGCCATTTCTAAGTTAATACGGTCTATTTCTCGTATCCTTTCTGCGGCCTCTTGTTGGGATATTTTTCAGTTTTCATTATAGTTGGCATAAAGGCCTGCATATATGAAACGTTTCTGACGTAGTTTCCTGGGTCCTAGTAGAAAATCTCTAAGAGCCATGTCAGGTGTGAGTAAAGTCAAGTGGTGCTTCACTTCTGTCAAGGTTGAGGTCTCTAGCCAATCAAGGCACAACTTCCCAACACTATACGATGTCACTACCCCTGGGTGTTGTCTTTGTACATAGCGTGGATCTGGCCTATGAATACTAAACCCTTTGGTTGTATTCATAAATCTCTGTTGACATTTGTTTGTGTCAATGGGCCAAACCAGCCATTCTATCCAATCAGGATCTGATCTGTTGCACTGGAGAATGTCATCTAATCCTACCCCTTGTGTAGTTGAATTCTGCCCCCCACCCATCTGTGATGGTGTTGGAAACCCCGGTGTGTTCATTTCCTTGCCTTTGGCTAATCCAAGACAGGATGTCTGTTGCACAGTTTCATTCAGAAATAAAATCTGCTGCGGAATGATGCATGCTCTATAAAGTGCTTCTATTCCCTGGACTTGCCAGTCCCTTGAACCCCAGATCGATTTTGAATCTATTGTGTCTTTCCATAGATCGAAACCCTGTTTAGACAACTGGTTCAGAAATGATGCAGAGTAAATATGTTTGGTGTTTGTTAACATAATTTTCTGAGCTGAAATTTTCGCCACTTTATAATAAAGTGACTTCGGGTCGGATGTGTTAAACCCTGAGAAGTATGTGAATTTCTGTGCAAATGCTTGCGAACTACCTTTTGGAGGTGTTGGGCAGTGTTCCCACTGGTGGTACTCAAATACATTTCTAGGTGTTATAGATTTGTGTAAGAAATTATGACCATATTGCTGGTAACAGTACAATGTATCATAGTCTGAAGTACCTTCTAACATTTCATTGTTCGGAAATGCAGCAGTTTTTTCTAAATCATACATCATAGCAATTTCAGTTTCAGTGTCCCAATCATCAGAAAATGTACTGGAGGTAATGATATCACTTAAAGAAATTTTAAATACATGTTTTAGCTTTAAAAGTTCAGTCGGACCGAATACATCATAATCAATCTTGTCCCATACTATACCGTCCGGTAGAAGAACTGCTGTAATGTTCACTGAGGACAAGTCTCTTGGTTCAGGATGTGAAGACTGGTGTGGTTTTAACATCAAATTGACTCTTTGGGCTGTAGAGCTTGGTTGGAGGTATCGTCCATTAATAAGCATACTAAAAGTTATTATTAAACCTAGCCAGAAAATGACAAATAAAATCCCAGTGATATACCATAGTTCTATCCAAGGTGACACCAGGTAAGTCTTTCGAAAAAAGTTCAAAAAGTCAATGAGTTTCTGTTGGAGTGATTTTTTGGCTGGCGTCGTTTCCGGTTCGCTTGGATCCACTGAAAACGTATCAAAGTTCATGAAATAGCCAGAAGCAGTTCGATCAATTGTTGGAATTGCATCGGGATTTGTTGAAATCGGTGTGTTCTCTTGTCGAGGCACATTGACGTAGATGTCTGTATTAGGTCTGATTGCAACTTGGTTGTTAAGTTGATTTTCATTTTGAAGATGAATTTCTTGTTGAAGTGGAACGAGTTCCATAGCATTGTTGATTAGTCCTTCATTCCATACAGGTGGCTCTTCAAACGTGATGAGTCTTTCTGTTTGGACTTCTTGGATTGTAGCGAGAGGAGGGCGTCTGCTACTGTGGAGTCCACGAGGCCTAGTGTTTAGTATCGGCCACATAGTGTGGTTTGATTAAGTCAATTGAGTCGCATCTTTTCTCCTTTTTTCCGGCAAGAGGCGGCAGAAGTACAGTTCTTGTGCCGTGGATTGCAAGGACCGGTACAGGCTTTCTGTAGGATGGCCCAAATTCTTTCTTGTCAGCAATCTTCTCTCTGACCAGATCCCCGATCTTTGGGATCCAGATAGGTCTTGCCGTTACTGCCTTGACTTCCTCAGTGGTGGCCTGTTTCTGGAGCACGTTACTTTGTTATGTCCTGGATTCATTTAGATCCTGTAAAACAGCCAAACGATCATGGATATCAAATGGTTTTTCATCCGCCACTGTGCCTTCACAATCAAGATCAGGTACCCACATTCTTGTCCCAAATAGGATCTCGTAAGGAGTGACACCTCCTAGAGAGCTTCTTGGCTGGTTATTGAGCGCGAGCTGTACCCCATAAAGGTGATCGACCCATCTACCGCCCTTGCCTAATACCCTAGCTGTTAAAGATTGCTTTAAGTCTCGGTTTTTCCTCTCCACAACAGAATTTCCCTCGGGATGGTACGGAGAGGAGTACCTCAATACTACGCCCATTCCTTCCATGGCCTCTTTGTATGCCCGAGAGCTAAACGCCGGACCACGGTCAGAATGTAACGTGCCAACTGCGTATGTGCCGATAAAGACTCGCAAATCTTTTATAACAGTTCGAGCATCAGCCGAGCGCTGAGGCCAAACCTTGAGGAAACTTGAGCTGGACGCGCACAAACGGACAACCTAATGCTGTCTAACAATGGTATCTGTACTGGACATGTTGTGGTGGACCCATTCATCTGCTTGCAGATGTCGCAGTTCCAGACGTAGTCTCTAATCAGCCTTCTCATCACGGGACACCAGTAGCGTTCTTTTAACAAAGCAACAGTCTTCCTAAGTCCGTTATGTACAGAACCTATTCCTTCGTGTGCTGCCACAATTAAGCCTAGCCTACGATCCATATTTGGTATTACTCTATCCCCCACTCCAGGAATCTGAGCATATGGAATGTTTTGTACATCTAACTTGTAGGAGTACTTGAGTGGAAATTGTTTAGGTACTGCTGTGCTGCCTTTGCGTGAAGCATTGACAGCTACCATAATCTCGCCGTCTACCCTCGTCTTTGAACGAGTAACTGCAGCTACGGCGGCTGTGCGAGCAGCCCCCTTTGCGGCTTCATCAGCCAATGAATTCCCTTCAACGTGAACGCCATCACGCTGATGACTCAGTGTATGTATCACGTGAGCCCTTGGTAGTTCGTTTCTCAACTCTCTACTACCTGATCCCATAGCATTTTATGCTTAATTGTGCCACCTTTTGCATCTTTGAACCCGTTTTGTTCCCAATGATGTAGATATTCATTGTACGACTGTACACAGTAAAAGGAATCACACATAATCAGTGTTGGGAATTCGTGATCCGTATTTATAAGTGCCAGTATAAGTGCTTTGAGTTCTGCCAACTGAGCTGTGCAGTCTCCTAGAGATTGCGTTTTTGTACAGCTTGGATGGAACTTACCATCACCCATGCGACCTTTAACGATTGCACACGCTGCGCTGTAAGCTTGCTTGCTCCCTTTGGCTGGTTGAGCAGAACCGTCAGTGTAAATAATGTATTCATACTGATCGAGAGGCAAAATTTCATTTGGTAGAGGATATTCTTGTTCGTATTGCAGGAATGCCTGTGTTTTTAAACTTGGATCAAATCTGTATTCAACATCTGTTGCAGTAAGAGAATTAGCCCATTGTATCCATCTTGGATGTAAGGCTTTCGCATTTGGAATGCTAGCTTTTGTAACAGCTTCTAAAGCTGGTACTGGGGTCACGACAATTATGCGTTTTCCCTGAGCCAGAGCTCTTTCTCTTGCTACAGCGGTCTGAACTGCTGTCAGGATTTTTTCTGTTGAAGTGAAACGCATTTCTGCGTTTGTATACAGGTGTGATTTGTATGCGATTGGTACTGTTTCACCTTCATTAAAAGTTAAATATGTGTACCCGCATTGACCCGCTATGACTCGAATCACTAAGTTCTGTACGTTTACGCGTGTCTGTAAATGTTTAGAAGCTATCATGTCTTCCTGTAGGGAACGCAGGATATTTGTGTATTCCTGTGTCCATTGTCTAACTGAAAAGTCAGGTTTTATTAAGTCGTAGAAAGGTTTTACTCTTTCTGCATAATCCAAAATGTATGTTCGACCAAAATGTAGGAATCCCAGAATTGATTGTAAATTCTTTAATGATTTTGAAGGTTGGAGCAGTGCACACTTTTCTAAAAAGTTAGCTGCTAGGCTTTTCCCTTCACTTGACAGCTCGTATCCTAAAAATAGGACACTGAGGTGGGCAATTTCAGATTTTTTGAAATTAAACTTATAGCCCTCAGAGGCGAATCCCATAATAATGGTGCTCACCCTGGTCAAGTGCCTCGGTAAGTCATCGTCCGTCAGATAAATATCATTCACATAGGACAATGCTTCTTCATCCAAATTTTGGGGTAACTCTGTTACCCTTGCTGAAAACAACCCGGGCTATTCTTGTACCCTTGGGGAGTCGGCAAAATTGCCGTTGAGACCCTAACGCACTGAATGCGGTTAGATACCTGCTTTCAGGCGCTATATTTTGGCAGAAAAATCCATTTGAGATATCAAGTGTTGTTTTGTATTTTTTGCGCACAATGTTATTCATTAATGCGGCACTGTGTGCATTTTGAACTGCAAATGTCTTTGTGCAAGTGTTTAAATGTCTGTAATCTAAAACTAGACGATATGTGTTGTCAGGTTTCATTACGGGAAACAAAGGATTGCTCATAGGTGAAGTGCAATTTCTATCACCCCCTGATATTCAAGTTGATCTAGAATCTCCCTGACTTGTTTTTTAGCTTCCTGCTTTATAGGGTATTGCCTTTGAGCATTTGGGGAAACTTTTAATGGGATCACGTGGTGGGTTGACTCCTCATCCCAACCAGCATGATTTTTATACAATGCTGGAGCTAGGGCAACCGCCCACTCCTGCGCATATGCATGTTTCAGGTGAATGGGAACGAGGTCGGAAAAGGCTGGAAAAATTACAGTTTCCCCCCTAGGGCACTCCATGATGAATGCTGACGGCCAGTCTTGTTCTGCTAATAGAATGTCATAACCAGATGACAGATTTTTCCAAAAGAGACCTTTAACTTTTCTGGGTTTGTCCCCCTCCATCCGGAGTGTTATCTCATGTAACTTATGTGGGACACTTACCCGAGTATCAGGTGTTTCCACCGTGATATACTCACTCAACTCCGCTGTCACCAGAAATTCCTTCAGGTTCTGGCGAGCTATCGTTACTTCTGCCGCGCTGTCTAGCATCGTCAGAGCCCATTCCCCGTTCAGAAGCTGTGTCCTCAGAATTCTGGGCATGTCTGATCTTAAGACCTGCTACCTTCTTCTTTTTGAACTGAGGTTTTGATTTTTGTTTATCTTCTTTTTTAGGTGCGTAGTCCGCAGCGTGTTGCGTGTCTCTGGACTTTGTACGCTCCTTTGACCGTCCTTCCCTCTCGGAGTTTCGTGATGAATCCTGAAAGGAACGAGAGGAACGACTATCAGTATCCTGATAACTGTCAGGTTTTTTAATGTTATCCCTATTCCTGAGGTTATACCTCTTTTCAGAGGGCTCCTGTTGAGGAGACCTACCTCTGGACTGAGATCTGGTGTCTTTAGACTTTTGTTGTTTTTTATTTTCTTACTTCTTTTTAGAAGAAGTAGGTGTCTGCTTTGTAGTGTCCTTTTCAGGACTGCCCACCAGCTGTGGTTTTAATGCTTTCCCACCCAAACTGTCTCTGCCTAGTTCTGCATATGCAGTTTCAATTATTTTGGGTAGTTCGTGTTGTTGGTCGTCTGGACCGAACTCCCTCAGGCGTTGGCGGATCGCCACAGAAGCTGCTTCCCCCTTAATGTTAGCTAGTATTATGGCTGAGACCTGTTCAAAGTTGTTTAGCAACTTCATCCCTAAGTTAAGGGCAGGCTCTGCTCCATACTCATTCTGTATCTGTTTTAATACTTCAGGTACTACTGCTATTGACGGGATACCATGTGTTCTGGTATATATGGCAGCAAAGACTGAACCCCAAGAGGTGCAGTCCTCTACTTGTGGCGTGAGACCCATGGGCAAGCAGATTGTTAGAATTCTGTGTTTATTACTGGTTGTAGTATTCGGGAATACTGCTTCAAGCTGAGTTATTTTCTGAGCTATCCAGAATGGGATTTGTTCGCGTTTTGCTGGCATTTTGCCCATTATTGCGTGTAATGTTTGTGGAGTTATTTTATTAAATGTACCTTGGACTGGAGTGTCTTGTGCTGCAGCTGGTGCAGGTTGAACTGTTAAAGTCCTCATCACAAATTGTGTGAGGTTTCTGTAGATTTTAATTAAATCTCTGTGTTGTACGAGTAAGTCTGGCTGTGTCATTGTGTTAATGTCAGGATGCGGTGTATATGCCGCTAATATGGGCCATGTGGCTCCTGCTCCTCCGAGCGGGCCTAATCTTGCTCTTCCTTGTACGTGGGGTAGGGCGCCTTTAAACCAGTAATTATGCTCCTGGTAAGTGAGCGGGACCTCTAACTCCTCAAAGGGAGTATAGTCTGTTGGTGTTTCACCTTCTTGGTAGTAGTGAAATACATTTGTAATTGCATTTGTTGCTCGGAATGTAACCCATGAATAGAACACCTCTGTTTTATTGGATTCGTGTGCCTCAATCACGAAAATTACTGTACCACCCCTGGCTCTTAAGCCATGTTCTAGAAGTTTTATGGTGACTGCCCTTCTGAAGTTTGGTGCAATTTGTATTGCATCTTCAGGGTCTTCTTCTAAACCAAAGAGGTTTGTTGTAACTCTCCCTGTTGTGTTTGTTTCTTCCACCATTTCTAATTGGAAGAAGGGAGAAGAAGGGAGATTAAAGAGTTCTTAAAATAAGGTGTAAGTGCACAATTGTAGGAACTAAATATCCTTCAAGCTTGAGTAACCAACAGCCAATAAATAGTATTCTCGTACTACTCAGCTGCGGCAGATTTTGTGCCCACCCACTCCAGACATCTCTGGGGTTTTGTGAGTAGGTTCTCTGAGAATAGCACGACTGAACTACTCAGATTCTACTGTTAAATAAGTACCCAACCAACGTTGGCGGTGCCATGTCGTGTAGCTCCATTAGTACCCCTGCAGGACCTGCGCGTTTGGATAACATATACTGTGGGCTTGGTGGCAGACTGACTCTGTGCACCCCCACCGTATATGTTTGCCTGGTTTGCATTAGCTAGCTCGCAGTGCCACTAGTGTCTCCTCTTATCGGGGAGAGATTAGTTTCTGGCAACCTTAGCCCATGACAACCCTGATCCCTCAGAATCGTGGAAACAATGTACTACCTGTCGCTCAGTCACTCGTGCTCACTTATTCGGTTTGTCTCAGAGAGTTACACAGAATAAACAGTCGGGCATTTCAATAAGTATTTATTGAACAGTTGTTATTCTAGTGTAAAATATATGTGCTGCGGTAATCAGCAGACAATAGCAGAGATATATTATCAGCAGTACGATAAAAGCAAAGGGATAGAACAGTTCTACCATATTGCGATAATCATGAGTACATACATGAATATAAAAGCATTATGCAAGGTGTGCGTACTCCTACGGTGCCTAACTAGATGTACCTGAGTGTACCTAGCATATGTGTGTAGGTCTTAGAAGCTAAGAGCCAAGAATCCTCCTAGGATTTAGTCGAACCCCCATACCTGAATAGAGAGAGTGTGGGACCCCGTCCTGGTCTCGAGTTGGACACCCCGTCCGGGTTGTGTCAGACCACTGTCAGCTTGAGCGACTGCATGCAGGAGTCTCAGTGTCTCTGGTCAGTGTGTCAGCATGGAAGTCTCGGTTCCCTCTCCTTTACCAGGGCAAGATGTGGTGTATTTATACCCTAAATAGTCTCGGTCCTCAGAATGGTTTGTATTGGACATGAGGAAGACGTCAGGGGTGAACTTTGTACATACATATTATGCCGGTGGTGTATTCTTAGAAAGCCATGCATAATTAATGAGTACAGTGTGGGCCTGTGTTTGGAAGAACCCTGCTGCATTCAAAACCACAGGATAGATAACGTTCAGCCCTCAGAGCTCGTTGTGTGCTAGCAGATACCAATGTAGGTGAAAGATCATGCCTATATAAGAAATCATACTATAATAGGACATGTACAGTTGTGACCATAATTGGGCATATGCGGCCATGACCATAATTGGGCAAGTACAAATATGACCATATTAGGGTAAATATGAATACGTCCATTTTAGGGCATGTACGAACGGGTCTACATTAGGGCATCTATGCGGGATATAACACTTTGCATCCGGAAAGCCAATATTTATTTGCATTCCGGTTCGGAGACCGTGTTTTGGCATGGTGCCGAGTTCCTCAAGGGTATACAGAAAGCCCCTCAATTTTTAATCAGATTTTGAAAAAATGTCTAGAGACTCTAGTGATGCCAGGTAATTTGGTTTCGGTTCAATATATTGATGACCTATTAGTGGCATCAAAGACAAAAGAGGCATGTGTGACAGACAGAATTGCTTTATTGAACCATTTGGCAGAAAAAGGACACAAAGTATCCCCAGCAAAATTGCAATTTTGTAAACAGGAAGTACAGTACCTTGGACACAAAATAGAAAAGGGAGTCAGAAAGGTAACTCCAGAAAGAATCAGCGTAATCAAACAAATGAGTCCCCTTAATACACAGAAAGAAGTGCACATGTTCTTGGGAATGGTTGGATACTGTCGTCAGTGTATTTGTGGTTTTTCAGTGATTGCAAAACCTCTACAGAGGTTAACACGAAAAGATGTGAAGGATCCGATTGTCTTGGATGATGAAAGTATGGAAGCGTTTGTAAAATTAAGAAGTAGTTTGTGTCATGCACCTGCATTGGGGATGCCAGATTATTCAAAAGAATTTGCATTGTATTGTTGTGAGAGAGATGGGTGTGCACTCTCAGTCTTAACACAGAAACATGGAATGGCACGACGACCAGTAGCATATTTTCGGCTACATTGGATTCAGTGGCCGCAGCATTGCCAGGATGCTTAAAAGCAGTAGCAGCTACTTGTATGAGTCTGGAGCAGAGTGAGCCAATTGTGATGGGATATCCAGTAAAAGCGTATGTGCCACACTCTGTTGAGATTCTTTTAACCTGAACCAGGACTCAATATTTGACATCTAGTCGGCTGACTAAATACGAGAGAGTGATTCTGGGTGCTGAAAACGTGACTGTGGTAAGGTGCACGACTGTGAATCCAGCGACTTTGTTGCCAAATTGTCGGTGTGAGGAAGTGAGAGAGGAAGCCGATCATGATTGTTTGGATGTGACTGAATTTTGCACCAAACCTAGGCCAGACATAGAAGATTGTCCCTTGGAGGAATCAGATTGTGAAATGTTTGTTGATGGATCTTGTTTGAGAAATGAAAAGGGTGAATTATGCTCTGCCTATGCTGTTTGCACCCTAGAAGGGGTCCTTGAAGCATCCTATTTGAGGGGAGTAAACTCCACCCAAATAGCTGAGCTGATAGCTCTGATTAGAGCATGTAAAATTGCCAAAAGTCTAAAAGTAACAATATTTAAAGACAGTCAATACGGATTCGGAATTGTTCACGATTTTGGCCAGCTATGGATGCAAAGGGGATTCCTGACCTCCTCAGGTTCCCCCATTAGAAATGGTAAAACTGTAAAAGAACTGTTGGATGCTTTGCAATTGCCCAAAAGAATTGCAGTAGTCAAATGTGCCGTACATAAATCAGATGATTATGTGACGAAGAGCAATAGATATGCCGACCAAATAGCACGTTACTGTGCACAAAATACAATGGCTTTGAACAGGTCAATTGATAGGGGAAATACCTAATGCCATCTTTTGTTTACAACCACATTTGAAACATGGGAAGAAGTTAGACAGATGCAGGAAGAAGCAAGTGATGAGGAAAAGGAAAGATGGAACAAGACAGGATGTAGCAAAAGAACAGAGGATGACCTATGGGTTTATCTTGATGGGAGACCAGTGTTACCAGATTCCTTACTTTCCCAAATGGCCAGAGTTTACCATGGAATTGCACATGTTGGAAGAGATGCAATGATCAGACTCTTCAAGCAGTCATGGTATAATCCGAAGTTCAGGGTCATTGCAGAAAGCCTTTGTCAAAGGTGCGTGATCTGTCAGCAGCAAAACCCAGGCAGAAAGACAGTTGTGAGTTGGGGACGCATTGGGAAAGCAGGAGGTCCATTTACCCGGCTTCAGCTTGATTTCATTGAGCTTCCCCCCTGTAATGGGCTGAGATACGTATTGGTCATTGTTTGTCTGTTCTCTCGCTGGGTGGAAGCCTATCCCACGAGAAGGAACGATAGTCTAACAGTGGCTAAATTACTTTTGAGAGAGCTGATCCCTAGATTCGGAATTCCAGTCACTTTGGAGACAGATAGAGGAACACACTTCAATAATGAGATAATTTGGCTAATTTGTGCAGCATTTAACATTGAGCAGAAGCTGCATTGTGCCTATCGACCTGAAGCCTCTGGAGTAGTTGAGCAATTGAACGGCACTATAAAATCAAGATTAGGGAAAGTGTGTGCATCCACGTCACTGAAATGGCCTGACGCTTTACCCCTTGTACTGATGAGTCTAAGAAGTATTCCTGACAAAAAGACTGGATTAAGTCCTCATGAAATCCTCATGGGAAGAGCAATGAGACAAGCATATATACCAGCAAACAAACTGATGAGTATATCTGATGATTAAGTGCATGACTACTGCAGAGGATTGGCTGAACTGGTACGTTCTGTGTCTCACCAGGTTGGAGAAGAAGCCACAACGATACATCGAAATAAAGCCCATGATCTGAATCCTTGTGAATGGGTATTTATCAAGAAGCACGTAAGAAAATTGTGTTTGGAACCCAGGTGGCACGGTCCTTATCAAATCATACTGGTGACGACAACGGCAGTGAAGTGTGCTGGCTTGCCAAATTGGATTCACGCAAGCCATACCAAATGAACCCTAGATCCACTTGAAAGACCAAAGGAGCTACAACTGGTGAATGAAAAACAAAGACCAGTGCTTGAAGTGTGTGAAGCTGATTAATCTAGAGTAATAGATTCTGACGAACAACCAGATGGTGAACAGCCGAGCACAAGTCAAGTAGAGTGGGCGCAAGATTCCAGGGTTCGAGAGACTGCCTTTGAGCCAGAAAGAAGCGAGTTTACTGTTGATCCAGAAGAAAGTGAACTCCCAGCAGAGCTTGAAATAGAAGAGATTGTTCTTGATCCAGAAGGAAGTGAGTTTACAGTTGAAAGAGAAGTTATTGCCGAATCAGAAGAACCACAAGAGACTGAAACTCAGAAAGAAGAGCAATCAGAAATAAGAACAAATAAAAGAACTTGTGAAACAAATGCAGAAAATGACCAAGTGATCAAAGCAAAGAAACCCAGAAAGGATGAGAAATGGCCAAGTGGAGTGAAAAGACTAAAATACACTCTTGTGAAAAGAAGGTTAAGAAAAAGACCAGAACAAAGCAATGAGATCTCAAGTCAGACAGAACAAGAAGAGTCAGGAAAAGAATTAGTACGAAAAACAAGAAGAGTGAGAATACCCAACAGGAAGTTCAGAGCACCTGAATGGACCTACATTATTCTAGAAGAAATTGAAAGTTCAGGTCCAAGTGAAGAGAAAGATAAATCTGACACTGAGCAAGTTGATGAAAGCAAACTAAGACCTCCTTAAGGAACTGAGACAAAAATTAAGCTGCAACCTTGCTGATTAAAAGAAAACTAAAACAAAGACTCAGAGAAAACTGAAGAAAAGAACAAAAGAAGGGGGTAAAGACGAAAGCCTTGAAGTGTAGGATTACACTACTATTTTTATTATTAATAGCTTAAAATTTATAGGATTAGATAGATTTTTTTTAAATTTTACTAGAAAAATGGCTGAAGCAGAAGTGACTGAACTTCCAAAATCTAGTCTAAAACGTAGATGTATTAAAGCTTGCTTCAGTAGTGTCTTGATGTTAACATTTATATGGTTAATATTAACTGTCCTTGTACCTATTCTAATGATAACTAATAATGGAAACAATACTAATAATGTAACAAAAGAAAGAATGAGTGATGTTACTAATGAGATTCCTAATACTAATTTAGAACCGTTGGATGGAAGTATTCTCCATCATGATAAATCAATTAGTGATTTCTCGTTAAATGTCTTTACAAAAGTACTCACCGAGTATATTAACACAATGAATGTAAGTGATTGTTACGTGTGCATGCAATTACCTTCGTCTGTCTCAGGGGGGGTGACTTATCATCACCTTCCGTTAACCTACGGTGTGTCTTGCAGTATACACACAAGCCTGTTTTACATGATGGGAAAGCTCGAATACTATTTTTCTAATATAGATTTAGTATTTTCTGAAATTTCTATTATTAAAGAACTAAATAAGGTTTTGAGTGCTAAAAATGTGCGATATATGGGGAATTTTTCCATATCACTAAAACCTTAGACATAGAATATGCTTATAAGAATAATTTAACCTGTAGCTTGCGGGTAGAAGAGAGAATTTTCATAGAAATGGTAGAAGATCGAAGAGAGAGTTTTAAAAGGAAAGCTGCTGAACAGATGTCACGGGTACCACCATGGGACTTTAGGGAAGGAAGTTATGAAAAAGGCGAAGGGTACGCTGCAATGTCCCTGGACTGGTCACAGAAGTGAAAGATTTGTTTGCTTAGAACGAAAACTAACTATAATAATTATTTTATTGGTTCTAGTGAATGTGAGCATACTTTTCAAATCACTGGAGGTTGGGGATTGAAAGGTGGAACTGATCCTGTTTTTCCAGGGATTTATTATGTGTGTGGTAAGAAAGCCTATTATAAGCTGCCTGCACATTGGTATGGTAGTTGTTATTTTGCCATTGTCTTCCCCAAGGTCTATCACATGGATCGAAACAGTCATAAACTGAATGAAGTAAAGCAAGGACTAACACGTAACAAAAGAGCATGGGGCATATTAGCTAGACCGGCGATAAAATTATCGCCGTTTTAGCGGCAGGAAACTGCCGCTAAAGCGGCGATAATGGGCTTGCTAATATGCGTTATAGAATTCAATAGAAGCCCAGGTTAGATGTGCAGGACATCTAATCTGGGCTTCTATTGGAATTCTATAACGCATATTAGCAAGCCCATTATCGCCGTTTTAGCGGCAGTTTCCTGCCGCTAAAACGGCGATAATTTTAACGAGGTTCTTGCTAATATGCCCCCAAGTTTTTCAGAAATAGTAGGAGATATTTTTGGTGCACTGATACCCTCAGTTGGAGTCGTTCTGAATTCACATAAAATTCGAAAATTGTCTACAGTGGTTGATCGGTTATCTACAGATATCGCAGGTGGATTCTTGATGATTGACACGGAAATGGTTGCAATCAGGTCAATGGTTTTGCAAAATCGACTTGCCCTTGACATATTATTGGCAAAAGAGGGTGGAGTCTGTGGAATGTTGAAAGTCCAACATTGCTGCACATATATCCCTGATAAAAGCAAAGGAATCGAGGGATATATAAAGAATATTACAAAATTACATGAAGATTTGACCCAACTGGAGGTTGATGGTGTTTGGGAGAGACTGAGTAAAAGTTTTTCCACTATAGGTAGATGGTTTTCTACTTTTG
The DNA here is from genome assembly GCA_963921515.1 of Calotriton arnoldi. Taxonomy (NCBI): domain Eukaryota; kingdom Metazoa; phylum Chordata; class Amphibia; order Caudata; family Salamandridae; genus Calotriton; species Calotriton arnoldi. Next base: position 414,950 of record CAWUFW010012907.1, read on the forward strand.
GAAGTAGTATATTTGGAAAAATAATAATACCAATGGTTTCAGTAGCATTAATAATCTTAGTAATAATAACAACATATAAGTGTTGTAAGAGTAAGAACAAAGGGAAAGAAATGATAGAATCAAAGAATAAACAAAGAGTAAGAAAGAGAAAAAGAGAGGAAATAGAATTAGAGGAAATGAAAGGAGAGTACTCTGACTTGATGAAAGATTTGGATGAGGGTGCCATAAAAAGAGAAAAGAATACAGAAATATAAATGATTAAAGATGGCACTCGGTATGGTAGGTATTTTATGATGGCTTCTTTAAGCCATCAGAGGGGGGAATTGATGGAGCAGGGTTTCGCAAAAAATGAAACCTGCTCGGATCTGATACCCCCATAATACGTACTAACAGTAAATCGTTGTTGAAAACTAATGTACATCCCACACAAACATGAGGGAAATTGCTTTGCGCATGTCTGATCTAACACGTAAACAAAATAATATTGTAATAACATTTGTGATTTGGGAAAACGAGAAACTTTGGATAAATAGGCCGCATTATGCTTCAGTAAATTGCATGTTGCATTCTTTTTACACTAACGAATAATGCCGCTTTTGCACAAAGCTTATGCTAGGTAACATTAATGGGGAATAGTGCAAAGTGGGTGGTAAACAGTGAAGGTTTCATTATCATATAATTAATATATGTTAATTTTTATTTACTTTAGTGTACTAGATGAAGCAGCCATCTTATTAAAGATGGCTAAAAAGGAGGAGAAAGCACAAGGAGCGAGTTGCTCTGTCAGAAGCAAGACAAACGTGCAGTACACCGCAGATGACATGAGGAGGGTGAAGGCCAGAATGTCGAACGACTGCCAAAGCGTGTCCAAGCGTGGGACCGGAGAAACAGACTGCTGATGATGTTAAAGAAATGAATGAAATAGATAAACTTTGTATTATATGTAATAAAGTGAGAACGGACTGAGAATCATACCCTGGGAATGGACATGAACAATAGGGCAGTTGAAAGAAAAGTGAAGTCACTGTGGTGTGACAATGCCACCTCCCAAACCCACCAATCCCTTTACGAGATTTAGTGATGTTCACAACAATTGTGGGATGGACATGTTAGTTTAAGAGTATAATTGGGGTGCCTTTAGGGGTGTGGTGAGAGCTTAGGCTGGCAGGAGAGAAAGAGGGGGAACGCGTCGCTGTTCGTCCGTTTGCAGAGAGGCCTAGCTGTTCCTGACCTGTCCCAATCCTGTTTTCTTCTTATCCTTTGTTTCCTGATCCTATGTCGGGGAATCCCCATCATCCCCTAGGTGGCGGGGTTGGTTTTTCTTACAGACCAATAGGTTTGTATTTAGTTTATCTTGTTCTCAGAATTTACCTTATTGATGTATTTTTTTGTCCCTGAAACTTTTGTCTCTCCACCTATCCACTCCGTCAATGATATGCGTGATTATTAGATGAAACTTTTGTCTCTTCATCTATCCCCTCCGTTAGGTATATGATGTTTTGCATATAATTTTTGCTGAAACTTTTGTCTCTTACTCTATCCACTCCTTCATTGCACAAAGACATTGCTATGTTTAGATGGATTTACGTTTCCAGTTGTACTGCATACGTGAAAATTCCTCCTCGTGTGAGATTCGGTGTTTGTATTGTGTAACCAAATGCAGTTGAGCATAATCTTTAATTTTATGAGATAAAATTCATTATTAACTTCACCGAGAGTCTGTGATCATTTTAGATTTATTAAATGGTTGGTAAGTTAGAAGTTAATCATTGCCATCAACTATTCAACTAATTGGTCCATCGACCAAATAGAGGGAAAGTTGATAACATTAGTTATGATGTCAAAATTTGACCCATGAAAGGAAAAGGATTGATCGAGCATAAAAATTGACCCCAGCGCATCAGGGATTCTGGGTGAATGTGTATGGGCCATTGTATCATGATGTATTGAGTATTGATCCCTGATAAATATTGGATTGGCGCTGCATCACCCCTGCCCCCTTTCCACTGCCCTCCATTGTCTGTTGTGCTGCCACTGCCCTTCCTGCCTGCCCAGTGTGGTCAAATTGTTGCCTCTGCACCCTCCTACCTGCCTTCAATTTTCCGAGTCCGTGCCCCTGACCTCTGCCTATCAACAGTATCCTAATGAACAACTAGATTGCTAACATTCTATATTTATTACAAAAGTGTGGCACGCCTGACGTCATCTTGATATAATCAAAACTGTAATACCTAAAGCATTTCCTTTAGAAATTATAGAAATGAGAGGGTCTTATTTGCATCGAAATTATGGTTAGGGCTCTAAAAAACTAAAATGAGGACATATTTTCTGAGTTCTCAAATAGCGACAAAGCACTTTTAAATAATTTGTTATCTTTAGGTTTTTTTATCTAGTTGACCACTTGATTAAATGTTGCAATTAGGGGAGAGGGTGTGGTGTTACTTCCAGAGCTGCAGACTTAGCAACTGGGGAACCAGGTTGGAGTTTCTGCTTCAGCTCGACATTCTATGATTCTGGTCAAATCACTTAATCTCCCCATGCCTACAACCAAAATGAATTTGTCCTTGTGTGATGTAACCAATGCTCATGTAAAGCACTCCAATACTTGACCAGTCTGCACTTTATAAAACTGCAAAAAAACAAAAAATAAAAGTGTTTTCCACACTTCTATCATTGGGCTATACGTGGGCTACATCTGGGTGATATTTGTGCTACATTTGGGCTCCTTTTTCTCTGGTGGCCATCTTGGGAGACTTCAATTCAATTCAATAAACTTTATTCGATCTGATTTAGAAACATAGATCATAAAAGTGTACATAAAAATAGTAAACCCTCTTTCTTAATACAATACAATGAGAATTAATTAAAATCAGTAGGTAAAAACGGGTGTTACAAAACCCGGCTCAGAGCAACTTCGGTTTAACAGAATAGTAAAGTTCATTGTTTCGCAAGATCAATCTCAAGTACTTCATGCAAAATACGCAATAAGGGGTCCAAGAAAGATGCAACGCTCCAATACCTGACCAGTCTGCACTATAAAACACTGCAAAAAAATTAAAAATAAAAAGTGTTTTGCACACTTCTGTCATTGGGCTATACATGGGCTACATCTGGGTGATATTTGTGCTACATTTGGGCTCTTTTGTCTCTGGTGGCCATCTTGGGAGACTTATTTGTTATGAAGTTGCCTAATTTCCTCATTTACTGCAGTCTCCTCAGTAGGAAATGCTTTCAGTTTTTTTCTTTGATTCCATTAAGAAGGCATTCAGATGTGTCACACGTTTGCCATAAATTCAGAGTGTTAGCACTCTAGTTGCTCACTAGATCACTGTAGTAAAGCTACTGCTCACCAGGGAGTTAACTGGAAGTCTGCTGCTGGTATTGAAAGTGCATGTTTCAGTCGGCATGTCAGAATTTGTTAATGAAATAGAAGAGGATTTGAGAAGTCACTCAAAATGTGCCCTAATTTTTCTTTCTGCAGCACTAATCATAATTTCTATGGCAAAATGAACCCCCTCCTTTTGTTCCTTCTTAAATTAAATGTTTTAAGTGATACCAGCTTATTCCAATCAAGATGGCTTCAGGTGTGCCATACTTTTGTCATAAGTAAGATTGTTAGCGCTCTAGTTGTTCTTTAGAACACTCTGGGAAGCTGCAGTAGAACACAAAGGAATCAACTGACAGTCTCTGCCCTTGTTGGGTGTACATGTTTTACTGAGAATGTCAGACTTCATTCTCACATGACTGAGAAAGATAATGTGAATTTACAGAAAATATGCTCTCATTTTAGCTTCTGGAGCACCTTCCAAACCTCTATGGGAAAAGCATGAGAACATAGTTTCCTCTCAAACATGATTCATGATATCCCAGCAGAAGGCTTTTTCACAGGGTAAAATCACCTTAGATCACACCACTATTCCTAAAATTAGTATGGTACCATCAACAAATGATTTATAATGTAACTAAAGTCTGTTATCACCCTTTATACGTTCTCCTTTTGGTGACCCTCAAAACCTTTCCTTCACTACAATGCATTTTAATTGTGTGCTATCATGTATATTGGTCCCAAGATGGCTGCCAACATTTCTTGGATGAAGTGCTGACAGCCAATCAGATCTCACGATGAGATGTGTGGTTAGGCTCCGCCCAGATATATAAATTTTTTCCTTTAATATTCAAAAAACCTACTGAACCGATTTACACCATTTAAAGCAAAGAGTGCACTCTGGACCAAGAGCTACCTTTCTGCCAAATTTGGTGTAATTCCGTTCAGCAGTTCGGGCTCTAGCCGCGACAAACGTTTCCTATGGAAATTAACATGGAGAAAACACGTTTTGGGACCCCATTTTTTCTCGGCCCCCACTTGACGAATCACCCCAAAACCTACAAGACAGCAGCTGACCGGAGCGCCCCATTAGTTTTGAAGATTTTGCGAAGATTCGTCAAACGGCGCCAAAGATATTGGCAAAAGAAAAAACGCTTTTTGAATAGAAACAAGGTCCTAACTATAACTACCTACTGGCGACCGCCAGTAGGTAATATATATATATATATGAAATTCAGCAGTTATAATTATCTGAGCTAACTTGCACCCCCGCAATGCACTAATTATGACCTCACATATTACATCACTCATGACATGGTCAGTGACATCACTGATGACATCTCAAATGACATCACTGATTACATCATCCTGTGACTGTGAGCGTTTTTAAAAGGTTTATGAGTGTTAAATATATATACCAAGGTGTATTGGTTAAACAGTGGGTGTATGAATGTCTGTATGGATGATTCAGTGGGTGCGTGATTGGCTGTATAAGTGAGTAATTAAGTGTCTCAGTGAATGTATGGGTGAGTGACTGGTTGTGTGAATCAGTCTGTGTCTAAATGGCTGTATGGGTGTATGAGTGGGTACGTGAGTGGGCACGTGAGTGACTGTATGGGTGATTGATTGGTTGTCTGAGTACCTGTAAGGGTGTCTGCGTGTCTATGTCGGTGGGTGAGGGGGTGTGTGACTGCCAGTATAGATGAGTGAGTGGGTGAGTCAGTGGCTGTTTGGGTTAGTGAGTGTGTGTGTGAGGGGCTGTATGGGTGAGTGAGTGTGTGTATGGCTGTGTAGGTGAGTGGATGTGTCAGTGGTATATGAGTGAGTAACTGGGTATGTGAAAGGCAGTATAGGTGAGTGATGGAATATATGAGTGACTGTATGGGTGAGTGAGTGAATGTGAGAGTGGCTGTATAGGTGAGTTTGTGCTTGTGTCAGTGACTGTATAGGTGAGTGAGTACATGTTAGTATCTGTATGAGTAAGTAAGTGTGTGTGTGTGCGTGTGTGTGTGTGTGTGTGTGGGTAACTGTATGGGTGAGTAAGTGGCTGTGTGAGTGACTGTATGGGTGAGTGAGTAGGTGTGAGAGTAGCTCTATGGGTGTATGATTGAATATGTCAGTAGCTGTATTAGTGACTGTATCAGTGGCTGTATAGGTGAGTGAGTGGATGTGTGTGTAGATCTATGAATCAGTGAGTGGGTGTGTAAGTACTGGTATGGGTCTGTGAATGAATTTGCGAATGGTTGTGTGGGAGTGGGTGTATGAAAGGTTTTATGGGGGTGTGAGTGGGTACGTTAGTGATTTTGTGGATGATGTTATGTTATGTTATGTTATTTTATTTTATGGCGCACACAGATACTCCAAGGAGTGTCCTGGCGTGAACCAAGAGAGGCAGGAAGGGTAGCACTAAACAAAGAGGAATATTTTCAGGTTTTTCTTAAAAGCCGTGGGGTCTTGAATGTTGCGTAAAGCAAAAGGCAATGCATTCCAGGCCACGGCCGCTTTCAGGGCAAGGGAGCAGCCGCCCAACCTTTGTCGTTTAAAGCGGGGAACCTGGGCTAGGAGTTGAGACGTAGAGCGCAGTTGTCTCATAGGAACATAGAAGGAGAACCGCTTTTGTAGGTAGGTAGGGCCTAGGCCATGGAGGGCGCGATGAGCAATGACTAGTGATTTAAATTTGACCCGCTCTGCAACGGGAAGCAAGTGCAGTGAGCGCAGGTGTTGTCTTATGCTGCTTCTAATAGGGATGTCGAGAAGAAGCCTGGCTGCCGCATTTTGGACCACCTGTAACTTATTCAGCAGATAGCCAGGGATGCCAACGTAGAGAGCGTTAGCATAGTCCAACCGGGATAAAATAAGAGCACGAACGACCGTTCTTTAGCAGCCCTAGGAAGAAGAGGAAAAAATTTCCTGAGGGTTTTAAGTAACCCAAAGCAGTTACCGGCAAGCTTCTTGACCTGATTGGAAAACAAAAGGTTCTCCTCAAACCAAACCCCCAGGTTCTTAGCGGGTTTCCCTGTCGAGGAGGGCATGGCGAACTCAGATGGCCAGAGCGTTTCTCTGAAGTTGGGGGGGAATTTTCCGTAGAGGAGTATTTCAGACTTCTCTTCGTTACACTTAAGTTGAGCAGCGGCTAGCCAATTAAATACCGAGGTCAGGCAATTTTTTGCAGAGGAGACGGAATCTTTGTTTTTTCCCCATGTAAATAGGAGATGGGTGTCATCAGCGTAAGCAATGATTTTAGCCCCCAAGTCCTCGGCTAATTGGACCAGTGGGGTAACGTGGATGTTAAAAAGAAGGGGGCTAAGGGAAGATGTCATTAGTGATGTAATTTGAGATGTCATTAGTGATGTCATCAGTGATGTCACTGACCATGTCATGAGGGATGTAATATATGAGGTCATAAGCAATGCATTGCGGGCTTGCGAGATATAGATAACTCAGCTAACTATAACTGCTGAATTTCACTGGTTTTGTACAAGTGAAACCTGAACCTAACTGTAACGTCCCTGTAACCTTTGGTTTTTTTCTGTGAATTTCTAAGTTTTTTTTTATTCCATTTCCTAACTATAATGTCCCTGTAATCTTTAGTTTTTTCAGTGAATTTCAATGTTTTTTTAAGTAGTAATGGCGTTTGCAGAGTGGTGGAGAAAGGGGGCAGGCTTCTGACCAGCTCTCAGGAATCCCGCGTTGCAGGACTTACAGAAAGTGCCAGGAGGACTTCTTGGACTTCAAGGTCCCTCAGCATCCAAGAGGACTTCATTCCCCAACCAGTAGTGCACCAGGAGACACGTTTGCAGAGTGGTGGAGAAAGAGGGCATGGCTTCCGGAGACCTTTTAGCAATCCCGCTTTGTGGGACTTACTGGAGGTAACAGGAGGGGCTGTTCGCCCCAATGACCCTCAGCAGTCAAGGGGACTTCATCCACCAACTAGGTAGTGCATCAGGAGGCATGTTTGCAGAGTGGTAGAGAAAGGGGGCAGGCCACGAAGACCGCTCAGCAATTCTGCAGAGTGGGACTTACTGAAGGTAACAGGGGGGGTAGTTGGCCCACAAGGACATCCTCGGGGGTTAACAGCTCCTCCTGTTACCTCCAGTAAGTCCCACACAGCGTGATTGCTTAAAGATCTTCAGAGACCACACACCCTTTCTGCACCACTCTGCAAACGCGCTTCATGGCATAGGGATGGTTGGGGGATGAAGTCCCCTTGGCTCCAGAGGGTTTTTGGGGGCAACAAGCCCTCCTGTTACCTCCAGTAAGGCCCACACAGCGGGAATGCTGAGAGGTCTTCAGAGGCCACGCCCCCTTTTTCCACCACTCTGCAAACATAGAAAAATTAAACAGCGCTACCGCCAAAAACACTGAATGGAATTACACTAAATTTGGCAGAAAGCTAGATCTTTTCTCAGGAAGCATGCTTTTTGTGCTTGGTGCAAATCTGTTTTGTAGTTATTGAGAAATGAAGGTTCAAATGTATGTATATAATGATGTACTACCGCAGAGTACCGAAGTGCAGTAAGCTCAAAATACAGGATCTGATTGGAGGGCTGCAACGTGATGAGAAAATTGTGCCCATCATTTATGACTTAGGGACTTGGTCCACGTATCGTAGAAAACTAACAAAAATAAGGAATAATAAGGAATAAGAGGCAACCCTATTCATTGACCTTTATGGGGGGGTTCCCAGAGGGACGCTCCCTGGGGTCACATTAAAAATATATTTGTTTCTCTGCGCAATGGTACCACTGTAGTACGGTGATGTTCAGCATTGGTCCCTATGTAATTTTCGCAGAAAAGAAAGACGAGGCCTACAAGACCATGGGCGTTGGCCAGCAAATCGGTCATGGCTACCGTGCAGGATGAGGTGGTTGGCCGCCCGGAGGAAGTTCAGCACAGGGTCCGGCCCTGGGGCCAACCCCACGCTGCACACAGCCAAAGGCCGTGCACGGGGTGGGTGGCTGTCCGCGGGGGTTGGGGACAGGGCCTGGCCTTGCAATGTATGGTAATAAAATAGTATTTTAGAAATTCAATGAAAAAATCAAAGGTAAAAGTGATGTGGTAGTTAGGTATAGTTATTATATCTTACTTTACATTAAGAAAATAACTGCGAAATTCACTGAAAAAAGAAAGGTTAAAGCGACGTGAAAATGTCAGTTAAAATGTTACATTTTAAACTAAAAAACACTGAAATTCACCACTTGTATTTAACTGAAGGTCATAAGCAGTGCCCTTACCATGCACTGCTTATGACCTACACATTACATCACTCTTGACATGTTGCATCTGTGAATTATGGTCTGTAGCTTGCTTAATAAAATTAGGCAATGATCTCTTATACAGACCTCTTTGCTAGCAAATGCTTGGACAAATAAACAAAACTGAAAAAATAAGGTTTAAGAAAAAATAAAGTTCTCAGTAGCCCATGTTCACAAGAAAGCCAGTGTGCTTTCACATCAGGCAGTCCTTTCTTTAGTTCTTGAGAGGTGACCTAAATATGTCTCTGACTGCTGTTCAGTCTGGCTTTTTTATGCCTATCACCTTATGACCATGTACCTTTATTATCATTTTAGGAATGTTATGTTTGTTATGTTTTTTTCCCCTTCTCTGTATTCCCTTTTTGGGTTACACGTGTTAATCACATCGAAGTTAATACATGTGATAAATATAGAATGCATATTTGTTTTCTGTTATTTTTCTTTGCAACTTGAGCATATTCACAGTGTTTAATCTGAGTTGAATGGTCTATTCTAAATAATAATTATTGAATTGTACACAAAGTTTCATGAAACTGATAACTACGTGTCGCGCTTATTGTTTTTGTTCAAAGAACACCGTCTTGCAGAATACAGATAAATAGAAGGTTATCAAGGCACTTTTGGTTAATTGTTTATCCTGAAAGATTCAGCAATAGACAAAATAAAGTTATATAAGCTAAGCACAGATTGTGAAGTGTTAGCGAAGAACTTCATGCCAGGGAACACTGACGTAATAGGCCATGCAGAACCACATCACCTGCTTTGGCTAAAGGCTAATGGGAAGGCATTCAACCTTCACTCCCTGTGCTTATCAGAACAACTGCCAGCACAAGATGAGAATAGCAGAGTCTGCTAGTATATTGAACATAAAGCATTATTGTTCAAATAGGTATGCAGGTGTGAACCATCTCTGAAACTAAAATTAGGCTTTCCTTTTGGTACTAAGATTATCTTAATAAATAGAATGAGGATGGTATTGTTATGAAGTTATACATCCAAAATGTTGGGAGTATTTTTTGTTATTCAACTTTTGGTAAATGTTGCATCTACCATTCTTTTTTTATCTTTCTTGTATTTGCAATTCACATTGTGTGCAAAAGGATAGCATTTTGATTTAAATATAAATATATAAATCATACATGTTTCCTAATGTTCTTGAGTGTACTTTATCTTACTAAAAGAGGGTTTGGATTCCACTAGTTAGCCCTGTGATGTCGCATAGAATTGATTGTTACCTGAAACACATCTCACTATCTCTCTCAAATATTGCTCAGTGGGTTTTAGGTGCTTGCGGTCCACTGGCTTTCTGTCTCGGGTTTGCACATTGACTAAGTCCTTAGTGCCAGGGGTCTAAAAGTCGAATTCTGGGCCATGTTTTAAAGGATGATCTAGAAAAGGGTATCAAAGCATCTATTGCATCCATACAAGGGAGTGAAGACGTCACAAATGCAGAGATTAAATAAATACAAGCTGACAACACCTCTTTTCAAACCAGAATGGATTCCCCTGAGAGCTCAACTGGCGTAACAAAAGAACCCTTAAACCTTTCAACTCAGTTTCATGACTTAGGCCAATAGATGTGGATGCTGCATATAAATATGGTTGACAAGTAACACTGCAGCAGGCAAGATAACATAATTATGCGTGTTCCCGAATTGGAAGAGCAGAATTACCTGATGGTGTTCTTAAGTTTCTTCCTATTGACCTTACTGGGCCAAACCTTCTGAGCACAATTGGAATTCCAAAGGCCATACAGAATTCACCGAAATGTGCTAAATACACTTTTCATGACCTATCATCACTTGCCTTTGCAACACACAAGACAGATAATAATGGCGGCCAGAAAAAATAACACCCAATTTATGTTCAAGAATAATATGGTGTATATCTCTGTAGACTTCTCCCAAGACACCACATTTAAGAGGAAACAATTTGTAGCTCTTTGCCTAAACTTAGTAAATGGGACATTCATTACGACTTCCCAGAGCCTGTTACCATGCTGATAACAGTGAATGGAAAAAATGGGCAGTTTCATTAACGGAAATAATTGAAGGGTTCCTGGAAACCTTGGAGAGTACTGTTATTGGCACTTGCAGGCCACGAGACCAATCTGAAAAACATATGGCACTATGAACAGATACTAAACGATCCAGAAACAAATAAGACAGGCTCCTTTCAGAACCTGACTGCATTGAAATGGTCAGAAGTTGATAGGCAGAACGAACAGCAGGCATACACATATTGAGGTCACCTCTCAAGAACTAAAGAAAGGAATGCCTGCCATGGACACACACTGGCTTTCTTGTGCACATGGGCTGCAGAGAACTTTAGTTTTCTTAAACCTTATTTCTTCAGTTTTCTGTATGTGTCCAACCATTTGCTAGCACAGTGATCTGTATAAGAGACAGGCTTGCTTGAATCTAGTGGCAAACCGAGCATGGGACCCACGTCTGGGCATACCCTTTCCACTAAGGGTGACAAATGCGAAAAGAACAGTTTATGATGGATGGTGGTGAGCAAAAGAATGATGGATTTAACCCAGATCTCTTGACTGGGGGTGAATGTTTGATTTATTCAGCATTCCATCCATCAATTGTTGCCGCATTATTTTTCGACCTAAGTGGGATGGGTATGCCCAGACGTGGGTCCCTTGCTCGCTGTGCCACTGGAACCAAGCCAGCCTGGCTGATGAGAGGGTGATACCGGGACACCGGTCCCAGGATGCTTGTCTCCGGTCCACGGAGGACCCGGCTTCGCAGTTCGGGCTGGACTGTTCCCATGAGGAGCAGGGTCAAGACTGATTTGCATATGGCTGGGTCCAAACTTGGGTGGTGTGGTGAGCAAAAGAACAATGGATTTACCCCAGATCTCTTGACTGGGGGTGAATGTTTGATTTATTCAGCATTCGGTCCATCATTTGTTGCTGCAGCATTTTTTGTCTGAAGTGGGATGGGTATGCCCAGACGTGGGTCCCTTGCTTGCTGTGCCACTGGATTCAAGCTAGCCTGGCTGATGAGGGGTAATACCCCAAAACCAGTCCCAGGATGCTTGTTTCGGGTGCAGTGAGGACCAGGCTTGGTAGTTCGGACTGGACTGTTCCCATGAGGAGCAGGGTCAAGACTGATTTGCATTTGGCTGGGTCAAAACTGGGGTGGCGTGGTGAGCAAAAGAACAATGGATTTAACCCAGATCTCCTGACTGGAGGTGAATGTTTGATTTATTCAGCATTCGGTCCATCATTTGTTGCTGCAGCATTTTTTGTCTGAAGTGGGATGGGTATGCCCAGACGTGGGTCCCTTGCTTGCTGTGCCACTGGATTCAAGCTAGCCTGGCTGATGAGGGGTAATACCCCAAAACCGGTCCCAGGATGCTTGTTTCGGGTGCAGTGAGGACCAGGCTTGGTAGTTCGGACTGGACTGTTCCCATGAGGAGCAGGGTCAAGACTGATTTGCATTTGGCTGGGTCAAAACTGGGGTGGCGTGGTGAGCAAAAGAACGATGGATTTAACCCAGATCTCCTTACTGGAGGTGAATGTTTGATTTATTCAGCATTCCATCCATCCTCTGTTGCGCATTATCCGTGTTCTGACTTTCATCATCTGTAACATCTAGTTCTGCCGTAAGACATACATGATGATCTGGAAAACTCTAACTGGATGTCAATGACTACGCAAACATGTAAAGCAAAATGTATTCAATAGCCAAGAAAGGCATCTTAAGCAGTGTAACTATAAAAGGGATTACAAATACAAGGCTAGATTGCTGGGAAAATAGGCTAAAATCAAAATAATAGCCTCAGAAGTTAAAGAAGTCTAGAATAACAAAAAGAAAGATGTCTAAAATCAAACATCTAAATCGTGTAATAAAATAAAACTACCAAGTGGCCAGGATCTAAGTTTGAGAGACTCAAAAAATAGCATACTAGGAATATTGTCAGCTTCAGGCAATATCTTACCACTGGAAGAATCATTAGCGGAGTGGCAAGTTAAAAGAGAGAGATGGGCTATCAACAACCAGAAAAGCATATATGGGAAAAAGAAAATAAGCCAGAAGGTGAATGTCGATCTGGGCGCTCAATGTGTGAAGCATGAACTTAGGAAAAACCCTGAAGCAGAAGTTAAAAAAAGAGAGAGAATAGCACTAAATGCAAAACTCAAACATGCGGGCAAAGCTGGAATGAACGACTGCATAAATATGAAATGTCATCCTCACCCACAAGATAATACAGTCCATTGGTACTAGAGACACAAGAGCAGACATACTGCAATGCTATGTATTGAAAAGGGAATAGTAATTTCTGACACAATCTGTCATACAAAAACTCCAAAAGGGCAGATTCACTACCCAAACAGGGGACACGGAAACAAAATGAGCTCACTTACTAGCCAGAGACATCCTGGGACAAGCTTTGATGGAGAGAAGAAACTCGCACAGTAAAGAAAACCATAGATGATGAGCAATGATTAGCTATACCCAGTGTCTTGTAAAGAGCAAGGACCACATTACAAGAATGACAACACATGAAACCTATAAAAAATGCTCCAGTCTTGAAGACCGATAACCAGCTTCCTGCGCAAGTACTTTTAGATGGGAAACATCCATTACAATGCACTACCTTTACAACGCGGTTGTTACAACGCAACTGCCTTTACATCGCATGTCATTACAACACAGCCATTACAACGCATGTCACTACAACGCATGCCGTTACAACGCATGTCACTACAACGCATGCCATTACAACGCATTATAAGGTAAGTAATGGGGAATAGTAATTTTTACCCCTATACTATCCAACACTTATCCTACTGTTGCACTCACTGGAGTGGGAATAGTAATTTTTACCCCTACACTATCCAACACTTATCCTACTGTTGCACTCACTGGAGTGGGAATAGTAATTTTTACCCCTACACTATCCAACACTTATCCTACTGTTGCACTCACTGGAGTGGGAATAGTCATTTTTACCCCTACACTATCCAATACTTACCCTACTGTTGCACTCACTGGAGTGGGAATAGTAATTTTTACCCCTACACTATCCAACACTTACCCTACTGTTGCCCTAAAACTATTATGCATTGTAATGGTATGCGTTGTAATGGTATGCATTGTAATGGAATGCATTGTAAATGTAGTTTCTAAAAATGCGTTGTGATGGCATGCGTTGCAAAATCATGCGTTGTAATGAATGTTGCGATGTAAAAACTGTGTTGTAAAAGCATGCGTTGTAAATGTTTGCGTTATAACGTGTCCTATTTCTTTTAGATCACAGCCCATCAAATTAGAAGAAAAGAAACATTTCAAAGGGATCTTATCAGGCGGATGAAGTACTAGCTGGAGGACGGGTAGAAACATCTTAAGAAGGTTTATTGGAACTGAGGTCCAATGAAGAAAATTGACTCAAGATAGTGATCAGTGAATTACATTGGCTAGAGGGTTCAAACACTTTTTCTCCTTATAGATAAAGGGATAAACAAAATGCCCCTTCAGGCTTGTTGATCCTGTCGCACAGTAGATAGATGCCAATGCAAAATCAATAGATAGCACACCCACCATCTAGCAATCTCGAACCTAGCCCAAGGACCAAAGTACAGAATTGAAAAGAAAGCGCCCTGAATCCATGCGAATGGATACCTGTGAAAGCACTAATGTGTATGTGATGTATCTCAAGCAGAGTGAGCGGCACTGTCTCCATGCATCAATGTTTGAGGTACATTCACAAATCCAAATCAATGGTGTATTAATCATAGGAGACCCGGTCCACCACATAGTACTTTACATCCACTTGTGACATGCAACAATTAGACCGATACCACAGTTTTAGATCTCCCATTCAGATCCTAACCAGGGCAAAGATCACAAGACTGAAAACGGAATCTCCTCCCCATAACTGTGTCTGAATAGACAGAGCCAACATTGGACAGCGCAGAAATGATACTTCGCACCCGACTCGCAGAAAGCACCTCCTGAAGCAGTCAACAGCTTTAAGATGTGAGAGTCCAGTAGACTTAGGGTCTGATTTGGAGTGTGGTGGATTGGTAATCCATTACAAACGTGACAGATATCCCGTCCACCTTATTACAAGTGCATTACGATATAATACACTAATAAAAAGGCAGGTGGCCTTAGTCCTACAAGTCAGCTACCCAGGACGTGCTCCGGCATCATCTCTTGATCAGAGGGAAGCATCCAAAAAGTATGTTAAATCAGATGTAAATAAGAAATATACTGCCACGGTGTATATATTGGCCATAGTTTGCAGACATTACATCATTCATGTGAAATATAGACTTAGGGGCCGATTCCGATCTCGGTCGGAGACGCACTCAACGCCATTCGGTCGGGAAAAAGCCATGCGAATGCCTGTTTCCCGACCGATCCGCACATTAATCCGAACGAACAAGTACGATGCGCACAACAGCGCAGATTCCGACCGAGTCGTACTCACCCAATCCAGGTCCTGATCCCGACCGAGCCGGATCCGTAAACGCAGATCACGAGTCGCCCGGAAGCCAAAAAGCAGCCCCTTCCGGCCGGACAAGTACGATGCGCTTCCCGTACGCGCCGAACCCGTCGCTACGCACGGCACGTCAAAGCATCCGGGAGAGGCGCACATAAGCTCCGATTCGCGCCACAACACGATCCACGGCTACGAGACGAACACGCCAGCGACGAGGACGAGGCGAAGCAACGACGAAGACGAAGCGAGGCGAACCAACAATGAATCCCATCGTTCCGATCCTACCAATATTCTACATCTACTACCGGAACAGGCACGGACGCGTACGGCGCAGAAGGTAAGTCAGACACCAACCACAAACACAAACTACACGTACCCGACATATCACACACACACACAGGGATGCAGAAATTACTTACTCCAGAAACAGCAGCACCATAGGGGCGGGATGCCCATCACCAATGCCACATATACACATAGGGGCCCGGATGCCTGTCACTACTACCACCTCTACCCATGGGGGTGCCAGGTGCCTACCACTACTACCACCTCTACCCAGGGGTGCCAGGTGCCTACCACTACTGCCACCTCTACCCAGGGGGTGCCAGGTGCCTCCCACTACTCCCACCTCTATCCAGGGGGCTGGATGCCTGTCACTACTACCACCTCTACCCAGGGGTGCCAGGTGCCTACCACTACTACCACCTCTACCCATGGGGGTGCCAGGTGCCTACCACTACTGCCACCTCTACCCAGGGGTGCCAGGTGCCTCCCACTACTACCACCTCTACCCAGGGGGCTGGATGCCTGTCACTACTACCACCTCTACCCAGGGGTGCCAGGTGCCTACCACTACTACCACCTCTACCCAGGGGGCTGGATGCCTGTCACCACTACCACCTCTACCCAGGAGGTGGCAGGTGCCTGTCACCACTACCACCTCTACCCATGGGGGTGCCAGGTGCCTACCACTACTACCACCTCTACCCAGGGGTGCCAGGTGCCTACCACTACTACCACCTCTACCCATGGGGGTGCCAGGTGCCTACCACTACTACCACCTCTACCCAGGGGGTGCCAGGTGCCTACCACTACTGCCACCTCTACCCAGGGGTGCCAGGTGCCTACCACTACTGCCACCTCTACCCAGGGGTGCCAGGTGCCTCCCACTACTACCACCTCTACCCAGGGGGCTGGATGCCTGTCACTACTACCACCTCTACCCAGGGGGTGCCAGGTGCCTACTGTGAGAAGTTGGCCTGGCATATGCTGTCCACTAATTATAGTGGGCACCTTGCACCAGTCCAAACAACCCCTTATTGGAGATAGGTTAAAGACAACCTTATTGAAAGCTATCCTAGTGGTAGCTATGGAGAGCAGCCTTCAGGCTAAGTCTTGAAGGAATGTAAAGCAGCTTGTTTTACCAGTCTATAATCTCTTGAGTGATCAAATGAAAGAGCACCACACCAGGTATATATTCAAAATATATGTATTTATTGCTAAACACACCCTCTAGTCTCTTTATGAGGCTAGAGTTCGAAATACATAAGTTAGAAGTTATTTAAACACAGTAATAGCACAAATACACGTTTGGGCCCTAGGGCGTACCAAACCATATACCAATAAAGTGGTATAAGAACCACGACTGAACTAGACACTAGGCCTAGAGCCTCTAGAAGTGCTTGGACCACAAGGAACCACCCAAGGTAGTGACACAGGGGACCCACGGGGGACGCGTGCAGTGTAAATACACAACCGCGATATGCCGTTGACTTCTATGGAGAAAGTCGCGATCAGGAAATTAAAGAAAAGGGACACTTAAAGGAGGACTTGGAGCAAACCCTTTGAGAACTAGTACTTTGAAGAGTCTCTACCCACGGGAGCACCGGAGTACTCGTGTTACCTCACCCAGGGAAGCCGGGTGCATAGGTGCCTTTCGGGGTCGGGTTTCGTCGTCGATTTGAATGGCGATCTGCTGCAAAGTGCTGCTGGCGACCAAGTGGAAAGTGTCCGGGTGGATCCAAGAGTGGATCGGAGATCTGAAGAACCTGAAAGCAGAGGGGACAGAGTCTGGGTCACTAGCCAGTGACCAGGAAGGCGATGGACAGATGCCCACCGATGTCGAGTGCTTCAGGTGCGTTGACGGTCGTCTTGACTCTTCAGCCACGAGGTCCAGGAGGCGTTGTCGGCGACCAGGAGCAGGATTCGGGCTGGTACACGATGTCTGTCGAGTGCTGAGGTGTCGGCGACCGGATTGGACCCAACAAGCCTTGGCAACGGCAAGTCTTGATGAAGATGAAGATCGTCGATGGTGCAGACCAGCAAGGTCTGGGGAACTCACCCAGCGAGGGTAAGTGAGGGCAGGCCTGGAGCAACCAGGATGCCCAAGAAGAAAAAGATTGGCCTTCGTGAAGGGCTACTAGCCAACGGGCTAGCGACCGCGAAGGAGCCTCGAGACGTCGCACGTGGATCTGGCTCACAGGACACTCATGGAGTGGAGGCCAGTGATCTTCGGTGCAGTTGGTGCTGGAGGCTAGGGCTACTCGGAGCCCAAAGCACAACTTCGTGGGAGACCCAGAAGAGGATGCACTTGCAAATGTGCTCGGTGTCCAGGGGTCACGGTCTCACGTTACCCACGATAGCTACGGGCCTCAGCTTTGCTGGGGACTCAGGGTAGCCTCGGGGAAGTCTGAGAATCCACCTCTGGTGATGCGAAGTCTTCGGCGTCCGACGGGAGCTTCAGAAATGCAGACCGGACAGATGTGTCTTTGGTGCCTGCCAAGCAGGGGAGTCACTCCTTGACCCCAAGGGAGATTCTTCTGTCCTCTAATCTTGAGTAGAGCGTCGAAGGTCCAGGATTCTGTTTCAGAGTTTCGTCCAGGGATAATCTAAAGTCTTAAGGACTGGGTTCCTATATTTATACTAAGGATAGGGGTTGGACTACTCTGTGGCCCCACCTATGGGTGGGTCAGGGCAGAGGGGTGGCTACACCCTTTCCCTTTGTCCAGTTCGCGCCAAAGCAGGGGCTGCAAGCCCTGATCCGGTTTGAACTGGGGTATGCACAGGGACACCAAGTGTGCCCCCAGTGCAGGACTTCAAAGCACCCGAAAGTGCTCCCGCCCAGCCCCAATACACATTATCCTGTCTGGGGAGGTGGTCACACCTCCCTGGGACAGGAAACCTATTGTCCAGGCCTCCCCTGCCGGAGTTTCGTCCAGCAGCAGGAGGCCAGACTCGTGTCTGTGGCAGCAGCATCCATTTTGTGATGCCAGGCTTTAGAAAGAAGTTACTGGCCAGGCCAGGGTTAACATGTCTCTCCTTCTAGAAGGGGGAATGCTACCCCGCTGCCAGAATTGGCGGGGGGTAGTATTCCAAGATGTTTGACACCAAACACGACATGTTTAGGTGCAGCCATTCCAAAGTTAGCATTTAACGCGAGGTTATAATGCGCTTAAGAGTATATGGTCAGGCTGCACTACAAACAGCATCAGAGAAGGGTCTCCGAATGCTGCAGAGGGGCCCTGCTCATGCAGGGGCACCCTCTCACATAGGAACCACGCACTCTGCCTTCAGGATTGATAAGGCCTGCCTTAGGAGTGACTTATAGGTTTATATGTGTGTATGTGTTTAGTGATATAGGTAACCTATATCACAGTAAGGAGTGCATGCACCACCTTACCCAGGCTGCAGTAGCAGACCTGTGGTGTCAGTTTGGATGGCCTTCCAGGGGTGGCATAATACATGCTGCAGCCCCTGGTAGGCCTCTGAGGTACCTATGCCCTTGGTACATAGTATACCATATACTAGGGACTTATAAGGGCACTCCAGATTCCAATCAGAGATGTGCCTAAGGCACATGGAAACCTTTTTACAGAGAAAGCAGATAGACTGGGGCCCTGAATAGCAGGATCCCAGTCCAACTAAGTCATAAACCAGCAAAACACCAAAAAAAAAGTGGGGGCAACCATATAGTCAGATTCCACCTTCCTACACCTACCACTACTACCACCTCTACCCATGGGGGTGCCAGGTGCCTACCACTACTGCCACCTCTACCCAGGGGGTGCCAGGTGCCTCCCACTACTACCACCTCTACCCAGGGGGGCTGGATGCCTGTCACTACTACCACCTCTACCCAGGGGGTGCCAGGTGCCTACCACTACTACCACCTCTACCCAGGGGGGCTGGATGCCTGTCACCACTACCACCTCTACCCAGGGGTTGCCAGGTGCCTGTCACTACTACCACCTGTACCCATGGGGGTGCCAGGTGCCTACCACTACTACCACCTCTACCCAGGGGGTGCCAGGTGCCTACCACTACTACCACCTCTACCCATCGGGGTGCCAGGTGCCTACCACTACTACCACCTCTACCCAGGGGGTGCCAGGTGCCTACCACTACTGCCACCTCTACCCAGGGGTGCCAGGTGCCTCCCACTACTACCACCTCTACTCAGGGGGCTGGATGCCTGTCACTACTACCACCTCTACCCAGGGGTGCCAGGTGCCTACCACTACTACCACCTCTACCCATGGGGGTGCCAGGTGCCTACCACTACTGCCACCTCTACCCAGGGGGTGCCAGGTGCCTCCCACTACTACCACCTCTACCCAAGGGGTGCCAGGTGCCTCCCACTACTACCACCTCTACCCAGGGGGTGCCAGGTGCCTCCCACTACTACCACCTCTACCCATGGGGGGGCTGGATGCCTGTCTCTACTGCCACCTCTACCCAGGGGGGTGCCAGGTGCCTACCACTACTACCACCTCTACCCAGGGGGTGCCAGGTGCCTACCACTACTACCACCTCTACCCAGGGGGTGCCAGGTGCCTACCACTACTACCACCTCTACCCAGGGGTGCCAGGTGCCTCCCACTACTACCACCTCTACCCAGGGGTGCCAGGTGCCTACCACCACTACCACCTCTACCCAGGGGGTGCCAGGTGCCTCCCACTACTACCACCTCTACCCAGGGGGTGCCAGGTGCCTACCACTACTGCCACCTCTACCCAGGGGTGCCAGGTGCCTACCACTACTACCACCTCTACCCAGGGGGGCTGGATGCCTACTACTACCACCCCCACTCACAGGATGGCAAATACATGCCACAAGAAGCACACACCAGCAGAAAGAATGCAACACAAAGACATCCCCCCAACACCATGACAAGCGTGTGTAGACTGTGTCAAATGCCTACAACACTGAACAGGACTGTGGACATACAATGTGACCCCCTATCACAAGTGCCACACATAAATGTGTGTGGCACCCACAATGCAAACAGGCCATGACCATTGTGGCAATGGGGTCCAAACCCCCATCATCACAGTGACCAAAATGTGAGTGTGGGGTCCATAGCTGAAGCACATATTGAACATTGTGGCAATGGGGTCCAAACCCCCATCATCACAGTGACCAAAATGTGAGTGTGGGGTCCATAGCTGAAGCACATATTGAACATTGTGGCAGTGGGGTCCAGACCCCCATCATCACAGTGACCAAAATGTGAGTGTGGGGTCCATAGCTTAAGCACATATTGACCATTGTGGCAATGGGGTCCAAACCCCCATCATCACAGTGACCAAAATGTGAGTGTGGGGTCCATAGCTGAAGCACATATTGAACATTGTGGCAGTGGGGTCCAGACACCCATCATCACAGTGACCAAAATGTGAGTGTGGGGTCCATAGCTGAAGCACATATTGAACATTGTGGCAATGGGGTCCAAACCCCCATCATCACAGTGACCAAAATGTGAGTGTGGGGTCCATAGCTGAAGCACATATTGAACATTGTGGCAATGGGGTCCAAACCCCCATCATCACAGTGACCAAAATGTATGTGTTGACAAAGAATAAGCTGCAACTGCCAAACTGCATGGATTATTCCTGGTCACAGAACAACAAACACATCAGTGGCAAAGTAGTGCTTGTGTCCCATAGCAACATAGAATGGGGGAGGCAAACAGTGCAGTGCAAACAAGACATACCTTTGGCCATGTGCAGACAAACATCACCCATGGGGGCTGACACTGTCAACACTCATCAATGACTCAATGACAGAAGTGACCATCAGAATGCAGACCCACATATTTGCACCAATGGGCACACAAATTCAGATACCCAGTGGAGACTGTAGAAGGGAGGTGAACAGATACCATACCATGGCAGCAATGGGACACACACACAATGATCATTGTGCTGACTGATGACCTAGGAGTCCCAGGGACAGCAGGGCAAACACACCAAACAACATACAGCCAATGGCACACTAAAGATATGCCAATGCAGTGGTGCAGATGCACAAACACAAACAGGCAGACCCACACTGCACATCAAACACAACAGGTGAGGGGGGGTACCAGTGTCCCCAGGCAAACACACAACACATGAGGAGGCCTGAATACCAATTACACAGACGTGCATACAGTGCCACACAAAGGTAACTCATGGATCCAAATCCCCTATGTGGGCAATCAGGCATTGTCAGATGAGTGGGAGCACAAATCACACATGTCACACAAGCATGTAGGAACAGCAACTGACACAGCAAGACACACAGACACCACAGCACCACACCCAGGGCCCCCACAATGTGGTGACCCTGGGCTGCATTACAATCCCACTGTGATGACAAAGCTAGATGTCGTTCACACTGTGAACCACAGTCATGTGTCCTGAGCAACAAACTACCATCACACCTACACAAGCACAAATCAACCAGCACGGCCTGTCAGCCAAGGCCAACATGGAGGCAGGGGTCTAGCCGGGAAACAACTCTCATCTGCACACACTCAACACCACACACCTCGACCTCCAACAATGTGCAGCAGTGAAGCTCACATGCACTGGTGACATTGCACATGCACCCATGACAATCCCAGGGGGTGGTGGGAACCAAGGTGCAGGAACACATCACACATGGCCACTCTACCAGACTCCTGAATGTCTGACACACTGCACACTACGATGTACATGGACATGACGGCAATACCACACCAACCAATGGGATCCCAGCCACAGTCACACACCTATGAAGAAGCCAAGGTCCCCCACAAAGGACACACATAGACAACTACCAACATTGCAGCCCTGAGGAGTGCCAGCAGTCACACACACAACGTGTCACAACCAATGAAAGCTAACACAAACCAGAAATCACATGACAGGTGTCAACAACAAGTGCAAAGGGGAATCCGGACTGTGACACATCAGCGTCTGCCCACAAACTCAGCCCTGACAGCAAACACACCTATGGGTGACACCCTGATGACCAGTAATGTGCCATGCACCCACATCACAGAGAACCCAGGGAGAAGACTTTGGGGGAACATAGCTCAACTCAGCAAGCATCACAAACAGGAACATCACTAGGGATCCCAGCATGCACAGCAACATGGAAGTGAACACACACACATGCTCATACAACACACACCTTGGGCGCCCGAGATGTCACAGGAGTACACACTGCAATGAGGGGACTCCACTCCTGTGTGAGGAAAGCTGTGCCATATGTCGCATCAGTAGGGCTCCATCATGTCAGCAGAACACTTGGTCACACAGTCAACAATTAGCACCAAATGAAGGCTCCCGTCACATCAGCCTGGTCATGGGAATGTCAACGAAATCAACAGCACAGATCCAACACACATGTATAGCAAGTTGCACTGACAACACAGAAGAGTCCTTCCCCATTGATGCCCAAACCTGCATGTCCAGTGGAGATGGCCACACGGTCAGGGAACTAGACTAATTGAACAATGGCAAACACAACAGATGTGCATGGGTGGAACCCACAGATGTGACATTGCTAATGTAAGTAGGAAATCCCATTGCCAAATATTGAATACATGACACCCTCAGATGCTGCTAAGGACGACATGGATTCACCACAGGATAGGACACTGTCCCCCTGGAACACATGGGTTCATGCACAGTAACACTTCATTTTCATGAGTCCAAAAATCACCATCACTGCAGCAAGGGCACGGTTAGCATCATCAACATCATGTACATCAGAAGCAAAACCACTAGAGAACAGAAAGTTGCTTTATTCAGCATGTGGGTTCAAAACTTGGAAGAACTGCAAGGTATCAACAAAGGCCAATGGCCAGTCCATCAAGGAAGTCTATACAGGGTGACAGTGGCAGATGTCACCCTATGCAGGCCTGCACTGATCACAACCGGGGACAATCCCCTAGGAAGGGCATACGGGGGGCAGGCCAGGCACCGCAGGGACAGGATCAGGGCTCACCAGGAGGAGGCAGGGAAGGGGTGGTGGGTGCTGGAGAGCCACTGACAACTGCAGTGGAGGTGTCTGACATGGTGTGTGCCAGCACAACTGGGGGGCATGACTCAGATGTTGTGGGTGCCGGCACAACTGCAGTGGACCCTGCAGATGGAGTGGACAGGTCCGCCACTGCAGCGCCCAAGTCAGACAGGGTGATAGTGGACTCCACTGCAGTGCCCACCTCCAGGGGAGGAGAATGGGGATCAGGAAAGGTGGGCAGGACAGAGGGGAGGACACCCTCACCACATCAGTGGTACAGACAAGCGCAGCGGGGGTGTGGGGCCGGAAGAGCAAGTGGCAGGGGGAGAAGGCCTGACCCTTCTGGGGATGGTGTATCTGTGGGTGGGGGAACCTGGGGCAGGGTGTGGTGGGGGCACCTGTGGAGTGGGGGCCTGAGGGATGGAGGAAGGAGACTTGGTGCCTGAGCTGCAGGGCGGCGGCGGGGTCTTGCTCTTCCGGGACTGGGGGGACTTGCGGGTCGGGGCCTCAGTCGGTCCGCGCCTGGGGGATGGTGTCCAGGGGTCAGGGGCACTCCGCTCCGTGTGGGTGGGCTTCCTCTTCCCCCTGAATGCTGGATCAGCTGGGTCGGAGGGGAGAGGCCAAGGTCACAGAGGAAGAGCCGCTGTGTGTATGGGGTTGCAGGTGAGGCAAGGGAGGGGTCTTTGGAGGGAGAGGCAACTGAGGACTGCGCAGTGCTTGTGGATGCGTGTGTTTGTGCCTGTGCCCCATCCCCTGTGAGTGTGGTTGCAGTCCCCTGACGGTGCGTGCGTGTGCGTCTTGTTTCTGGCGTGTGTGTCCGTGTGCTGCATGTGTCTGTGCTGGTGTGTGCCTGTGCCAGTGTGTGTGTGCTTGGGACGGGTAAGGTGCTGGGGAGTGTGGATGGGGCAGAGGCAGGAGGGGTGAGGGACTGTCGGAGGAGGGACACTGCTGCCATCAGGGAGGAGTCCATGGACCTATTGCCCCTCTGTAGGTCAGACATGCCCGTTGAGATGCCCTCCATGAATGACACCAGCTGAGTCAACAGACTGGTGTGTGCATGGAGGACACTCAGCATCGCTGTCTGTCCTACATGGAGCTGGCGGAGGAGGTACACAGACTCCTCACTCAGGGCAGCAGGGGACACAGGTGCAGGGGGTGCGGTGCCTGGCCCGAAGGAGACACGCTCCCGAACATGGGCGCCTCCACGGACCTCGGGAATGGGAGCCAACGGGAGGGCGGTGGTGGTGGTGGCGGGGACAGCAACACTGCTGGGGTGTGGTGGCTGCTGACACCCGCCTCCATAAGGGAGTCATCGTCCGAGTTGCTCTGGTCCTCAGCTGAGGTGGATGGTGCTGAGGACTCCTCGGTGTGGCTCCCCTCGCCCTCCGTGCCACTGGGTCCCTCCGACCACTCCTCGGCTGCTGACCCAGTCTGGCTCTGCGGCTCCTCCTGGTCCGTGGAGCTGTCCCCTCCTGTGGCCGTGGATGTATCTGCAATCAATAGGGAAACAGACAGACATCAGTCACCTGCACCGAACGCACACACCACAGTAAGTACAGCACATTACAGAGCAAGCCCTGGCATCCTTAGTTGAACATTGCTAAAAGTGCCCAAACAGAACAGGAGAAGCCAATTGTCAGTCTGATGGTCAACCATGGCACTCACTTCCCACCTGGCCTTGCACCCATCTGTATGGTGTCTGTGGGATGGCAATACCCCAGTGTGGACACATGCACCACCTACACAGTATTTGGACAGTGCAGAGAACCCGGTGAAGCATGTGGACATGCACACATCACAACTCTTGCCACTGAGTCAGTGCAGGTGTCCGGATGAAAGGGATGCCCAGAGTCAAATAGGAAATGCATGTGATGCATGCCAGCGACAGACACCATGATGCACCCATGTCCTGATAGCCATTGCCACAATGGTGTGCATGTAGCAAATGTCACGCCCCTGCAGGATCACTAATAGGAAGTCACATGCCATGGCACAGCCATGCCTGCTAAGTCATACATAACTGTCTCCAGTCACATGGGCAGGGCAGCCAGACAACAACACTCTGCACTGTGTCACAATAGTAGATCATGGGGAATGCAAGTCCTGGAGCTGAACAAGTGCACATGTACATCCCCCACACACCACATCATCTGTACCCTCATCTGTCCAGGTTATACCCATTGTACATATGGGAGACCTGTAACACTACCCTCTGCACCTGAGCACATCACAATCTGCTGTGTATGGGAAACAGCTGCCTGAACCTCATATTCGCATACCCCAGTCTGCACGGTCAGGTGATCAAACACCTATGTGTCACACATGTATCATCTCCTATGGTCACATCTCCGGTGGCATGCGGAGCCCCAACCGAGGAACACCCCAGCAGACCTGACAACGAAGCCACAGCACACTGACACAGAGGCAGACACCTGAGGGGACGAATCACTGAGCAAAACGTGTCAGCTGATACACGGCAGTGGGAGTACAGAGTGTATTGTATGGCCTGGAGTAGGCATAACTGTCCTGTCCCACATGAATGAGGGATGAGCCCTGGACAGTAGGCAGCTGGCTAAGTATGTGTGACACACGTTATATACACACTCCTGGGGCACAAACATTGTTCCCACCCGCAGCATGGGTGTGTGCCAGATACCCAAGGCACATGTGGTGGATCAGCTCAGCAATTGGGCCACATATCAAAATGACACGCAGAACACATGTCAGAACACAGGCAATGTGTAAGCAATGGACCCACCCATGATGCCCACCACAGAGTCAGGGAAACAGATGCTGTCCCCCACCTTGAGTCAAGCAAACTGCAAGGACACAGTACCCAAGTGACACAATATCCTGACTGTAAGGGCCACACCTGGGTATCAGATGAGGAGTGGGCAGTGCACAATAGAGGGACATGGGTCCTGGACCACAAGACTGATGTACTGTGGAAGTTTAACCAGGCCAGAGGAGGGCACATAGCATGGCAGACATAGTTCACAATGCAGACATGGACTCACCCCTCCTTGCTGCTCTCTGGCCTTCAGCTGCCCATCCAGATCAGGGAAGACCACCGCCAGGATCCTCAGCATGTGGGGGGTCAGGGTCCGGTGTCCGCCCCTCCTGCGAGGAGGCGACAGCTTCAGCCGGACCCGTGCGATCCTCCGGGTCCAGCCCCGAAGGTCCTGCCACCTCTTCTGGCAGTTGCGGATCCGGCGCTTGTAGACCCCCACGGATCTCACTGCCCGGACGATGGTCAGCCATATCTTCTGCTTCTGGTGGGCATCAACCTGTGAGGATAACAAAGTGAGAATGCCATTACTACACATGCAACATATCCGTGCATTACACAGTTGGATATACATGTCTCAATCACAGGGGCACATGATGTACACAGGCAGTGCAACGAAGGCTATGGACAGTATGCCAGCAGTTACTACATGGTATCATTGCCTGGGAAGTAAAACCTAGTTTAAATGCACTGTCACTGCACCATACCTGTCCAGTGCATGTAACTACACACTATGGGGGGTGACAACTACTCAGTGAGCCTGCTAGCCAGTGGCGTGCAGACTGTTAGCCTTGCTAGTCAGACAACATGCACATTTAGAAAGGCAGTGGACAGAACACTCACCTGCTCCCCTGCTTTCCCATACAGCTTGCTGTACTGTGGAAGGAGGCCATCCAGCAGGGCCTGGTTCTCCTCAGTGCTGAAGGCTGGGGCTCTCTCCACAGTACGTGCCATTGCAGGGTCCAGAGGGTGCAGATACAGCAGCAGTGTAGTGGCAGATGTCGTCCTGGAGCATGTAGTGCAGGCAAGTGAGCTCTCAGGGGAACAGCCAGCATTGTATGTGTGCTGCAGAGGCAGATACTGTCCCATGTGTCCAAAGTGATAGGTCCAATTCGTTTGCATCATCTGAATCTGGCCTATCCATGGAATTGCACCACTTACACACGCCCCCAGCATCCTTCAAATGTTCAACTTCGTGACACCCATGAAATTGCAACATCGTTGTGGGTGACCAACTGAATTTACAGCATCAGACTCGTTCAAATTTTGAAAACGCGTCCGTTGCCAGGCCAGGCCATAGCCAATGGGTGCGCACCGTACGGGCCATTGCTGTTCAACGCGTACATAGGATACAACGCGTACCCGCACACATTGAATGCAATGGGCCGGCCGGGCACACCGATCGGACCATTGCTGTTCAACGCGTACATGGGAAACAACGCGTACCCGCACACATTGAATGCAATGGGCCGGCCGGGCACACCGATCGGACCATTGCTGTTCAACGCGTACATAGGATACAACGCGTACCCGCACACATTGAATGCAATGGGCCGTCCGGGCACACCGATCGGACCATTGCTGTTTAACGCGTACATAGGATACAACGCGTACCCGCACACATTGAATGCAATGGGCCGGCCGGGCACACCGATCGGACCATTGCTGTTCAACGCGTACATGGGAAACAACGCGTACCCGCACACATTGAATGCAATGGGCCGGCCGGGCACACCGATCGGACCATTGCTGTTCAACGCGTACATGGGAAACAACGCGTACCCGCACACATTGAATGCAATGGGCCGGCCGGGCACACCGATCGGACCATTGCTGTTCAACGCGTACATAGGATACAACGCGTACCCGCACACATTGAATGCAATGGGCCGGCCGGGCACACCGATCGGACCATTGCTGTTCAACGCGTACATAGGATACAACGCGAACCCGCACACATTGAATGCAATGGGCCGGCCGGGCACACCGATCGGACCATTGCTGTTCAACGCGTACATGGGAAACAACGCGTACCCGCACACATTGAATGCAATGGGCCGGCCGGGCACACCGATCGGACCATTGCTGTTCAACGCGTACATGGGAAACAACGCGTACCCGCACACATTGAATGCAATGGCCAATATGTGCGCACTGATCGGTCCATTGCTGTCCAAGGCGTATTGCCAATACAACGCGTACCAGTGCACATTGAATGCAATGGCCAATGTGTGCGCACTGATCGGTCCATTGCTCTCCAAGGCGTATTGCCAATACAACGCGTACCAGTGCACATTGAATGCAATGGCCAATGTGTGCGCACTGATCGGTCCATTGCTGTTCAAGGCGTATTGCCAATACAACGCGTACCAGCGCACATTGAATGCAATGGCCAATGTGTGCGCACTGATCGGTCCATTGCTGTCCAAGGCGTATTGCCAATACAACGCGTACCAGCGCACATTGAATGCAATGGCCAATGTGTGCGCACTGATCGGTCCATTGCTGTCCAAGGCGCATTGCCAATACAACGCGTACCAGCGCACATTGAATGCAATGGCCAATGTGTGCGCACTGATCGGTCCCTTGCTGTCCAACGCATCCCTGTACAAGTCACTGGCATATGTCACCATGCCTGTCACAGGTGAACATATGCCAGCCACATATACTTCCCAGGCAGTGAGGGGCACACCTACAACACCACTGCCTGTCCAAACTGTATCCTAGGGCATGTAAGGCTGCATTACCTATTCCGTGTATGGGGTGAACATGTTGTTCTGTGGGTGTCACTTGGGGGCAGCCACCCCCAGGCTGTGCACGTGTTTATGGGGACAGAATCCTTGGTGTTTCGTGTACATGACCACTGTGATGTGCAACTGTTCATATCTGTGCATGTGGCATGGTCACAGTTCACGGTGGTGTATGTGTATGTCATGTCACATACCCCCTGAGTCCCATGTGGGACGTTATGTTCAACCCAGGGTGACCCATTGGCACAATGTTGATGGTCCTCCACAGTCTGTGTGCATGTTGTGATTACAATGTCTCTGATTTCATGTGCACAATGGGAGGCAGTCTCCACATCCACGTTGTTTGTGCATGGACTTTGATGTTGTGCGTGTGTGTGTCACAGACGTCCATGTCTGTCCTGCCGAGGCAACACGGACCACTACCTGTGGGGCTCATGGTTGTTTTGCTGTGGTGTATACATGATACACCATGTCATGCCAGTGTCCATGTGGCAATACAGGGTCCCTGGGAATCTACCTGTCGTTGAGCTGTGATGCCTGGGGCACATCAGTCCTCACATGTCACTGTGGCGTGTGTTTGTTATTTGGCAGCAGGAGATGGGTACTGGGACACGGCCTCATGGTATCCGATGGCATGACCTGGGACTTCTTGATGCCACTTGTTGGACTGTGATGTTAGATATTGGCCATGTATGTGCCATACATATCCGTACGGAACTGCACACTTGTGCCTCATTATGATGTATCATGTGATGTTGAGTGTGTTCAATGCCACATATGTGGGGTGACTGACAATCTTGCTTTCTTCACCTATGCACTGCAGGGCACCAGCTGTCCATAGACCATTCCCTGACCTGGCAACGATGGTGGAACGGGACAGAATCTGACGGTACCGCTTCACCAGGCAGCTGATTGAGGATTTGGCAGTGCGCTTGGCACCACATTTGCAACCTGGCCGTCCGTACCCTACAGCGCTGACCCCCAAGGTGAAGGTGATGGCAGCCCTACACTTCTTTGCCACTGGTACCTTTCAACACACTCTGCCGACTGCTGGTGGGATGTCACAGACCATGTTCAGCCGTGTGCTCCGGGATGTTTTGGAGGCTATGTTGATATACCTGAACCAGTACATCTATTTCCCTAGACTCCAATGACTCACTGGCGTGAAGAGTGACTTCTATGCCCTAGGGAGGATGCCGCATGTCATTGGCTCCATTGATGGGACACATGTGGCGTTGGTACCACCACAGGCCCAAGAGCAGGCCTACCGTAACCGCAAACACTACCACTCGGTCAATGCACTGGTGGTCTGTCTTGCAGATATGAGCATCACACACGTGTGTGCCTGTTTCCCTGGTTCTGCACACGATGCGTACGTGATGAGGAGTAGTCGCATCCCGAGGATGATGGCACAGATGCGGAACCAGCGTGCCTGGCTTGTAGGTGTGTACTGACTTTGTACCATTGTGTGTGTTCTGCTATGTAGTGTTCCACCCTCTTTTCCAACTCTGCTAATGTGCAATTGTCTGTATGTAGGTGACTCCGGATACCCCAACATGCCGTGGTTGCTGACGCCCCTCAGGAACCCTGTGACACCAGCCCAGATGCGCTACAATGAGGCACATGGTCGGACCAGGAGAGTGATCGAGCGGACATTTGGTCTCCTGAAGAGCCGCTTTCGCTGCTTGGACAAGACAGGGGGGGCCTTCCCATATGCCCCTGCAAAGGTGTGCAAGATTGTCATCGTCTGCTGCATGCTACACAACCTGGCAGTGCGGAAGGAGTTGCCTCTCATCCTGGATGACGATGACCAACATCCGCCACCTGTGGAGGATCCTGGCCTGGGCCACGATGCCAGTGATGATGATGTTGAGGGTGATGTCCGCACACAGCTCATCACCAACTTCTTCAGCTGAATGTGAGTATCCAGAGATGGCATGTCAATGATGTGAGTTTGCATGATATGTGTTGGTGGTGCTCTGGTGCTGTTTGAGTGTGTCCATGGGCTACATGTCTGTATGCGTGTAGCGATGTGTCCTTGCAGGTAGTCTGTACTCCCCAACAGTGTTGACATGCTAACTTGGTTCTGGGTGGGTATCTTGTAACATGTATTGTGCATGAGTATTGCAGTTCTGTCCTGTTCTTCAGTACTTTTGACTGTGTGTCATTTCTATCCTTCACAGGGTACTTTCAGAGTCGTTTGGTCAACTGTGATCCCCAACACCGTGATTCGACTTCCCGGGTGGTAGCTGTTGTGTCCCTACAGGTGATGTGCACCACACCCATGGACTTCCTTCCTTCTACACTTGTTGACTATGTGCCCGCTGCCAGGTGGGATTACCTTGCATCTGTGGTGGTTTCAACATGTTGCAAATGTGTAATAAACCTGTGCTTCACTATGTGATGTGCGTTGTCTGTGGTCACACATCTGACTGACATTTGCTTACTGCACCAGTGGGCTAGTTAACACAGACTGTGAATAGGTGTTGGGTCTGTGCAATGCAACGTATTTCCTGGCAACACCAGTGTAGGCGATGAGTCAGATGTCCATGGTGTGTATGTGTTGTGTAGCCCTGGTGGTGTGCCTCCCCCATATGTGTGAAGTCGCCATGACTCACATGCCGGTGTTGTACTTGCTGTAGCAGTTAGCATGCACACTGTCATTTCCCGATCATCATCGCAACTTCTGAGACAACATTGGAATCACAACAGAGGCAAGTATGGTGTATAAGTGAGTTTATTGACATACATGTGTGAGTATAGTGCACAGGTTGTTGGGTGCTGTACATTGTGATTGTGATCCAAAGTTCCTAGATAATTTGGAAGTCCTGGTAGCAGAAATGTCCAGAGTAAAGTCCACAGTAATCAGAGACATTGGTCCAACTTGAGCTCCCCATGTCATGTGGGAGAGTTGTGTTGCAGTCAACAGGGTGAACAGTTTGCGCACAAAGGTTATTCTCCAGAACAGGTTTTGGCTTCCTGGAGGTTGCACATGGCCATCGGCCTCTCACTTGCCCCTCCTCGGACGGCCCCTCTTCTTTGGGGGGATCCTCAAGTGCAGGCTGCTGCGGTGCAGGGGACTCTCCGCCAGAGTCATCCTGCCTCCCTGTGGCAGTTGCAGTTGTTTCAGCAGCAGATGTTGTGGGTACACAGGGAGGTGTTGACTGGTTGCTGCTCATCTGGCGGAGGCATTGTAATATGTCCCTATGCACCGCCGTCATCTCTTGCAGTGTGTCCCACTTGGACTCCACGCGGGACATGTGTGAGTCCAAGCGGGCATGATGGGCAGCCTGCTGCTGTTTAATGTCCCTGAGGAGCCCCACTACCTGGCTGAACTCCCCGGTGCTGGACTGGTACGCATCGGCTATGCGTGCCAGTTGTGGGTCATCATGCAGTCCAGACCCCTCTGTGAGCAGCGACCTATGTCTCCCACCCCTCCCACCACCCCTGGCGACACGTGCAGTACCTGAGGTGGCAGGCACAGGTGACCCTGGGCCACCTTGTGGGTTGTTGGTGGTGGTGGTGTCCATGGCCCCACGTTGGTCCAGGGTCCCTGTGCTGGTGGTGGTGCTGCTCCTTGGTCTGTCCGTGTCGGCAGGGGTGGTATGTGTGTTGACAGTCGTTGGAGGGGTGGGTGCAGGGGGTGCAGCTGGTGGTCCTGCTGGTGCTGCATGATGACTTGCTCCGGAGGTGCCAGGTAAGTCTTCGTCATCCGAGGAGGGCAGAGGCTGTTCCACACCAGTGAGCTCCGTATCCTCTTGAGCCTGGGACGAGGACTCCTCAGCATCTGCTGCTGTGTCCCCATCATCACCTGTTTTTGGGAGGCACACACAATGTATGTTATGTTTCTGCAGGCATCAATGGTTGACACACCTGACAGTTGTGACTGTGCCTCTGGATGCGGGCCTGTACAATGCATTGTCCTAAGTTGTCACAGTCAGGGGTTGATATTGGTGTAGCACATTGTCCTGCATTATTTGGGCATTTCTATGTGTATGTTGGGGTGTGTACATGGTCTGCATTGGTTGTATTTGGTTGTCATCCGCTCCTCCTTCCCACCAAGCCAGATATCCCACCATGGACCGTGCTTCCATTGCAGGGAGTGCAAGTTGTCTTTCAGGATGTCAATCAGTGGTGTCCTGCTGTTGGTTGTTGCACAGTTGCCAGCAGGGCCTTGTGCTCCCCACAGCAGTGCCCAGTGTCAGCCATCTTGTCAGTTGTTTTCCACTCCCTGTGATGTGCGCATGGTTCAGGGTGGTGTTGATGGGACAGTTGTGGGGGTGAGCAATATCTGTGACTACCACTCCCATCATGCTATTGCCTCCACCCCACTTCCCAGCATGCCCATACTTACTTGCTTTTGGGTGGACTTCAGTGTGTGTGAGTGTGAGAGCAATGGCAAGATGGCTGGCAGTGGTGTCCTGCTGTTGGTTGTTGCACAGTTGCCAGCAGGGCCTTGTGCTCCCCACAGCAGTGCCCAGTGTCAGCCATCTTGTCAGTTGTTTTCCACTCCCTGTGATGTGCGCATGGTTCAGGGTGGTGTTGATGGGACAGTTGTGGGGGTGACCAATATCTGTGACTACCACTCCCATCATGCTATTGCCTCCACCCCACTTCCCAGCATGCCCATACTTACTTGCTTTTGGGTGGACTTCAGTGTGTGTGAGTGTGAGAGCAATGGCAAGATGGCTGGCAGTGGTGTCCTGCTGTTGGTTGTTGCACAGTTGCCAGCAGGGCCTTGTGCTCCCCACAGCAGTGCCCAGTGTCAGCCATCTTGTCAGTTGTTTTCCACTCCCAGTGATGTGCGCCTGGTTCAGGGTGGTGTTTTGGGACAGTTGTGGGGGTGACCAATATCTGTGACTACCACTCCCATCATGCTATTGCCTCCACCCCACTTCCCAGCATGCCCATACTTACTTGCTTTTGGGTGGACTTCAGTGTGTGTGAGTGTGAGAGCAATGGCAAGATGGCTGGCAGTGGTGTCCTGCTGTTGGTTGTTGCACAGTTGCCAGCAGGGCCTTGTGCTCCCCACAGCAGTGCCCAGTGTCAGCCATCTTGTCAGTTGTTTTCCACTCCCTGTGATGTGCGCATGGTTCAGGGTGGTGTTGATGGGACAGTTGTGGGGGTGACCAATATCTGTGACTACCACTCCCATCATGCTATTGCCTCCACCCCACTTCCCAGCATGCCCATACTTACTTGCTTTTGGGTGGACTTCACTGTGTGTGAGTGTGAGAGCAATGGCAAGATGGCTGACAGTGGTGTCCTGCTGTTGGTTGGTGGCCAGTTCCCAGCAGGGCCTTGTGATCCCCACAACAGACCACCAGTGTCAGACATCTTTGATGGGGCCTTTCCACTCTCTGTGGGGTGTGCTTGCTTGAGTGTGAGCTTGCTGGGCCATGTGGGTGGGGGATGTTGAGCTGTGACTACCACTCCCATCATGCTATTGCCTCCACCCCCCCTTCCCAGCATGCCCATGCTTCCTTCCCTTTGACTCTGCTTCCCTGTGGGGTTGCGTGCCTGTGCTGACAAGATGGCTGACAGTGTTATCCTGGGGTTAGTTTTGCTACAGGTCCCATGTGTGTCCCTGTGCTTCACTCAGCATGACCCAGGGTTGTGGTTCTTTGTGGGATATTTGATTGGAGTGTGGGGCAATGCATTCTCCCAGGTGAGTTTTGTGGAGTTTGTGTTAGGGGTGTGTGTGAGAAACGCTGCTGGTAACTATGGTCAGGGCTGTGAGTCCTCCTTCCCACCCAGCCAGATATCCCACCATGGAACGTGGTTCCATTGCAGGGAGTGCAAGTTGTCTTTCCGGATGTCAGTCAGTGGTGTCCTGCTGTTGGTTGTTGCACAGTTGCCAGCAGGGCCTTGTGCTCCCCACAGCAGTGCCCAGTGTCAGCCATCTTGTCAGTTGTTTTCCACTCCCTGTGATGTGCGCATGGTTCAGGGTGGTGTTGATGGGACAGTTGTGGGGGTGACCAATATCTGTGACTACCACTCCCATCATGCTATTGCCTCCACCCAACTTTCCAGCATGCCCATACTTACTTGCTTTTGGGTGGACTTCAGTGTGTGTGAGTGTGAGAGCAATGGCAAGATGGCTGGCAGTGGTGTCCTGCTGTTGGTTGTTGCACAGTTGCCAGCAGGGCCTTGTGCTCCCCACAGCAGTAGCCAGTGTCAGCCATCTTGTAAGTTGTTTTCCACTCCCTGTGATGTGCGCATGGTTCAGGGTGGTGTTGATGGGACAGTTGTGGCGGTGAGCAATATCTGTGCCTACAACTCCCATGATGCTATTGGCTACACTGACTTGCCCAGCATACACATATTTCCTTTCTTTCAGTGGGCTTCACTGTGTGCTGGTGTTGTAGTGGTGGCTACTTGTCTGGATGTGTTTGTCAGTTATATTTGTGCCACTGCCTAGCTGTAGTTGTAGTTGTGTTTGTACATGTGATGACACAGTTAAATGTCACTTTGTGATGGCATGTGTTGTGTTTCTCTGAGTGACATACACATTTTGGGATGATTCTGTTCTGGTTGCTGTGTATTTGCTAAGAGTGCATGGTTTGACTCTCCCCTTGACAGTGATGTGTGTGTGTAGTCGAAGAATATTGTGTACATTTGTTGTGTACTCACCAGGCTCTGGGATGTTTTCTAGTCCATAGACGCCCACTTGTGGTAGGATGGCCCGCACCTTCTCCTCCCAGGGCCTGAGGTATACTGGCTTGGCAGGAGGGCCACTGCCGGTGTATTGGCTCAAGATGTAGTCCTTCTTCAGCAGCTCCTTGACCCTCCTGCGCACGTCATACCACCTGTTCTGGATGTCTGTCTTTGTGCGCAAACATGGTGATTGTGCGTTCACCCTGTCGACGATCCTCTCCCACATCTTTGTTTTCTGTGACATGGGTGTCTGTTGGACCAGTGTACCAAAGAGCTGTGGCTCTACCCTGAGGATCTCATCTACCAGGACTTCCAATTCACTATCTAGGAACTTGTGATTCTTCTTTGGGGGCATGGTGATGGGTGGTGATGGTGAGTGATGTGTGTGTTGGTGTGCAGGTGAAGGTGAAGGTGTGTGAGTGTGTGTTTTGCTAGGTGTATGTGAGGTTTCTATTTGTTGTGGTGCTGATGGTGTGTGGCTTGTGTGATGGATGAGCTGTGGGTGTGTGGTTGCTGTCTGTTGAGTGCTGGCAGGTAATTTGAATTTGCAAAGGATCATGGTAGGGATTTGTGTCCTTTATATGGGTGGAGTTGTGGGTGTGTCTTTGTTCCCTGCCCCTCCCCCAGTATTTATTGGCTTTGTAATTGCTTGTTTGGCCTTTTTTGTGTATTTTCCCTTTGTACTTTTCGTGCATGTAGGAGACGTTCTTGTGACCGAGTCGGACCCTGCAGTTGTCTGGTACGGGCTCGTCCGTTTCGTTCACGCTGTGTTTGTGCTGTTTTCTATGCTGCGTACGCGTCGGTCGCTGTGTTTTTGGTTGCTTCGGCTCGCAGTTTTGTATGCGTGTCGGTCGTACGGCTTGTCCTCCGTGCGACTCAGTCGTGTTTACCACGCCTTGGATCGTACTTGGCGGGTGGGAGTCCGCGGGTACGTCTCGTTCGGTATTGTTCCGGGTGCGAGTCGGTCGGTTCGAAGCGCGTGTTTGTCCGGCCGGATTGCAGTTTTCCGCGTGGCTCGGTCCTTCGGCTTGTGTTCCGTACGAGTCGGTCGGGTTTTGCTCGCTTCTCATCGTACTTGGCGGGTCGGGCTGCACCTGTACGTGTCGGTCGGAATTAATTCCGGCTCCGAATCGGTCGGTACGTTTTCCGGCCGGAATCGGAATCGGCCCCTTAGTGTCAGTGTGATTTCTGTGCCACCAGCTAATTAGTCTCAAAGTAAAACAGTACTTTTGTACCATGATAGTCTCAAATGACTTTGCTAAGCTTTCCCATTACCTTTTGCCTAATGAGCATCTTCTTCACGAAAGGTAATTAAAATCTAAACATTGTAATCGCAATTATAGACTTTAGTTAGTAGAGTTTTACCATAATCTTTGGTTAATCAGAATCTTCTTCTTGAAAAGTAATTCAACCCAGAACATTACAATCGTAGCCTGTTGCTAGTGATATGCCATGCAGGCAGACGTTTCCCTCTGCTAAGCTTTAGCATTAGACTTTGTTTAATCTGAATCTTCATTAGGAAAGGTATTCCAACCCAGAACATTTTAATTGAAATCATAGTTCCTTGTTAGTTGTACCTTGCAGGAGTACTTTCAAAAATCCATGGCTCCTAAACACACAGTGGACTATTCAGAATTAGGCGGAGTTTGTCCACCAAACTTGCAGTCCATCTGCTTTACTTACTCAGTTGAACAGCTATGTTTCTGCCGTTGGGCCTCTACTGGCTCCACCAGAGGAAGCCTTTGACTGACAGCCTGATTGGCATTGGGCCCTGGTCAAAGTACCTGCGACCGTCCACCTTATTTAGGGCAGGCACTCTGACAAGCTTCTTTCCTCTTCAGCACCACCAGGGAAGGTCTGACAGTCCTGAACCTGGAAGCAGAATATTGACTGCCCACCCCCACATGCTGGGAGGAAACTACCAGCATGCCAGGAACATTTACTTTTTGTTTTTCGAAAACATACTCCCACTTTGGGAGTTTGTTTTTGAAGCACAACGAACTTTGTTGAGTAGCTGCGTTAAACATTCGGGCCACTCAGCAAACCTTAAGTGCATTGAGTGGAGCCTCCATGGTGATGGCCCTCTTGAAGGCATAGATATTGCCACCAGCCTGGCAGAGTTCTCTAACTATGGTGGTCCGTCTACCATAAGAACTGTGGAGTAAATCCCATTGCTGCCTTGACAGATGGACGGTCAGCCTCCAAACTTTAAATATGATCCAGAATGTATTTTTTAACAAAGCAAAACCCTTTTACAGCCCTACATTCATAGTAAAATATTAAAGTATTTGCCTTTTTGTTTTAACTAAAATAGTAACCTGATCAAAATAAATTAGAAATATATAAATATGTCACGGGTAACATAGAGCCGTTCTACATTGCCATCTCGGGGTTGTGGTGCCATTTACAACTCACTCAGTGATGCTCAGCCTTTTAGTTTGTGGTATACGTTTCCTGTGTATAAATATTACCATAAAAACGAACTAGTCATGAAATACACAAGTTAATGCGTTACCTTTACTTTGTGTTCAACCAACCATAATCACTCCCTCCCCTGTTATTACTTAAGGAAGTCTGAAGCGAGATGTGTTTGAAATAGTACTTTTTCATGTTCCTTTGTGTGAAAAAGGATGCATGATAGTTTCACTGTACAGCACTTTTAAGTGGTGGCTGCGTGGGTCCATGATGGGTACTATGTTGATACATAGTGGTAGGTGTGTGGTTATATAATGGTGGATGTGTGTGTGAACTATGGTGGGTGTTGGAAAAGCTTAATGTTAGGTAGTTGGCTTATGATGGTGACTGTGTGGGTATTTGATGGTGGGTTGGGTTTCTGGTGGCTATGTGGTTGTTTCATAGGAGGATATGCTGGTGGTTTTGCATACATATAATGGTGGGGCAATTGTCATAAACAATGTTGGCCGCGGCCAACCTCCTAATTTTTACAATTCTCAACTCCTCTTGTGTTTGCGGATGTAGGACATAGAGGAATCGAGCAAGTAAGGACAGGATAGGCAAAGACAAGTAACAAATATAGGTACCTCCGACTGTCAGTAATGAAACACACCCAGTCCTGTACAGAAATGGTATGGTTGCTGTACCAGTAACAGCTTTCTACAAGAGACTCTTAATGAACACACCTTACCACCATGGATTCCTGTGATCAGCTGGACACAGGTGAAGGCTGGCTTAATCCACACAGGAGTTCTTGTTATTGTCATACTATGCATTGCACTCATTTAGTTTATACAAAAATATAAATACTAATTTTTCATCTGAGAACAGGGAGGAAATTGAAATATTTACATAAGTATGAGGCCCATTTCAGAAAATATCGAACGCCTCCCTAGTAGTAACTGAAAAGTAGTCCACATTCCCCACGCTGAATAGTCTGTGGATTTCAGAGGAGTAATCTCTGCCCTTCAGGTCAGTCTATTGTTTGCTCCTGGGAGAATTTTACATCTGTTTAATACTTACGCAAGGCTGAGCACAGGTGAGAGCTAGAAGAGGCATATACTAGTAAGTCTTCTGACAATACCGGCAGGTAAAGTATACCTTTCTAAATATTTAATAAAATCTGACTTCACCATTGAATGGGATTTTTAACAACTATTAAAATGGTTGTTTAATTATCTTTCTAGCTGGTCCCATTCCCAAGATACAGCATCAGTATTTTAAACTGTACTCTTGTTTTCTATAGCCAGGCCTAAGTCCATGTTTGTTCAGAGAGTGGGGGGGGGGATAATGGGTCCAGAGCCTTAGCAGTCCTGTAATAATAGAGCTTATATGGTGTGGTTTACTCGTTCATGACAATGGGAGACTATTTCCCCATTACTGGTACAGAACTTGTAGATGTGCCAGAACGAGTAAGACAAATCACTTGTTCTCTGTAACAGATTCCAGTTTATTTCATAGTGCTTCAAGACCAGAGTAGGACGTTTCACAGTCAACAAGTGTTTTGCCCCCTTACACTGGCCATCCGGCATGGGGCTTCCTCAGGGCGTTATAGGGCAAGTAGCAGGGTTAAGGTATATAATCAGATCCTTTCCCTGTGATGTGTACAAGTCAAATCTAGAGATACGGAGATGAACGTCTGCTGGTCTGTCTGTTTGGATCCGTCAGCATGGGCCCATGAAAGGTACGCACGTGGTCGCCCGTCCATATGTCCCCAAGCTGCAAAATGCCAATGAGATCCCAGGCCCAGAATCCCTCTAATGTGCTGACTTCTCTGAGCCAGGAACCTTGCCAAAGCGGCGTGTACTGGGTCAGCCTATTCGACCAGTGGATGTGGCGCAGGGAGGCACGCCAGGCCAGGAGAACCACCTGTGTCACCATGGGAATAGTTCTGGGGATAGATCCTCCGTACATCATTGCCTGGATTCTGGGTAGGCCCTAGTTGTTCAGCTCTACTCTATATGCCGGGTCAGACCAGCCTCCGGTAAACCAGTCGTGTAGCGTAAGCAGGCGGGTTGCCAAATAATACAGCTATAAATTAGTCATGCCCATACCCCCGTCAAAGGATGGGATCCGGCATTGGGACAGGGCCATGCGAGGTCTCCGTCCACCCCAAAGAAATTTAGTGGTCAGGCTGTCCAGTTCTGTGAACCAAGTCCACGGGAAATGAAGTGGTGTGTTCTGAATCATGTAGAGGAATCTGGGAAGTATCATCATTTTGAAGAGGGCGACTCTTCCCAGAGGATTAAGCGGCAATGTCTGCCATTTGTGGAGGTCTTCTCGGTCTGTCTTCATCAGTGGGGTTACATTAAGTGACCAAGCGAGGTCAGGAAGCATGGCCACCCAGATTCCCAGATATTTAAACGATTGCCTTCTAATAGGTATCGTGGATTGCCAATCAAAGCAGTCTCTCGAGATGTGGAGAGGGACTAGGACGGACTTACTGGAGTTAAACTGCAGGCCAGAGACTCATCCAAAAGAGTGCAGCACCCGAAGACAGTGGGGACCAGATTGGGCCGGTTCTGCCAGGAAGAGCAGGACACCATCCACATATAGGGCGATTTTGTCTTCGTCAGAGCCTGGCCAGTCCCATCCCTTAATTCGGTCGTCGGACCATATAAGGAATGCCAAGGGCTCCATCGCCAGGGCGAACAGGAGCGGTGAAAGGGGACAACCCTGCCTCGTCCCCCTCCTGATAGGAAACGGCCTTGATAGTGCTCCGTTGACGAGCTCCCGCGCCTGTGGTCTGGTGTATAACAACTTAACCAAGTTGCGGTACTGTTGGCCTATGCCCATCTCTACCAATACATCCTCCAGATACTGCCAGTCTACGGAATCAAAGGCCTTTTCGAAATCTATAAGGAGAAGTGCTAAGTAGGGGGTCAGAGATTGGCGATGTGCTAAGGCTAGATGGACGCGTCTGAGGCAGTGTCTGGTCCCACGAGATGGCATAGCTCCACATTGGTCGGGGTGGACCAGCTTAGTAAGGTAAGGCCTCAGTCGGTTGGCTAGGACCGATGCAAATATTTTAACCTCCGCATTAATGAGGGAGATTGGGCGGTATTCGGCGCAGTTTGCTGAGGGAGGTTGTGTTTTAAGGATCACCACAATGGTGGCAGTATCTGTTTCTGGCAGAAACAAGCCCTTTTTGACCGCTTCGGCGTATATGTCTCGGAGATGTGGAATGAGTGTCTCCCGATAGGCCGCGTAGTACTCTTGTGGGAGACTGTCAGGGCCTGGAGTTTTACCTGATGCAGTGCGTGATATGGCGTCATTGATTTCCTCCTGGGTAATAGGAAGATCGAGGTCAGCCATTTCGGCTGTACTGAGGCGAGGGAGGCGGAGGTGTTCCCGGTTGATTAATTCTGAAAGGGAGAATTCAGGGCGCTGTTCGGAATAAAGTTTAGAGTAGTAAGCTGCAAAGATCTGGGCCATTACCGAGGGTGATCGATGAACAACCCCGTCTAGGTCCTTGATCTCTGGGATTATGCGATTGGCCATGGGGTATTTGGCCAGTCGATGCAGGAGTTTCCCATTTTTGTCTGGCTACAGAGGATCTCCACAGTAGCTTGGCTGCCTCCATGGAGATCTGCTTGATCTCGTCTCGCAAAAGTGCAAGCTGTCTATCTTGCGGGTCACCTGCTGCTCAGGCGCTCGACTCTCAAGGAGGGTCGCTTGGGCCTCCAGGAGAGTAATTTGGGAGTTTTGGGCTAGGCGAATAATCTTGAGCTGGCTCTTGGCGAAGCCACGAATGGTGGCCTTGCTTGCTTCCCATAGAGTGCCTGGGGAGGAGACAGAGCCCCGGTTAGTGAGAAAGTATTGTTGGAGTTCTGCTCCTACATTTTTCTTAAAGTCTTTGTCTTGGAGGAACCATGCGTTCATCCTCCATATCAGGCGAAGTGTGTTAGGAGGTTCTCCTATTCTCAAAAATATTGGTGAGTGGTAGATATACCTCTGGGAAGGATGGCCACATCTCTGATTTTCTGACAGTCTAAGGCAGGCATAAAAACATGGTCGATTCACGCGTGTGTGTGGTTGGCTGCAGAGGTGTGGGTGAATTGTTTGCTCTGGGGGTGCCAGATTCTCCAGGTATCGCAGAGACCTAAGGTGCTTGCCCAGCTTGTTAAAAGTTTAGCATGGGTGGATCTCGTGGCTGATGGGGCGTTTGCGGTATCAAGGTCTGGGTGCATAACTGCATTGAAATCGCCTCCGATTATCGTCAACCCAGGGGGCAAAGAGGCGATCAGGTCTGTGGTGCGTTTTAGGGTTGAGGTGAGCAGCAATGGAGGGGAGTATATGGAGACTAGGTTAAGAGCGTTTCTCATTATATTCCCTCTTAGGGCCATGAAGCATCCCTCGGGGTCATTAGTGGCCTGTGTAAGTACAAAAGGAAGATTGCGTCGCATAAGGATTGCCATGCCCCTTGATCCCCGGGTGAACCCTGAATGCCATACTCTGTCGTAGCCGTATCGTGCTAGAAAAGGGCAGTTATTGCCTATTAGAAGGGTTTCTTGGAGGAGTATTATATCTGATACGTGGCGCTGGGCATATCGCAGGACTGCTGTCCATTTTACTCTGTCTAGCAACCCGTTGATGTTCCATAATAGCACGCGGAGCGGGTCCCCGCCATTACACATGTCCGTCACGGCAGGTAAGAATGTGGCTGGAGGCCGGCGAGGCTTGGGCCAGGTGCAGAGTGTACTGCATTGTGTGCAAGCTGTGAGATTGCGGATACATTCCTGCAATGTGGGAATTGCATGTGACTGTCCTGCTGCTGAGTGAAGATGCTGGTGTAGTAAATAAGGTACAGTAACAAAAACTGGGGACAACGGTCCCCCTTCCCTTCCCTACCCCCTCCGCCCACCCTATACTTCAAGTACGGAAGCATCTGTCGGCCCAACTAAACAAAGGCAAAATACCAAATTAGAACGCTTGGGTGTGGAGATTCGTGGAGACCCCTCCATACATAAGGATACTTATCGTTGCCATAAAGAAGAACTTGAAACGTAGTGAGATGCGTCTATTTGGAAGTGACTAATGCAGTGAATCTTGGGCATTCTGCCATATGCCCAGGCTGTCATCCCAGGAGCGCCGGACTTCGAGAAAGGTCTGAATCCACCGAGTCTATGTGGAGAGTTGTGGGCAAGACGTTGCCAGGGTCAGAGCGACCCATGGAACCAGATCTCTGTGGGGAATGGGAGCTGTTCAGAGGTGTACGATCTCTTGGATGCAGCCCGGGACCCGCGGGTGAATCTGATCTGGCCTGGCGCGATCCTCATCCCCTGCGAGTGCGCGTGCGTCGTCTGCTTGGTTTGGGCGATCCTGCTCGGGCACCTCCGGCACGGGTCCCGGGGGACAGGGCCGTGGCGTTCGATCTTAGAGGACGTTCTTCAGTCAGCCATGTCTAGGCCGCCTCCGGGGATTCGAAAAAGAGAGTTTTATTCTGGAACACCACTCGAAGGTGAGCTGGAAACAGCAACTTGTACTGGAGGTCCAGAGCGCGGCGTTTCTGTTAAACCTCGACAAATGATCGTCTTTGAGTCTGGACCTCCTGTGTGTGATCTGGGAAGATCATTATTGGTTGTCCTTGGTATGTCAGGGATTTTTGGTTGCGTGCTTCATTGAGGTTGGAGTCTCTATCTTTAAAATTAAGGATCCGAGCAATAATGGGCCTGTGTGGCGCTCCAGGCGGAGGTCTTGGGGCCAAGGAGCGGTGGGCCCATTTGATCGTGAACCATGTGGAGAGGGAGTCTTCGGGCATCCAGGACTTTATCTACTGTTCCACAAAATTACTCATGCGTCCCTGATCTGAACCTTCCGGGAATCCCACTAGGCGAAGATTATTACGCCTCGATCTATTTTCGGCATCCTCTGCTCTTTTGTGCAGTTCCTTGGTGTGGGTCTGCACATGTGCGACCTGCTCTTTTAACTGGTTAACGTCGTCTTCAACTGTGGAGATACCGGATTCAGTCTCTTTAATCCGGGCTGTCGCATTGCGGAGGTCTTGTCGGAGGAGAGCCATGTCCACACGGACTTCGCCGATCTTGTTCTCTAC
This sequence comes from Calotriton arnoldi, assembly GCA_963921515.1. Lineage (NCBI taxonomy): Eukaryota > Metazoa > Chordata > Amphibia > Caudata > Salamandridae > Calotriton > Calotriton arnoldi. Next base: position 458,971 of record CAWUFW010012907.1, read on the forward strand.
AGAGGTTTGTGAGGCAGTGATTGCCTGCAGGATTGTATTAAGGTCCGCGGGGGTGGGTTTCTCTGGGGGCCCATTCGCCGCCCCGGTTTCAGTAGTCGTGTATTGGTCCATCTTGGTCTGTGTTGGGGGGGTTTAGGTCCTAGATCTTTCCCCATGATAGTGGTCGGGTGCTCGCCCCACCCAAGTCTGGCACTTCTAGTTGAAGAACCGAATGGCGCCCCGCGGCCCAGAGCACGGGCGGGAGAGGGGGACACCGGTCCGGCGGGCCGGGACCTGTCCCGCTATGTTGTGAGTGGCAGGTCAGACAGGATATTGGATGATTTTATGGGCTGTGGTAGTTCCAGCTGCCAGTCCGCCCAATTCCACCCTCCTGGGGAGTCTGGTGATCGCCTGGGGCCCAGGCCTTGGTCAAGTTCAGGGTCCGGTTCCACCAAAAGCCCCCCTCAGGCTTCTTCCCTTCAGTCAGGCCAGGGGCCCAGATCTGAAGAGGGGCCGAGTCGATGGAGGCCTGCCACAGGTTTATGTTTATGCTTAGGGAGTGAGGTTTCTAGATAGCAGTCCTCCTTCCCACGTCACGGCGGTTCTGCCAAGCTTCCTCCCCACCACCAGCGGTCAGCCCTGCAGGAGTTGAGCAGGGGGGGACCCCCACAGGGGGTGGGCGCGCCTGTAGCACGTAGCATGGCCCCTAGGGCAGATCTCCAGGATAGGCCCCCTCGGACCGTCAGGCCAGGCAGTAGTCGCTACGGGGAGGGAGGGGGGTGCGCTCCCTTCTGTGCGTCCATCTCAGCCCGTCCGCACATCAGAGTGTCTGGGGGAAATGAGGAGATCCCTGTCCCCCACCTCCGGACCACCACCACAGCCTCCTCTCCTCACCTTGCACGCTGCCGTCCGTGGGGACACCCCCGGCCGTGCCGGGCCTCCACCCAGGCCTCCTTCAGGGGCCTTAGTTTATCATTCACCTGAGTGTAGGTATAGCACTAATACAAGAAGTAGAGCTATATTCCAGCACGCTCAGAAAAAATCTAATCTTGGCCTCTCTATTCTGGTTGGTGACGAATGGGTATATCATCTCTAGCTTTTACTTTCACACCAACTCTTTGTCTGCAAAATCGTGGTAACTAAAGATCTTTCTCTTCCCTCTCCAATATTGATTTTAAATAGCACTTGTGGTTATCTTTATTTTCATGTTTCACATCTTTTCACTTCATGGCCGAACAAGGGCCATAACCAACGTGTCACAATATAAGATGTAATCTCCCCATCAATGCCTATTTTGTTATATATTTATATTTTGTATAAGCAACAAACAACATGTATGGTATTTACTTTTCCAGCCTTGAAAAAGTCTATGTTTAGACGAAACACGTGTTGGCAAAATCCTTGCTGGGAATACCAAAAGAATAAAACCAACAAGTTGAACACTGAATATATGGACTCTTGTGACTGTCTATATTTTGAGAAAGGATATCGTTGGTCTGTTTTGAACTATTCCTAAAAAATGATGTTCAATATATAATTTATGTTAACTATACATATCCACTACATCTTGGATATTTGTACTTTTTCTGAGAGTGCTGAAATATAGCTCTACTTCTTGTATATATGCATACACATCAGTGTTCTAATGTGTAAACAGCACCTTGGGTAGTGGGTGATTTGAGCTGAAAGCACCTCAACCAGACTGTAAATTGGTATACTATTGTTTCACACAAAAATTTCTTTGACTACACTTAACGCTTTAATTTTGAGGTGCGGTAATTTCTCCAATTGGGGACCACTACTACCTCACTTGAATAGATTATAGGTATAGCACTAACCAGGCCGCAGGTCCGCTGACTCCCGTGCACGAGTTGATTACAGGGCCCAGCTGTCAGAGGCCCGGGGCACTTCTTAGTCTTCCCTTGTATCTGGGCTCAGGTCGCTCGCCTCCAAACTCACCCGAGCCCCAAGCGTGGCGGGCACGGCCTCGGAAGGCCGGAAGCAGGCCCCAGCGGGTCCCCGTGCCAGACCAGGCCCCCGCGCCACCCGCACCTCAGGGCCCGGAGCGTCTTTCCATCGCCGGCTCTCAGCGTATCCGTTCTGCCGTGCGCTGGTTCGGGCCGCAGTCAGAACGCCACCTCAGCCCAGGATCCTCTCTCCTTGCTGCTTGTGAGAGCGGTCACGGGCAGGCTACAGGCCCACCTCCAGCCACTGCAGTCCTCCCAGGGGTCGCACACGGATCAGGCACGGACCTCTGCCCAGCGCTCCGGTGCACCGCCGCGCGGCCCCTCACAATCCAGGAGCCAGAGCGGGTCACGTGCATAGAGTCCACCGCCCAGGGCACCGGGCGTCCCGGCAGGCCACACCACACACCAGCAGCCTGGACTTCTAACTCAGCCGCGGGGCCTCACCGCCATCTTGTGTAGGTGGCTGGGTCCAGATCTTCAGCAGTCAGCGACTCCAACCTCCAGGCGACTTCGCTTCACACTGATCCGGTCCGCATGGGTTTAGCGGGTGATTGCCAGGTATTGGATCGCCTTCAGCGGCAACTATGGTAACGGATGGCTGAGCGGATGACGGAGGGATCCAGAGCACTCTTAGAGTGTGACCGCCATCTTGACGCTCCAAGCCACGCCCCCCCAGTTCTTGTTGGGTATTACTGGAGACCTGTGCATTGGGTTAAAAGAGAGTGCACCATGTAATGAGGCAGCGCTGGAATGTGAGTACAGGGGCTAAGGCTTCCTCATGTAGCACTCTTTTGCTCCTGTGCTTCCTTATGGTAGCCCACTCCATCCCCACTCGCTACAGACACACTCAGTAGTATTTTTACAGCGCTGTCTCGTTCTATGGCACCTGAATTCCCATTTCCATCCAGCATTCAGCTGGGGAAACCTAATTTCAGTACAGCGTTATTTCAATGCTGCCTCATTATAACGCTGTCTAATTCACTGCTACAGCATTGTGGTGTACACCCATTCCAGTGCTGCTTTGTTCTAATACTCTCTCACCCCCCTGCCCAACCTTATCCCCTGTACTCACAGTCCAACACTGCCTCATTACATGGTGCACTCTAATTTCACCCAGTGCATGCGTCTCCAGTAATACCCAACAAGAACTCTAAAGACACTGGGTAATAAAGCTTAAATATTATGTCTTAAGGAAAGGGTGCAGTACCGCAGTCTGTTACTAGATGTCCCTAGGACACCTAGTAACAGCCTGCGGTACTGCACCCTTTCCTTAAGACATAATATAGGAATTCCATTACCATGAGGCTTAACGAATGAGCGCAATCGATTCCGAGCATTTTTTAGGCTTTTGTAGCCTTTGCAATAAGAAAAGAAATTCCACTAATAATGGAAAAAATGCTCACGCTCGTTCCTTAAGCCTCATGGTAATGGAATTCCTATATTAGTTCTTAAGGAAAGGATGCAGTACCACAGGCTGTTACTAGGTGCCCCTCACCTAGTAACAGCCTAGTGGAATTCCTTTTCTTATGCTACTGCTGGAATAATTTTAAACAAAAAAATTATTAACATTTGCAACGCCAATAGCTCACATTTTCACTAATGCAAGACCTATTACATTGCAAATGCTTGTTTTTAGATAGAAGCCTAAAAGAGAGCACAGCTGTCTGGTTTGCTAAACACATCTTGGGGACATTCATAAAGCTTTCCTGGGAATGCATTTCGCCCGTTGCTTACCATTGGCGTTGTGGTTTGCAACTCACATTTTCTGGCTTTCTATTTGCTGGCTTTATTTGTTTTTCAGGCTGTCCAGTGAGAGTTTTCCCCTTCCAATGAGCAAAGCCTTTTCACACCAGTTCCTCCTTCATTCTTCCACAATTGCTTCTTTCTGTAAAAAAAACCTGTAAATCTTGCTCTTGCCACATTTGCTGTGGTCAAATGTCAGGCTCTGTCTTCAGAGGGAGCTTGGTGTTTACTTTTCTTTCTCTGAGTTCAAAGGAAGAGGATTTATGTGACACTCTTGCTGGATACTGAGGGTAGGAAAGGTTTTTTTTCATAGCACACAATAACATTAAATTAACTGTGCAAGTATTTCAGAATGTATCAGAATTAGGAATGCACAAATGAAGCACATCATTTGTTAATTCTGAATGTGTTGGAAACAAATACTTTAAAAAAATCAATACACTAAGTGATGCCCTTTGCACACCATATCGTTTGGGCACTGTACAGTTTTATAGTAAAACTGTATGTCTGTGCGAATGTAATGGTCATTTCAATTGAAAATGTGTTGTCTGTAATGGCTACCACACGATGTATACGCTATTCTACTCTACTCTGCACCACTCCACGCCACTGCACTCTACTCTGCAACACTCCACTCTGCATCACTTCACGTCAATGCACTCTGTGCCACTGCACTCTACTCCACTCTGCACCACACCACTCTATGCTACTGCACTCTATGCTACTTCACTCTACACCTCTCTACTCTACTCTGCACCACTCTACTTTATGCCAATGCACTCTACGCCACTCTACTCTACACCACTGCACTCTTCGCCAAACCACTCTACACCGCTAGTCTAGGCCACTCCAATCTACTCTGCACAACTCCACTCTGCGCCACTCCACTCTACGCCACTCTGCAACAATGCACTCTACACCACTGCACTCTATGCCAATACACTCTACACCAATGCACTCTACTCTGTAACACTTAACTCTACGCCCCTGCTGTTACATTTGCATTTTCTATGCTTGTTCTCTATCTCTTTTCCCCTCCCTCTCTTATGTATCTTGTATTCCACCTTGTACATTCCAATTCCATATGGAATTGTTGTGCTGCTGCTAAGAGCCCAGGTCAGTCGTTCTGTTCCTGTGGGCTGAGCAGCTGTATCCTGTTGCTGTGCTGTCAATATGAAATAAATACTTCAATATAACTATTCTGGCTTATTATCTTCAACAAATTGGCGACGAGCTGAGGAAGGGAGCACTTCTACCAACAAGAATTGCGACAGCACAGGAGTGAAGTGCATTCCTGAACCCATCGGACAGTGAAGAGCATTCCTTAACCCATAAGATAAGTTAATGGATGATTGTTGAAGCGTTGGTACAACACTTGCCCTGGCGCTGAAGTCGTTTGGACATCGGTGGCCGTTGTCGGGGGATTCATTGTTTGCGGATTTGGGCAGAGTGAGGAGTGTTCCTGAACCCATCGAATGGTTGATGGATGTCTTTTTATTTGGAGACTTTGATGCAGCACTTGCCCGAGCATTGGAATTGCATTTACATTGGTGGCCGCTGTCGGAGGATTCATTGTCGCTGATTTGGCATTTACGGCAGGTGGTCGCGTTATTAAAGTTAACTGCGCTGCACGTGTAAGTTTTTGTTTGAACTTACTTTTGCTTCCAAGGAGCGAGACGGTCTGACACAGGATTCCAGACTCTCGTTCCGACAGCCTTGTGTACAATGAGGAGCACGTCACGCACGCTAAGTAATGACGTAACGTGTTGCGTGGCGGCCATTTTCTAAGCCACCGTTTCCATAACAACGTCCTACGGAGGAAAATCTCCGTGCGGTGCTGAATTTTGTCAAGTAAGTCTCATAATCCAGCAACCACACAGCGCAAATTAAGTATCACAGAGACTGCTACCTACATAAATAAAGTATTACAAGAGGATACTGCTACGATTATAAAAAAAAAGAATTTATGATGACATTGTACTCTGCTATATATAAACATTGGCCATTTTTTTTTTTTCCAATTGGTTATCAATACCTTCTCATTATTTATGGGAAATTTAGTTTTCTTTTCTCGTAGCACTATTAGTCCTTCTGGGAATTGAGTGTTATCTTCAAACAATTATATGCAGTTCACTTGTCTTCTTTGCAATTTAGCGTACTTCCGTTTCAATAGTTTTCACGCTGTGTGATTTCATCTCTACAACCAGAACCATGCAATTTGACCCCCTTGATAAGTTTTTACAAAATAAAGGAGATCCGCCAATACCCTGGACACGATGGAAAGAGGAATTCCTAAACTACATGAAAGCCATCGATGGGGAGCGTATGGGAGCAGAAAGATAAAAAAAGCATTTTGCTACATTGCTTGGTCTCTGAAGGTCAAGTGGTCTTCAGAGCATTACCCCAATTTGCTCCCACTGAAGGGGAGGGTGAAGGCACAAATGTTTATAAAGAAGCTTTACAGAGAATGGAACTTAGGTTCAAACCAGTTACCAAACATAGCTTTAAATAAATATACATTTTATACTAGAGTACAAAACGAAAAGGAGTCATTTGATGAATTTTTTACTTCTCTGAGATCCTTAAGCTTACACTGCAATTTTGGCAATATGTGTGATGAAATGATCAGGGATCAGATAATAGTGCACGTTAAAAATAAAAAGACTCAAGAACGCTTATGGGAATTGGGAGATCCCAAGTTATCAGAAGCCATTTCTATTGCCAAAGCTTTGGAACAATCTGAAAAATGGATGTTAACTGTGAAGAACACTAGCAACAATAAGATAGAATCGTACGAAGAAGTATGTGCCATTAAACGCCCAGAACTACAACGGAGTGAGAATTCATCAAGTTTATCTTCCCCACGCATCAATAACTATGGAAGTTTTTAAAAATTTGACCGAAATGAGAGAATAGGAAGTTGTTACAGGTGTGGTAGCAGGACGCACATGGCCTCATATGGAGGGTGTCCTGCCATTAATAAAGAATATAGGAAGTGTGGTAGAATGGGGCATTTTGCCTCTGCCTGTAGAGATTTAAGAAGAAACGGTGCCCCCACACGTGGTAAAGTTTCCTGCACATCTGATAGTAACCCCACTATGCACAAATGTGAGTGTCGCCGTAAACACAGAAGAAAACAAGGGTTTTGTAGTTTCTCTTTCTGAAGTAATTTCCAATGTGAATGATATTGATGTCAAACACGTAAAAAAATCCCCCATGTGCGTTGTTGATATTGCCGGTGTGACATTAGATCTTATGGCTGATTCAGGTTCACCATGGACCATCATTTCAAAAGACTATTTTGTAGATAAATTAAGTGGTGCATTAGATTTCACCAAAGTTTTACCCTCTGATATTATTGCAGAAAGTTATGATGGGTCCAAAATAGATGTAGTTGTATATTGTGATGTGTGTTTACGTTTCAAAACAAGAAGTGCTGCTGTTAAATTGTACATTGCAGTCAAGGGAGTAAATGTTTTAGGTTGGAGAGACCAATGGAAGTTGGGAATTATACTAAATCCCCGTTCAAAGGAACCGGTCATGCTACATGAAAACTTTGATATAGATAACATTGCTGTAATTTCTAATGATGAAAAAGAAAATGCCATTAAGCAGAAATTTAAAGATGTATTTTCTGATGTTTTAGGTAAACTTAAAGAATTTTCACATGATATCAGACTTAAAAAAGGTGTAATGCCAGTTAAACAAAAATTGAGAGGTGTACCGATTAATGGCAGGGAAGAACTGAAAAATATGCTTGATGAATTAGTGTCTGAAAACATCATTGAGCCTATCGACTCAGCTGAATGGGTTTCTCCCATTGTTTTGGTAAGAAAACCTGACAAAAAATTGAGGGTCTGTGTACATCTCAGGGCTCTAAATTCTTGTATTCTTGTGGACTGTCACCCCTTACCCAACATTAATGAGGTTGTTTCAATGTTGGAGGGTGCCAAAGTATTCTCCACTTTAGATCTCAGGTCTGCATATCACCAAATTTCTCTTACTGAAAATTCCAAGAGTCTTACGGCTTTTATCACACCGCAGGGCCTGTACCAATATACTAGAATGCCTTTTGGATTGGCATCTGCGGCGGCCGTATTTCAAAGAGTTATGTTTAATATCTTTAGAGACGCTGATAAATTCGTTAAGTGCTTCCAGGATGACATACTTATTTTTCAAGCAATGAAGAGGAGCATTTCAAGCACTTAATGGAAGTTTGTGAAAGGTTGAGGAAGAGTGGTTTGACCCTCAAAAGCAACAAATGCAAAATGTTTAGAAGCACTGTGGAGTATTTGGGCCATACTTTATCTGGTAATGGGGTAGTACCTAAGAAGTCAAATGTAGATGGTATTGTGAATGCACCCTCCCCCACGAACAAGGAACAATTGTTATCATTTGCAGGCATGTGCGAATATTATAGTAAATTTGTAAACAATTTCGCATCTAAAATGGAACCTCTCAGGAAGTTGCTGAGACATAAGACTACTTTTGAGTGGAAGGAGGAGCAACAGCAAGCTTTTGAGTCCATCAAATCTGACATTGTTAAGGCTCCTACACTCAAACCATTTTGTATGAAAAAGGAATGTGTCATCACAGTTGATGCAAGCTCCTATGGTATTGGTGGTGTTTTGTCCGAGAAGTGTGGCATGGATGAATGGAATCTATGTTTTGCCTCCCGCACCCTCAATGAGACAGAACGCAGGTATGCTGTAATTGAGAAAGAACTATTGGCCTGTGTGTGGGCAATTGAGCACTACCGTAATTATATTTGGGGAAGCAAATTCGTATTAAGGATCATAAACCTCTTGTGAACATTCTCTCTCCAGGTGGTGGATGGAATTCCATAGCTCGCATTGCGAGACTTACCTCCAGGTTGCAGGAGTACTGTTTTAAACCAGAGTTTGTTCCTGGTAAGAAAAATGTCATGGCTGATTTTATGTCTCGGCTTCCCTGTCAAGTCAGTTGCGATGACAATCTTGATGATTCAGAGGTAGTTACCACTATTCAAGATGTAGTATCTGGTGCATTTGAAGGTATCACTGAAGAATCCTGGAGACACAGTGAAAAGGAAGATTGCATGTGGCAGACTGTTAAAGGGTTTATCTTAAAGGGGTGGCCGGATAGGAAAAATCTGCCTGAAGAGTTAATGCCCATGTTCAAAGTCTCTGATGTGTTAGAATTGGAAGGAGAGCTAATGTATAAAAGTGGGAAATGTGTGCCACCTGTTGCTATCCAAGAGGTAATTCTTACGTTAGCACACAAATCACACCCCGGCATGTCTGCCATGAAACGGTTGGTCAGAAATTATTTCTGTTGACCAGGATTAGATCGCATGGTTGATCGCACTGTTAGGGAATGTGAAGTGTGCATGAGTAGTGAGAAAATGATGAGTCTTAATGTTCCCCCGTTAAAATGCTCTGAGTGGCCTGATGAACCTTGGAAAAAGGTGGCGTTCGACATTTCGGGTCCTTTTAAGTGTCTACCACATGATTCACGATATGCTTTTGTGTTGGTGGACTACCACTCTAAGTGGCCTGAAGTGAAGTTTGCATCCAACTCCTCCACCAACATGGTTATTGAGTTTTTCAAAGAAGTATTTGCCAGAGAAGGTTGTCCCTCGATCCTTGTGTCTGACAATGGGGTGCAATTAACTTCTACAGAAATGGAAAGTTTCTTAAAAGGTCAAAACATCAAACATTACACTGTCTCTATTTATGAACCGCATGAGAATGGTCTTGTTGAACGCTTTAATAGGGTGTTGAAAGGTTATGTATCGGATGTTGTCAAGAAGGGAGGTAATTGGAAAAATTCTTTGAGAGAAAAGCTCTGGTTATATCGCATTACGCCTCATACCACAACAGAGGTTAGCCCTTTCCGTCTTTTAAAATGGCGTGATCCAGCATCAAAAAATTGTCCTTGGTGGTTCAAAGAAAAGTGCAAAAACAAGTTTTTCTCAGATGATTTGGTAAGTGGTGTTGCCCAAAGAGTAGAATCCAAACAAGAAAAAATTAAGAAGTGGTATGATGACAAACAAGTGGAAAGCAAAAATTCACAATTTCAATATTGGTGATTGGGTCAGAGTCAGAAAACCTGGTTGTATCACTAAGTGTTCTGATAAATTTGCCAAACCTATGAAGATTGTTAAAGTTTTTGACAATAGTGTCATCACTCAAGATGGTAGACTATGGAATGTTAGACGTGTTGCCAAGTGTCCAGCTGTACCTAGTATGGCAGGAAAATTGTCTTCAGAATTTATAAATTTACCTGATAACACTGTAGCTTCTAGAGTTAAAGTATCAGATAGGTTGCGATTACCTCCCAAGAAATTGTCTGATTTCTGTAGATAAGTTTCGTTTAATGCTTACATTATTTATTTTGTTGGAAAAAAGAAGATATGTTACATTTGCATTTTCTATGCTTGTTCTCTATCTCTTTTCCCCTCCCTCTCTTATGTATCTTGTATTCCACCTTGTACATTCCAATTCCATATGGAATTGTTGTGCTGCTGCTAAGCGCCCAGGTCAGTCGTTCTGTTCCTGTGGGCTGAGCAGCTGTATCCTGTTGCTGTGCTGTCAATATGAAATAAATACTTCAATACAACTATTCTGGCTTATTATCTTCAACACCTGCACTCTACGCCAACCCACTATACCCCACTCTAATCTACTTTGCACCACTGCACCCTGCACCACTTTACTCTATGCCTTTACACTCTATGCCACTCTATTCTACGCCACTGTGTCTACCTCGCACCACTCCACTCTACACCACTACACTCTACGCCACTCAACTCCACACTGCCCCACTTCACTCTATGCCACTGCACTCTACACCACTCTACTCTAAACCACTGCACTCTATGCCACTGTACTCTACGCCAATGCACTGTACACAACTGCACTCTACGTGACTTCACTCTACACCACTCCACTCTACACCAATGCACACTACATCAATGCTCTCTATGCCACTCTACTCTGCAACACTGAACTCTCCACCACTGAACTGTATGCCACGCTACTCTGCACTACTGCACTCTATGCCACTGCACTCCAAGCCACTCTACTGTGCATCACTGCACTCTACACCACTGCGCTCTGCATCACTCCACTCTATGCCACTGCACTCTCTGACACTACTCCACTCTACACCATTCTGTTCTATGCCACATCATTCTATGCCAAGTCACTCTACGCAATGCACTCTTCCCCACTCTACACACCTGCACTCTGCGACTCTCTACTCAGCAACACTGTACTCTACGCCACTACTGCATTCTATGCCACTGCACTCTCTTCCACTCTATTCTGCATCACTCTACTCTATGGCACTGCACTCTGCAGCACTCCACTCTATGCCACTGCACTCTGCAGCACTATATTCTACTCCACACCACTGCACTCTATGCAACTCTACTCTACTCTGCAACATTGCACTCTACGCCACTGTGCTCTACGCCACTCTACTCTACTCTGCACCACTTCACTCTGCATCACTGCACTCTATGCCACTGCACTCGACTATACAACCCTCTAATTTAAGCCACTGCATTCTACAATGATGCATTGTAGGTCGCTGAATTCTATGATGCTGCACTCTACACCATTGCACTCTATGCCACTATGCTCTGCAACACTCTACACTAATGCACTCTTCACCAGTCCACTCTACTCTGCGCCTCTCTATGAAACTCCACTCTTCTATGCCACTCCAAGACACACCACTCAATACCACGCCACTCTACGACACATTTCACCATTCCACTCTACAACACCACACCATTCTCCGCCACACCCCTAACTTTTAGCCATGTTGAACAGCAGCCATGCTGGTGTACAGCATGGCTAAAACACATTGGCACAGCCGATAGGTCTTGCATAAGCAAGACCTATTGGCTGTGCCAATGCTTGTTTATTTAGATTTTCTCAAAAATGCTGAGTTCTAAAAGGATGACATTAGTAGATGCCCGTCACACACCTGCATTCAACCCACACCCTTTGGTTTATTATGTTAGACACTTCCATGATTCTTCTCCAGAAGATGGAGGGGATAATTAACATCACTGTGTTTACCATACTTCAGTGCACTAAAAAGTATTTTCCACACTTCTAAGATGGTGATAAAAAAACATGCTGTTGCATGTTGACACCACAAGGCACTGTATTTGCAGTGTTTGATGCCTTTATGAGTCCTTTCTAAGATGGTGGTGATGTACAGCCCCACTATATTGAATATGATAAATACATTAAAAGCCTTTTCTCTTTTTTTAAAAATGGCAGCGGCATCAGTCACCACCTGCCATACTTTATTCACATTCTTTACTTTTCTAAGATAGACACCGTAACTCATCTTTTCCTTTATTGGCAGTCAGTGGAGGCTGGTGACATTTGAAAGTGGTGAGGCGTAAAAGTTGTGGATGCCCAATGGCGAGTGAGCGTGACTGCCATACAGGGAGGATTGGGGGGCTTCTCCCCCCTAGAATTGTTTTTTTTTTTTAAATAGTGGGCAAATTTTGTATTTTCAAGCATATTTGTGAAAACATGAAGGTTAATAAAGCAATTGCTAAAATGTAGGTATGACATCAATAAAGAGATTTCATATGATAATGATATAGGTAGCTGCTTAGTCAGTACGACCACAGAACTTCATAACAGACTTTGAGATAACAATACTGAGTACCTCACAGATTTCTTTATTTATTTACATACTTTTACAAATGAAATCTACTGAGGAAATACAAGTTATTGTGGTTTGTTGGACTGGACACAATGAGACATCAAGGAATAAACATTAAAAGGCAGTAGGGCACCCTACAAGACACTGTACGTCTCATTAACGGGATGAAGAAAAATGATCACATCACGGGTGCCTGATCAGAAGTAATCCATGAACAAAGAGTCCTGGCAACATTTACATTTTTTTATCACAGTGAACTTACAAAAACATCTCTCTTTACAACATAACATTGTCGCCCCCGCCCGTCCTCATCAGGTGTGAGTGGTTCACCAAGACATGTTTTTTACTTCCATTAAAAGGAGCAGAATAGAAAGATAGAACAGGCAGTTGTCAGCTTCTTAAAAGGGATGTCCGCCTGCAATGATTACTTGCCACCCATCATCAAAAACAAAGACCGAGACAGAGAATACCCATAACTTCCCAATTACCTTTTGTCACGTAAAGTGTGCCACCTTCAGACACACTCATGGCTTTCATGCATTAATGTAACAGGATAGAGCAACTACAGGTACTAGAAAGCAGAGCTGTGATGGCCAAAAACAAGTCTGATTGAAGAGTTACACAAAACATACTTTGCAGCTCCGTAGGCCAGTTGCTGAATGTAAAGTTCAGTTGGTTTACAGGACTGGCTGAAAGTGTCTGAAATGATGCATGAAGAGGAGACAGCGATGACATCGATCTAAGCTAAATTTAAGCCAAGTTATCCAAGGCAGAGGGCATGCCCAACTAAGGGCCCGATTCCGATGTCGTGCGCAAGGCCCTCCCAGATGCGTCCGGAGGCAAACAGTGAAACCGACTCGTATTGGAAGCCTGTTAAACCAAACGATGCAGTACGATGCCCAAAACCCTTTTCTCACCGAACGACACGGTCACTCCGATTCCGTCATCATTGTCCAAACAAAAAGCCTCCGGAAGCGCAGAAAGGAGTCGTTCGGAGGCATATCCAAGTCCAATTCCAAATGCCGAAGTACGATGCGTACTTCCCATGCGCCGAACCGTCGCTACAACCAACACGTCAGAGCAGCCGGAAGGGGAGTATTTCAGCACCGATTCGCGCCACAACATCAATCCTGCGAACGAGACGGTGTAGCCAAGAATCCGATCGTGCATGTCATCCCCATACTCTACCTCTTCGAGCACTACTACAACCGCAACCGAAGCATTAGTCGCAGAAGGCAAGTACGACACCTACACATACAGATTAACCTAAAAACCACAAGAAAGACAATACAACAGAAAGCAGGGTCGCAAATACAGCCAAAAGGGGGGGGGAGAATATTACTTGCATTGTGGTGTCAAATTGGTGGTTGGGGTGGCAAATGTGGGTTGGTCAAATGCCCACATCAATGTTGAGTCAATATGGGTGGTGGCAAATACCCACAGCAATGTTGAGTCAATATGGGGGGTGGCAAATGCCCGCATCAATGTTGAGTCAATATGGGGGTGGCAAATACCCGCAGCAATGTTGAGTCAATATGGGGGTGGCAAATGCCCGCAGCAATGTTGAGTCAATATGGGGGGTGGCAAATACCCGCAGCAATGTTGAGTCAATATGGGGGGTGGCAAATACCCGCAGCATTGTTGAGTCAATATGGGGGGTAGCAAATGCCCACAGCAATGTTGAGTCAATATGGGGGGTGGCAAATGCCCACAGCAATGTTGAGTCAATATGGGGGGTGGCAAATGCCCACAGCAATGTTGAGTCAATAGGGGGGGGTGGCAAATACCCACAGCAATGTTGAGTCAATATGGGGGGTGGCAAATACCCACAGCAATATTGAGTCAATAAGGGGGGTGGCAAATACCCACAGCAATGTAGAGTCAATATGAGGGGTGGCAAATACCCACACCAATGTAGAAGCAAATCTGTGGTTTGGTGGGGGTACACCATATGTATATATGCATATCTGTGGGTGGGGGAAATTCACACAAACATAAAGATGCATATCTGGGTTTGGGGGAAATACCCCCATACATGAAGATGCATATCTGGGTTTGGGAGAAAATACGCCCATACCTGAAGATACATATCTGGGGTTGGGGGGAAATACCCCCATCTATGAAGATGCATATCTGGGGTTGGGGGAAATACCCCCATACATGAAGATGCATATCTGGGGTTGGGGGAAATACCCCCATACATGAAGATGCATATCTGGATTTGGGGGAAAATACCCCATACATGAAGATGCATATCTGGGGTTGGGGGGAAATACCCCCATACATGAAGATGCATACCTGGGGTTGGGGGGGGGAAATACCCCCATACATGAATATGCATATCTGGGGTTGGAGTGGAAATGAAAGCAAGAAATCTGTACATGAACAATGTAACTTATGATCAAACCAAATTCCTAAATCAGTACATGTGGAGTACATGCTGCAGGAATGTCCACATAAACAATCTCACAGGTTATTTTCAATGAAAGACATTCACACACTGTTGCAGCATAAGTTACTGTCAACTTTGAGGAATGGGTAGAGTGGAGATGCAGGTGCACCAGGGTCACCTGTGGCCCATGGTTAGGTGGGCCTTCCTAGACCACACCAATGGACTTACACACTTACACAGTCCCCACCAGGCCAATGCAACATTAGGTCACAATTTCAATGGATCACCAGCTGTTCTGTGAATAGAGGCTGGGGGATAGCCTTTGGGGCAGAACCACCATGGTGCACTGCCTTACAGGCCTTGACAGAGGTAGTGACATGTCGAACACACGAACATCACTTTCAGGTCATGGCAAGTGCAGGGATTTGGCGTTCAATGTAGGGTCCTTGCAGGGAGGCAAGTCACAACTTGACAGTCTGACCTACATACCAGAACCTTGATCTGCAGCATTGTTCATTTCACTACAAAACCTTTGTCCAGTAAAAGCACAGAGGCCAGGTTCAAGAGATGATCACAGATTGTGTGCCAATTACTTCCAGAGGGCCTGAGCATCATTGTGATCACAATCAGAACATGGGTCCATAGCGTGTCGTGTATGTATAATGAGGTAATGTCATCATCACGTAGGTACAGTTAGCATGCTAAATACTAGGGGAATAGCACATTTGACGCTGGACCAGGAATTAGAATAACCACACATATGTGTGTATCACAAAGTGAATGTATAAGTCCACCACAACACACACGGAAACATTGCAGTACAACACTACTCCAATGTACTAACAAAAGTATGACATTGTGATGCATCTGTGTACAGTAAAGCACAGAGGATATCAGCACAGATAACACACATGTCCACAGACACCGCCACTCAGTACTGCGTTCAGTGTCTCCAACTACAACAACACAGAAGTGGTTGTGTCACAGTTCTCCTGGAAATATTTCTAGTCAAAAACCATATTGGTTTTGAAAGAAGCATTGGCCAACAACAATGTAGGATACAGTCCCCATGTGTGGACTGGTACCGCTGAACACAAATAGCAATCTGCATGTGTCTACGGACATCTTTTGAGAATGTCATTCACAGCCAATCTCTATCTAGCCCCTCAATCTGTGGTGTATGCCAGAAATCAATAATCCCATTTTGAATGTGCAGATTGTGTCCTGTATAGTAGTATGACTACGCATGAGTCACAGGACGTATGACCCACAAACACTGTTGGTGTGGCTAGTGCACAGCTCATTGGGTAAGATAAGCTGCCAGCACGGGTGAGGATGCTGAGGTGGTGGCTCAATCTGTGGCTCAAAAACACAAGTGACATAGTCAGCCTGAAGCCAGGAAATATGGGTACATCTTGTGAGGATGAAAGACATGTACAGAATTAAGTCCGCTTTGTCCACATTTGGCACTGAAACAATGTCCAAAACAATCTATTGAAACATCAAGGAGACTTTCAACAAACACATATTTCCATCAGGCCATAAGTCCTATTTAATGTGTACATTGTGAGCCCTCATGGACACACAAAAGGGTGACCCTTGCTAAACCAGATCAGAGGTAACAAAAGTTTTGAGAATGCAAAAACTCATGGAACTGGGTGTACTGTTCCAGTGTCAAATGTGTGTTTGTTCACAGTGCAATGTGTTTTCATCAGCACAACCAGAGACATCATCACAATGACCAACTCCCTTGGTGTCACCATACCTCAGACATTCAAAGTCAGAATGCCAGCAATAACCATGCGTGTGTAGTGTACTGGCATGTGTGGGCATGCGTACCAGGGCTAGTCTTACCCCAGGTAAAACAACAACACACATTCATTACTTGGACATTGATGGGGCTGTACCCCTCAAAGGAATGGATTGCCATCCATTGTTCATGCTTCATGACATTGCAAATGTAGCAATCAGCACATCCATCCCTGGGCACTTTCCACAGCCAATAACGACCAATTAATGAGTACAAATACCTACAAAGGGTGAAATGCCACATATGCCAACACAGAGCTCACACAAGGCAAGGCTAGGTTAAGGAAACTTTTCCACTGATGCCAATAGGTTTTGCATATGACAGTGTACTCAAATTGGACATTCATACAATCAGTAATGAAAATCCATCGGCAGACATCAAGCTGCAGACAACACATTCCACATCCACATATCCACTTTGACAACTGAATTTGACTACAAACATACACAAAATCTAACAATATGTACACACCAACATTACCTCATGGTCTGCATGAAAGATACTTGTGCAGGTATGACCCCTCTCACATCCACCACAAAGTACATGCTCAACATTAAACACTAGCAAACACACAAGCATGTCATAAGCCACATATGCTGCAGCTAGTTGAAAAACATGTTTGGACCGCAAGCTACAGCCTTGTACTCCAACTGTTCAAACACAATTGTCACAAGCTCACTCATGTGCTCCCCTACTCATAAACACACATATATGCACAGCACCACTCATTATCACTATGTACACAACAACTCGCACATACATGACATGCACACTATGTACTGTACTCATCACATCCTCAGCAGATGACAAATTTCACATGTAAAAATGACCACGCTCATCGCCATAAGCACGCTCTGCAATGTATTAGGAATGCACTCATATCACAACGTGCAGCATCACTGCCCACTCTGACATGCAAACTTAATACATCACCACTTCTGACAACAATACACTTACATTGCTCAATGGATATGTCCCCAGTAAGCCACATATCAACACACACACCCTACTCTGCTTAAGTTACCCAGATTGTCATTTCTACAACACATGCATACACAGATGCTAGAACAACATACATCAACTATGTGACACTACACATTTCACCTTTCTGCAGACTACAGTACACAACTGGCGTATACCCTTCACATACACATAAACCCTTTGTCACAAAGGACAAGTTGAACGTTGTCTCACTGTGGCACTGTCACATCCACATGTTACTTACATGACCAATAACACCATTGACTATTGAACATCAACAACTATCATCACTCATTTGACGATGCCTGGTCACAGTCATCCCTCACTGTAGACACACTGACTACAGATCACCATCTGCCCAAATACAACCTTGTCTAAGTGCTTCAACACTTATCTCATCTACCCATTCATCTCATACCTTGCACAAGATTCAAACTGTTGCATACTCGGAATCACATAATTGTATCTGTAAACACTCACATAGGGTGAATGAGGATACCTCATGTCACAAGATCTGCCTATGCATTCAACTCATACCTCACACCCTCTGACAACCACTAAATTTGTCCTTCCACCATGACGTATGTATCGCCACTCACACCAATACCTTAAATACTAGTCACTCTCACCTTAACCCTTGTGCAAGCAAGCTCAGCACATGCAACATGACTATACATCTACAGTCAAAACGCATAATTCCATCAACACATCCTCACATGTGTGGCAACTAAGAGCATGGTGGAGACTCAAGATCTGGGAGCATCTGCACAGTAGACAGACACACATCCTTTCTTTGCACTTACTGTCCAGTTGCCTCACTACATGTACCACCTGGCAAGTCAACAGACATCACAGCACTCATAATACAGCTTGGTGTGACATGGAACAGCATCAATGTAGCTCATATCAACACCTTTGTCAGTCATTCTCAAAAATACATATGACACACAATTCATATGCTCAACTACGACTTGTGTGTGGTTGCAAAATGCAATCCAAGCTGGTATATTGCATAAACAACATACTTGCAATGTCACCTACCCAAAGCAGGATGGCATGAATATCAGCTAAATGAGTGATCAATAGACTATAAAGAAAACATACCCCTTACCTATCAAAACATCCATGCAATTATTTGAGTCCAGTAGAAGCAGATGGTTGGAAGACTGAGGTGAGACTACTGCTCAACTTACACTCACCATGTGCTCAGTAAATGCACAAGATGTGTTCACAGCCATGAATGCTTTTTGCCCACAGTGGCATTACACCTGAAGCAAGGTTGACCTTGCCACTATTCTACAAGATCTGCAGAAGACACAGACATTGATTCAGCGCTTGAAAGTCACATACAATTCTAGTGAAATCAATTTGTGTTCTTGGGTGTGTGATAAGTCACAGCCATGCAGTCAACAGCCATATGTATCCAGGTGAATAGATGAGACAGGTGCCTATATGCACATCACAAACATATGCAGCATGCTTCGCCTACGCTTTTGCACTTTGAGACACTTACAATATGTTGACAACTGAAAGCATGACCTATGTGTAAGTGTGCTTAAACAATGAGAAGGTTTGTAACTTCATGTCACACTCTGATCCAAAACTTAAGTTGGCAATGACACCCATGAAATGCAGACCCAACATTTTAAAACACATTCTGTCAAAGTGCCCAAACTCCATGTAACATATGCAATCCATGCCATACTAACATCATTGTACATATAAACAACCAATTCCACATGTTATACAGTTAACTCTGAAACAAGTTGTTGGACACAAAACTTTGTAAACAAAAAAAAAACATGCTTTATTCAGCCTCCAATAAAAAAAATCAATTAATAGCAAAAAGCCACTGGCCAGTCCATAAATGTCAATTGTCCAGATGAGCTTAGAACATCATGCCCATCTAGTCTTGCCTGCACATTTCCTGTAAGGGGACACCTCCTCTGGGAGTGGCATCTTGGGGGCATGCCAGGCACCAAAGGGGACAAACTATTATGGACTAGGTTGTGTTTTGGGAGGGATGGGATCAGGAGGGGTGTCAGGGTCCACTGCAGTGGTAGGGTCTGATGGGGGTGGGACTCCACTGCAGTGGTTGGCTCTGATTGTGAGGGGGTGCAGCTGTAGTGGGATGGTCAGTTGGAGCTGGGGATGGGGTGACCTTAACTAATTTAGGGATCTTACATTTTGTGAGGGATGTGTCTGAAATGGGGAGGGGAGAGGTCATTTTTGTGGGGGCATTAGTCAATTTAGATGTACTGGGCTTGTCTGGGGATCTATGGGGTGTAGGAATGGATGTTTTTGATTGGGACCGGAGGGATTTTCTGAGTTGTTGCCTTCTGTTCCTTCTCAGGGGGGGATTGGGTTGCAGATGCTACTGGTGTGTCATCCTGGAGGTACTTCCTCTTCTTAGGAGAGGAGGGTGTATATTTTGTGGAGGGAAGAATTCAATGGGAACAAGGTGAGGAGCCTGTGCTGAGGGGGGTACAGGAGAGGAAAGGGTAGGGGCTGTGGAGGCAGAGGGCTGTGAGGTATGCAGAGTGTCACTGGATGCATGTGTGTCGGGTGCTGTCACTTCCTTGGGTGAGAGTGTGCTGTCTGTAGCATGAGTATGCGTGTGTGTGGTTTGCAACTTCTGTCTGTTTGTGTGCTGCGTGTGGATGTTGCAGTGTGTGAAAGTATTGTTGTATTCCTCTTAGGGTGTCCATAAACGGGCTTTCCAGTATCATGTCCTTATATAGGCACAATTCGCCCTGCCCTTATATAGGCATAAAATCCCAGCCCTTATTTAGGCATTAAACCGTGCACTCCAAATACAGGCATGGTCTCTGACATCCGTCCACCCTAACGTCACAACGAGTTCATGAAGAACAGACCCTTAGGCTGCGGGAGTTTCGCTAGTCCAGGACTATTGATTTCTTCAAGGACTCATATATTATGCATGAACCATTATTCCTTAGGGGTTCATTCATGACGTCTTTCGCTGTCCAACTCACGTCAATACTAACATTCTTAGGTACTCTCAGGTATAAATATACCTTCCCTAGCCCCTGTAAATCAGATGAGACCTCGACTTCAGAGGAGCCCGTTTCCCGGCCTGACGCACTGAGAAGACGCTGTCATCCCTGCACGCAGAGAGTCCAGCTTCCAGTGATCTGACTTCCCTTGCGGGGTGTTGGAGTTCGAGTCTGGCAAAGAGATTCCTACCTCTCTCATTCTTCAGGTATGGAGCTAACAAGAACCTAGAGGGACTCTTGGCATAGTAGGCATACTAGGCTTAACATACTCTTAGTATACCATAGTAAGGAATACTTCACCTACTTCCTACCTCTCCCTACACCTAGGTTAGGTTAGGTACATTGGGGTAGAACTAGATTAGAAACGCATCGTATGAGTACTCGCATTTTTAGTCTGTGTATTTATGTAAAGGCATATGTACTAAAAGATAATGCTATCGCAGTATTATTTATTTCTACTGCTCACACTGTACATTATTTAGCTCGCATACTGTCTTGTGATCGTAACAGCACATTTTACTTACACCAGAAACAAGACTGTTCAATAAATCTTTTATTGAAACGCCCGTCTATTTCTTTCTGTGTAACTTGGAGAAAACTAAGCATGCACGATTGAGCTGAGTGAAATAGTTATCTATTGTTTCCACGACTCTGGGACACGTTCTGATTCTAAAGGGAAACAAAGTGGTCATGTTTTGCGGCTGCCAGAAACTACTCCCTTCTTGTTGTCAAGGAGTTTCTAGTGGCCTCTGAGCTAGCTGGTACAAGTAATTAAGTTTAATATACTCGATAGGGACATACTGACCTTAGTCCTATGTCAAACCTATAGGATATATTATTCCAATGCGCAGAGCCTATTAGGGAAATAGGAGCTACACTACATGGCGCCCAACGGTTTGGTAAGGCGGTAATTCAACGTTAGATACTGAGTAACTCAGCCGTGATTTTTTCTCTCAGAGACCCCTACCCATATACTCCAAAAGACGTCTGGAGTGGGCAGGGTTAAGTATCCACCACGGCTACATAGGGAAACACCCTATATATTAGCTGTTTGGTTTGCTCAACGTTGAAGGATACAGTGTTCCAAAATATTGTGCACCTAATCTTTGTTTCCTTGAAACTTGTTCTACATTTTTCAAAAAACAAAATGCCTGACTCCGACATTGAAGCCGGAAACGGTGAAGCTGCGGCTGATCCAGCCCAAGCAGCAGTTTTTAACATTACAGGTTTAAATGAAACCGAGGAGGGTGTCATAAACATCGCTCCAAACTTAAGAAGAGCCATCACTCTAAAACTTATAAAACATGGCCTACCACCAAGAGGCGGTAGAGCAGTTTTCGTGATAGAGGCACATGAATCCTTTCAGACAGAGGTATTCTATTCATGGGTAATATTTCCTGAATCCAATTCAGTAACACACATGTTTCACTTCTACAAAGAAGATGATCCACCAGAGGAATACATTCCTTTCGAGGATATTGAAATTCCATTAACATACCAGGAGCATCAGCTCTGGTTTAAAGGCGCCCTAAAACATCACAAAAACATTACCAGGCTCGGTCCACTAGGTAGACCAGGAGCAACATGGCCGATTCTAGCCGGCTACACACCTCATCCTGACATTGAAGAGATGTCAGACGAGGATTTACTTACTCAACTCACAGAGTTAATAAAAATCTACAGACAATTGGTCCAATATGTCATGCAGACTTTCACAGTCCAGCAACCATTAACAATTCCAAATCAAACTCCTCACCAGGGGAATACACTAAAAATTACACCACAGACTCTATACGCAGTCATGGGTAAAATGCCCACAAAACGTGAGCAGATTCCATTCTGGATAGCTCAAAAAATTACTCAAATCGAAGCAGTATTTCCAAATACTAGCCCGTATGAGAAACACAGAATCCTGACAATCAGTTTACCAATGGGGATCACACCACAACTGGAAGACTGCACCACTTGGGGCTCAGTCTTTGCTGCCATCTATACTAAAACACATGGCATTCCGTCAATTGCGGTAATACCTGATGTCCTGAAACAAATTCAAAACGAATACGGGGCAGAGCCTGCTCTAAATTTAGGTATGAAATTACGGAAAAATTTCGACCAGGTCTCAACAATAATATTATCTAATATTAAAGGGGAGGCAGCAGCAGTGGCGATCCGCCAAAAATTAAGGGAATTTGATGTTACAGAACATCAAACTGAGCTACCCAGAATAATTGAACAATCTTATGCAGAATTAGGCAGAGATAGTTTGGGTGGAAGACCAGTGAAGCCGAAGCTATCTGAAAGTCCTGAGAAGGACTCAATTAAACAAACTCCTACATCTTCTAAAAAGAAGTGGGAGACTACTAAACAAAAATCAAACGAGAAACGTTCTCAATCCCGAGGTAGGTCTCCTCAAAAGGAGCCCTCTGAAAGGAGGTATAACCTCAGGAATAGGGATAATTTGAGAAAGCCTGACAGGTATCAAGATACTGATACACGTTCCTCTCGTCCCTTTCAGATCTCATCACAGACTTCGGAAAGAAGAGGACGATCGGAACATAGAGAAGAACGCGTGAAATCGAAAGACGACAAACACGCTCCAAAAACTAAAGCAAAACCTCAATTCTCAAAAAAGAAAGTAGCAGGTCTAAAGATCAGACATGCCGAGAATACTGAGAACACAACTCAAGAACGACGAATGGGCTCAGACAATGCTGGACAGTGCAGCAGAAGTCACAATAGTTCGCCAGAACCTGAAGGAACTTCTGGAGATAGTGGACTTGAATGAGTACATTACAGTTGAGACTGTAGACACCAGGGTTAGTACTCCACAAAAGTTATATGAAATAACACTCCGGATGGAGGGAGACAAACCTAGACAGGTGAAAGCACTTTTTTGGGAAAGACTATCAAGGGGCTATGACATACTTCTAGCAGAAAAGGACTGGCCACCACAATTTGTCAGGGAGTGCCCACATGGCGAGGACATTATTATGCCTGCCTTCTCCGACCATATTCCAATTCACCTAAAATATACATATGCCAGGAAATGGGCAGTGGCCCAGGCCCGAGCATTATATAAAAATCATGTAGGATGGGATGAGGACTCACCTCACCATAAAACACATCTGAAACATGAACCAACTGCACAACGGCAGTACCCAATAAAGCAAGAAGCTAAAAAACAGGTCAGGGAGATCTTAGATCAACTTGAATATCAAGGGGTGATTGAAACAAGCACCTCCTCAATGAACAATCCTTTGTTTCCTGTCTCCAAACCAGACAATACATATCGTCTAGTTTTGGACTACAGACACCTAAACACTTGTTCTAAAACTTTGGCAGTGCAAAATGCACATAGCACAGCATTAATGAATAACATTGTGCGTAAAAAATATAAAACAACATTAGACATCTCAAATGGTTTCTTTTGTCAAAACATAGCACCTGAAAGCAGGTACTTAACAGCATTCTCCATAATGGGGACCCAGCGTCACTTTTGTCGACTCCCACAAGGGTTCATGAACAGCCCAGGTTTATTCTCAGCGAGGGTAACGGAGTTACTACAAATTTATGACAATGAGGCATTGTCCTATGTCGATGACATTTATCTGACAGACGATGACCTGGACAAACACTTGAACAGGGTGAGCACCATTATACTGGGTTTCGCCTCTGAGGGCTACAAATTCAACTTTAAAAAGTCCCGAATTGCCCATCTCAAGGTCCTATTTCTAGGATATGAGCTTTCAAGTGAATGCAAGAGCTTGGCAGCTAACTTTTTAGAAAAGTGTGCGCTGCTCCAACCTCCAAAATCGCTAAAAAACTTACAATCCATCCTGGGTTTCCTAAACTTTGGAAGAACATACATTCTAAATTACGCAGAAAGGGTTAAACCTCTCTACGCATTAATCAAACCTGATTTTTCGATCAGAAACTGGACACAGGAACACACAGAAATCTTGCGTTCACTCCAGGCTAACATGTTAGCAACAAATCACTTACAAACACGCGTAAGTCAACGCAATTTGGTGATCCGAATAATTTCGGGTCAATGCGGATTCACCTACTTAACTTTCAATGAGGGTGAGAAAATACCAATAGCATACAAATCTCATTTGTACACACAAGCGGAAATGCGCTTCAGTTCAACTGAAAAATTCTGACAGCAGTTCAAACCGCTGTAGCAAAAGAAAGAGCCTTAGCCCAAGGGAAACGCATTATTGTCGTAACCCCGGTACCAGCTTTAGAAGCGGTCACAAAAGCAAGCATTCCAAATGCTAAAGCATTACATCCAAGATGGATACAATGGGTTAATTCTCTTGCTGCAACAGATGTTGAATATGTTTTTGATCCAGATTTAAAAACACAAGCATTCCTGCAATATGAACATGAATGTCCTCTGCCTACTGAAATTCTGCCTCTCGATCAGTACGAATTCATAATTTACACTGACGGATCCGCACAGCCCGCAACAGGGAGTAAGCAAGCTTACAGTGCAGCATGTGCAATCGTTAAAGGTCGCATGCGAAATGGCATCTTCAGACCTATGGTCACAAAAACCCAGTCTCTAGGAGATTGTACAGCTCAGCGAGCTGAACTACAAGCATTCAAACTGGCACTTGAAAGTACAGATCGAGAATTCCCCACACTAATAGTGTGCGATTCCTTTTACTGTGTTCAGTCGTATAATGAATATATACAAAACTGGCTTGAAAATGGTTTCAAAGATGCGAAAGGTGGCACAATAAAGCACAAAATGCTTTGGGAACAAGTAGTTCAGTTGAAAAACGAACTACCAAAGGCTCACGTGATCCACACACTGAGTCATCAACGTGATGGCGTTCACGTTGCAGGGAATTCATTGGCTGATGAAGCCGCAAAGGGGGCTGTGCAGACGGCTTCCGTAGCTGCGATCACTCGTTCAAAAACAAAAATAGACGGTGAGATAATGTTGGCTGTCAATGCTTCAAGCAAAGGCAGCAGTGCAGCGTTACCAAAAAGTTTCCACTCAAGTACTCTTATGTAATTGATGCGAACAACGGTCCTTTTGCTCGAATCCCTGGAGTGGGGGATAGGGTAATTCCACACATGGAACGTAGAGCAGCCTTGATTTATGAAACACATTTGGGGTGGGGTCTGTCACATCAAGGGATCTCTAAAACAATTTTGACGTTAAAAGAGATGTACTGGTGGCCTGGAATGAATACAGAAATTCACATATTCATCAACAACTGCTTAGACTGTAAATTACAGCGAGAGAGCCACCAGACACCATGCTGCGAATGCGGCAACCCAGTACAGACACCATTGTTAGACAGCATTAGACTATCTACGCGCCTGCGTCCTACTGGACAAAGGCATTCCCACAAATAATGAATCAAGGTTCCTATGGTTATGGCCTCAGCACTCAGCTGACGCTCGAACTGTTATAAAAGATTTGCGAGTCTTTATCGGCACATACGCAATAGGCACGCTACATTCTGACCAGGGTCCTGCGTTTAGCTCTCGGGCTTACAAAGAAGCCATGGCCAGTCTGGGCGTTGCATTGCGGTACTCCTCTCCATTCCATCCTGAGGGAAATTCGGTTGTGGAAAGGAAAAACCGGGACATAAAGCAGTCTATAACAGCTAGGGTATTAGGTTCGGGTGATGGGTGGGTCAAACACCTTAGTGGGGTCCAACGCTCATTGAATAATCTGCCAAGAAGTTCTCTAGGGGGGTCACTCCATATGAGGTCCTATTTGGGACAAGAATGTGGGTACCAGACCTTGAACACGTAGGCACAGTGGTGGAAAATAAACCGTTTGATATCAAAGATCGTTTGGCTGTTTTACAGGAACTCAATGAGTTAAGAACGAAACAAAGCAACGTATTCCTACAGCCAACCACCACTGGGGAAAAATCGGCGGTCCCAGCAAGGCCTGTCTGGATTCCAAAAGTTGGGGATCTAGTCAGAGAAAAAATTGCGGACAAGAAGGAATTTGGACCTTCTTACAGACAACCAGTACCTGTCCTAGCAGTTCAAGGAACAAGAACAGTACTTCTGCCGCCCCTTGCTGGAAGAAAGGAGAAAAGATTTGTGTCCATCGACCTGATCAAACCACAGTATGTGGCCAATACTAAATAGTAGGCCTCGTGGACTCCGACCTAGTAGCAGACGCACTCCTCTCGCTACTATCCAAGAGGTTCAGACTGAAAGACTGATAACAATCGAGAATTCAGCTGTAACAGATGGAGGACTAAGCAACAACGCTATGGAACTCATCCCTCTTGAACACCAAGTAACAGTTCGTCCAAATACACCTGTCTACACCAATGTGACAAGTGATGAACTGGTTCCAGTGATTTCTACAAATCCTGATGCAATTCCAACAATTGATAGAACTGCTTCTGGCTATTTCATTAACTTTGATACGTTCTCAGAAGATCCGAGTGAACCTGAAACGACGCCAGCATCATTGAAATTCAAGCAGCAAGTACAAGACTTTCTTCACTTTCTGAAAAAGACTTATTTGGTTTCTCCATGGATTGAACTCTGGATTATATCTGGACTTTTTGTTTTCCTGCTCTGGCTAGCTTTGGTTACAACTGTGAGCGTGCTTATAAGTGGCAGATACATCCATGTGAACACTGAAGGAAAAGGCGTGAACGTACTTTTGAAACCTCATAAATCTTCCCATCGTGAAGCAAGAGACTTGTCATCAGTGAACATCACAGCTGTTCCTATACAGGATGGTATAGTGTGGGACAAAACAGATTTTGACATCTTCGGTCCGACGGAACAATTGAACATTCCACATTTGTTTAAAATTTCACTAAGTGATCTAATTTCGTCCAGTACCTATTCTGATGATTGGGACTTTGAGACTGTTAACGACATAATGTTTGACCTAGAAAAATCTGCTGCATTTTCTAAAAATGAATATTTAGAGGGTTCATCAGACTATGAACAACTGTATTGTTATAACCACTATGGTCATCATTATTTGCATAAATCTGCATATCCAAGAAATGTGTTTATGTTTAACCAATGGGAACATTGTCCTACACCACCTAAAGGTAGTTCAAAAACATTTGCTAGTAAATTTCCATATTTTTCAGGTTACAATACATCTGATCCAGAAATGTTTTACTATAAAAATGTAAACAAGACAGGACTGAAAATTATGTTAACAAATACAAAACAGATTTATTCTGCATTATTTAATGCCCAACTGTCTAGACAGGGTTTCGACTTTTGGAAAGACACAGTAGACACAAAAACTGTCTGGGGTACTAAAGATTGGCAAGTGCAGGGGATAGAAGCTTTATTTAGAGCCTGTATCATCCCTGAACAAATAATGTTTTTGAATGAAACCATCCAACAAACATCTTGTCTTGGATTAGCCAAGATCAAAGAGATGAACACACCTTCTGTACCAGCACCTGCAAGTGATAACGATACACAGGCAGTGGTGACAGTTGACAATATACTACAACTCAACAGATCTAATCCTGATTGGAAAAAATGGTTGATCTGGCCCACAGACACGAATAACTGTCAGGAAAGATTCCTGAATAAAACTCAGGGCTTTACTATTCATAGGCCAGACCCAAGATACGTCCAAAGACAACATCCGGGGGTAGTAACAACATACAGTGTAGGAAAATTATGCCTCGATTGGCTGCATAAGTCTACACTACAGGATGTGAAACAACACTTAACCTTACTTAAAAAGGACGCAGACCTTAGGGAATTCTTGCTTGGACCAAGAAAACTGCGTCAAAAACGTTTCATATATGCCGGCATTTATGCTGCCTATAATGAAGCATGGAAAGTATCACAAATGGAGGCTGCAGAACGAATACGTGAACTTGATCGTATTAATTTAGAGAAAACACTCTCTGTGGTCGACAATGGGTTAACAACTTTGTCCTCCAGAATATATTCATTGGATGGCATTGTATCCTCTGCTATCGACATACTAGAACAAGATTTGGCGATGTTACAGCAAGGCCAGTCTCAATTACGTTCTATTGTGTTATTAAGCTGGACGCTGCAATCTTTGCGAGCGGGCTATGTGCCTTGGCGTTTTATCAACACAACGGCTCTGTTTGCAGAATACAATCTCACTGATAAACAGATCGAATTGGCACAAAGAGGAGCAGAGTATACAGTGCTAAGCATTGAAAAACTGGAAAAGTTACCATTCACAGTGGCAGAAAAACCAGCTACAGAATGGCTTATTCATGGCAAAATAACATTACCTGTGAGTACTTTTCAGTTTCAGTATTGCCTCAGACAAATGCAAGCAGGCAAATATGAAAGGTTGGGTAAGGAATACATTAAGACATCTTGGGATTTACCGTATACATATAGATGTTGGAGTGGGGATCGTGAAGTGTTTTTGAGCGGTACACACTGTAAACGTGCACTGAGCGGTTCACTTATATGTCAGGACATTTCTTTACACGGGGCTTGTAATGGTTCTGTGGCAAATTTGTCTTGCCATCAGCAGGGTACACCAGCTGCTGTGATTAATCCAACGTTTGGACAACTTTCTAATGGGAGTTACCTCATGTTGAATGATCAGAGTTGCTGCGGCATGCTGCCAGGCATCCCATATCTAGTAACGGTCAACTCCAGGGTCACTTGCTGTATGCAAGTATTGTTTGCCCCAATAGACACAGTCAGGGAGTCGCCTCTATGGCCTTCGCTGAACGTCTCTTTTATAAGATTTGATACTTTGAGCAGAATGAAAGCCATGCTTTTACAGCAAACAGTGCCTTTGACCTCGGCCAAAGAAACCTATGATCTACAAGTAGCAAGGACTTCGGCTGAGATACAGACTTTAATACGTACAAACTGCCCTATACATTTCGTAGAAATGATAGGACGTATCTTCAATATGTCTGATACAACCGGAATTGTACATGTATTTAAGAGCATCTGCTCCGGTCTGTTAGCACCTTTCCAGGCAATACTCGGAATCATCCCGAACTTTGCACATTCGGTGTTTGGTGGCATACCATTAATTCTAGCACTTGTTGCCGGAATTCTATTTCTCTTCCTGCTATTGCGCTATGGCCAGCCTATTCGCAGACATCACTCCGAGCGAAATGGAGAAAGCTCTCCTTGAACGAAAGTGCCGTGAGCGAATAGTACAGCTTTTGGGCATGACTCGTCTACGGGACCTTAATACAACTTGGTTCCTGTCATTCAGACCAATCTGGCAAGATTGCATCTTACCTGTTCTACGATGCCTGCTATGCGGTGAAGAATGCGTGTTGGACACCTGTCTAACATTTCCATCAGCTACGCCAACGGATGTCGATACTCTGCTGGTCCCGATAACGGCCCATGCTCTGTGTTGTCCCCAGAGGCTACCGATCCTGATGTCAGCATTCATTGAGATCTCACAGATGCTTTCGGCTGCTGCTGAGGTACGAGAAAGATCTACAGGCACACAGGTAACAACGGACGCGAACATTGCTGAGGCAACCTATGCTGGAAGCGATGCTTCTCATCTCTGTGCAATTAATCTACTACACGAGGTGTTCCAACTGACACCAACTACAGTGGATGATGTTTTGTCTATAGAAATAGATGATCTCATGTTTACACCAGACCCGTAAACTGACTCTGATTCAGCATACAGTGTTCCAGAGATGCAGTAACAATTTGGCCTTCATTTTCAAAACAACTTGGAACTCTACCAAAATTGAACTTTTTTCCCATTTTTCGAACGAAAATGGCACTTCAATCTGCTTAAAGTAGAACTAGCCTTATAGTACAGACTTCACGGTACTTCCACGGACACTTAGTCATCTTGTGTGTCTAAAACAGTTCATTAATTTTCATGACATGAAATGACTTTGATTTTTGAACAACTTATCGATCATTTTCTGTCACATGTAAATATTACTGCTTCTTTCATTCCAATTGCATTTATTTTCGAACTTTATGCCTGAAATGAAAAGCATTTGCTTCAAATGTACAGTACCTTTTGCATTTTTTACTATGTTTTTAATGCTTTTAAGAAATATTTTTAAATATGCGGTACTCCATTTTATGTTTAGCATTTTAAATGTTTAGCATTTTAGTATTATCGTACACACGAAAGTGGAGTGGGTGTTGTATTCCTCTTAGGGTGTCCATAAACGGGCTTTCCAGTATCATGTCCTTATATAGGCACAATTCGCCCTGCCCTTATATAGGCATAAAATCCCAGCCCTTATTTAGGCATTAAACCGTGCACTCCAAATACAGGCATGGTCTCTGACATCCGTCCACCCTAACGTCACAACGAGTTCATGAAGAACAGACCCTTAGGCTGCGGGAGTTTCCCTAGTCCAGGACTATTGATTTCTTCAAGGACTCATATATTATGCATGAACCATTATTCCTTAGGGGTTCATTCATGACGTCTTTCGCTGTCCGACTCACGTCAATACTAACATTCTTAGGTACTCTCAGGTATAAATATACCTTCCCTAGCCCCTGTAAATCAGAGGAGACCTCGACTTCAGAGGAGCCCGTTTCCCGGCCTGACGCACTGAGAAGACGCTGTCATCCCTGCACGCAGAGAGTCCAGCTTCCAGTGATCTGACTTCCCTTGCGGGGTGTTGGAGTTCGAGTCTGGCAAAGAGATTCCTACCTCTCTCATTCTTCAGGTATGGAGCTGACAAGAACCTAGAGGGACTCTTGGCATACTAGGCATACTAGGCTTAACATACTCTTAGTATACCATAGTAAGGAATACTTCACCTACTTCCTACCTCTCCCTACACCTAGGTTAGGTTAGGTACATTGGGGTAGAACTAGATTAGAAACGCATCGTATGAGTACTCGCATTTTTAGTCTGTGTTATTTATGTAAAGGCATATGTACTAAAAGATAATGCTATCGCAGTATTATTTATTTCTACTGCTCACACTGTACATTATTTATCTCGCATACTGTCTTGTGATCGTAACAGCACATTTTACTTACACCAGAAACAAGACTGTTCAATAAATCTTTTATTGAAACGCCCGTCTGTTTCTTTCTGTGTAACTTGGAGAAAACTAAGCATGCACGATTGAGCTGAGTGAAATAGTTATCTATTGTTTCCACGACTCTGGGACACGTTCTGATTCTAAAGGGAAACAAAGTGGTCATGTTTTGCGGCTGCCAGAAACTACTCCCTTCTTGTTGTCAAGGAGTTTCTAGTGGCCTCTGAGCTAGCTGGCACAAGTAATTAAGTTTAATATACTCGATAGGGACATACTGACCTTAGTCCTATGTCAAACCTATAGGATATATTATTCCAATGCGCAGAGCCTATTAGGGAAATAGGAGCTACACTACAGTATGTGTTTGCATGTGCTTGGGTCTGGGAGGGTAGTTGGAACGATGGATGAAGAAGAGGTAGGAGAGGGAGCTACTGCTGGAGGAGAAGCAGTGCTGTTGTCAGTGTTGAGGCCATAACCTGATTTGATCTCTGTAGGGCAGACATGTTTGAGTGAATGCCCTCCATGTACGATGACATGTCTGTCAAAAGAGTTATGTGTGCATGGAGGACACTCAGCATCGATGTCTGCCCCACAGAGATCTGCCTCAGGAGGTCGTTGGTCTAAACACTGAGGGCAGCAGGGGAGACAGGTACAGGGGGTGAGGTGCCTGGCCCAAAGGAGAGATGGTGTTGCAGATCCACTGCCAATGAGACTCCCCTCACCTTCTCCGTCACTGGGTCCCCCCTCCGATGACTCTTCACTAGACCCACTTTGACGTTCTGCTCCCTCAACATCCGTGGCACTGTCTCCTCCTGTGGCCGCTGATGATGCTGTGACCAAGAAAGACAAAGATTTCCATGAGTCATCCATATCTAGTTGACACATAGTTAACATCACAGATGTTCAGAGATATCAGACATCACATTGAGTTGTGCTATTAGCGCATGCTGCATTAACAGAAATGGTACTTGTTACTCTGCCACTTTCACATTGCTCAATCACACATGATGTGATCAGCAACATTGCGTGTATCAACATCAAAGTATAGAACCAGAAGGTTGACTAATAGAATGTTTTGTCTTGTGCTCATGACGGACTTGTGTACTGACATTACTGTCTCCTAACCTGCAAGTGAGTAGAGCCATCAAAATGGGAATGGGAATCTCATATTTCATTGAGACATGGTATACATTCTGCAATCCTTAGTCATCTAATGTTGAACCATTGGCTCATATGTCATGGCTCACATGTCTACCTTTTCAAACATGCACAATGCATACTCATTGCATGAGTCATGTTACACAGTTCAAAGTGATTGATAACGTGTTCATTAGCTCTGCTTATCCAATGTCAGTTCACACATATGAGTGTCTTCCTGTAGATACCAAGGCAGTACGCCAAGCTGGGCTGACAGCCATGTAGCATCTATGCACCTGTGTCATCTATGCACGGTGTCATGTAGCAGGATCAGAAAGATTTGAATGTTAAAAACAACTCAAGTTTCATAGATGTAATACATGGTCTACAAACTTCCACGTCTGATAACTGCAGCTTCACAATGCCTCATGTGGAACACCATTCCACTGGCACATCTGGGTGCAATGACTGTAGGGACTCTAGTAACTGAACCCATTTCCAGCATGAGTACAGTCAACACTGTTGAACAATCTTGGCTCCACAAGTACATTTGTATGGACAAAGTCTGACTGTCCCTCCCTTTGATTACACAGTATGCACACTTTACTGCTGATATTGCTCATGTCTAGCAATTCATGTGGGTAACAAACTTACATTTTGTGCATATTTGACATCTCTGAATCAGACAGTGATACCAAAAAATACCTTGTTTAGCAAGCAATCAAGTTGGAGCATTCAAGACCATTAACACACATGTCAAATGTTGTGACTATGTACTTCTCATCATACCTCACCAATGCTGCCATGTTGTGATCAGTGACAACCTGTGTTTGACACTGAATGGCTTGTGATTTCATCATCACAAACTCCTACACATGGGCTCACTCTTCAGAATGTTGTTTTTGGATTTTTACAAGACATCATGTGTCAGGTCATTGTGACATGTGACCAGAGTTACCCTAGCTGTGACTGTCCCATGGGATACATTTGATCACAATTAGCTGCACGTCTGGGAAAAAACATGTGCACACGGGCCAAGCCAAACCAATCTAGGCCTCAACATAGACAAATCATTCTGACAAAATGTTTAGCATGTGACTTCCACAATTGAAATCTCCTATCACTACATACTTCAATGATTTGTTCAGACCACTCTGAGAACAGGATCACACATCAATTAATGTGCAGACACTTGTCAAGCTATGGGATTCATGCTGAAACTCATATACACGTCTTGTGAAAATTAGAAAGCCCACATGTGCATGTCACTACTGTTACAATCCCTGAACATAACTCACTCACATGTCTCGGATGAATGGGGCATTACCTGTCATCTATTGATCCGTCAGCATTTTCATCTAGTGAAAATGATTGCACGTTTGGCAGACTTACGACCTGTAAAAGTGCCATCAAGCTCAGATCTCAAAACCTGCCGGAATAAAGATAGAAGTGCAACATGTAACTGACTCACCCCCTCCTTGCTGCTGTTGGGCCTTCAACTGCCCATCCAGGTCAGGGAAGACCACCGCTATGATGCGGAGCATGTGTGGGGTCAATGTTCACCGGCCGCCTCGCTTGCCCGGTTGTGACAGCCCAGCTGGACCTCAGCAATCCTCCTGGCCCAGCCACGAAGTTCCTGCCACCTCTTGCGGCAATGACGGACCCGACGATATGCGACCCCCACGTCACGCACCTTCTTGGTGATAGTCAGCCACATCTTTGCCTTCTCATGGGAGTTGACCTGTAAGGATGACATGGTGATAGTCCCTTAGTTTACATGTGTCATGTGTCTGAGTCATACACTACCATACATAGCTCATGGTCATGTTTTCAAAAATAACTAAGGGTAATGCATGTGGCATCATGTGCATTAGTCCTGTGTTCAATCTAATTTCTGTTCCATGAGAACAGTGATGAAATGTTTGCCCCAGTACACACACTTCTACAGCAGTGTGCCTGGCCAAATCAGTTCCCTACACCCAGTGAAACTTGCAAACAACATAAAGGAATATCTATGATAGAGATTCCTACTGCCAGTAATGCACAGTTATCACACATGTCCAAGGGCAATGCACTGTTATTCTCACTCTCCTTCTCCTCTGGTTTGCCATACATCTGGCTGTGTAGTGGCAGGAGTGTGTCCAGCAGGGCCTGGTTCTGCTCCTCACTGAAAGCTGGGTCCCTGGGGTGTGTCCTTGCCATTGTGGCTACCAGAGGATGTTGTCACAGCAGCGGAGAGATGGGGAGGTGCAGGAATGAAGCAGGTAGTGCAGGCAAGTGGGAACAGACAGACTTATATCTAAACAGCAGAGGCGGTCTCAAATCCATGCATCAAAAGTGATAGGTTTGCGTCGGTCGCATTGTACAAATCGGTCCAATGCATAACTTTGCTTGCAAACGACATGCCTACCGCGACGTTCAAACACTCTTTATGTGATCTCGGTTGAATTTGATACATTGGTGATGGGAGGTAACCGAGTCGGTTTCCATGCGCTGAAGACATGCGTCCAAACGTGCGTCGCTCACCATAGCAACCAACAGCCAATGGCTGTCACCGAATCGTTTCGGATGCGGATAACGTGTCCTTTGAATACTCACCCGCGTCTTTCACCATGACAACCAATGTCTGTCACTGAATCGTTTCAGGTGCGGAGAACACATCCTTTGAATCTTCACCCGCTTCTTTCACCATGACAATCAGTGGCTGTCACTGAATCGGTTCGGATGCGGAGAATGCATCCTTTGAATACTCACCCGTGTCTTTCACCATGACAACCAATGGCTGTCACCGAATCATTTCGGATGCGGAGAACACATCCTTTGAATACTCACCCGCGTCTTTCACCATGACAACCAATGGCTGTCACCGAATCGTTTCGGATGCAGATACCGCGTCCTTTGAATAATCGGTTGTCAGAGCACACACTGCTGTGATTGATGTATTTTTGTACAGTGCATGTGCGGATGCACTTTATAAATGATGAAAGTGACCTTTACATGAATAAGACACACTCCCATGAGGAGCTACCCTTAAGGGGCACATGACACAGTGTATAATTGGCATGTAAAGCATGTCGGGATTTGAAATCCTGTTATCTGCATTGTATTGGTCACAGTACACATTATTTTATGTGTGGCTGTACATGTGCATTTTTGCCTTGTCACTGCATTTGTGTACTGTATGACCCATCGTACAATTTTTGTAAATTCAGAATGTAGATGTCTGTTGTGTAAGTAATGGCTAATGCTTTTACCATTGGATGAATGGACAGTGAAATCATTATGCATCTTCATCCTGTTTGTGCAATGTGAATTACTAGTCTATCTGTGTGCCCCAGACTGCAGTGTATGGTATTGTCACATATTTCAAAATCCTCAACATTGAGAATAGTCTGTGTATGTGATTGTATGTGTAATGTAGACATAACTAAATGACAATGTCCAACCTGTGACAGTGGTGGGCATGACTGAGTATGTGAAATGATGTGTATATCAGGTGTAACACATCTCTTGCATTACATGTTCCTATTCTGCCTACCTATTGCACATGTAATTGTTCTCAGAAACATTAAAGTACCATATTTTGCTGTGGATCCTTGGAATATGTGCTGTTTGCAGACATTCATGATGTCAGACAATAGTGAGTTTTATATTACCCCACTACAATTGCTGTGTCACCATACCTTGATGACATGTCTGTGTAGGGTACTGATGCTGTGAGATGTATCTAAGGGCATATTTTATAATTGAAATCTGATTTTAAAAGGATCTGTAGCTTCAGTTGTGTTCACATTTCATGTTCTGTTTGTCTCTAAGCATGTTGCTTGGTACATTGTGACCTGACACCATCTGTGTTTATACTCTACACATATGTATCGCAGACGACGAGCAGCCCACAGGCCCTTTCCAGACCTGGCAACCATGGAAGAACGTGACACCATCAGGAAGTACCGCTTCACAGGGCAATCATTGAAGACTTGACAGCGCAGTTGTCACCTCATCTGCAGCCAGGTCGGCCATATCCAACTGCACGGATGCCCAAAGTGAAGGTTATGGCAGCTTTACATTTTTTTGCCACCGGTACATTTCAATACACAGTGGCAACATCTGGTGGGATGTCACAAACCATGTCTAGCCGTGTTCTGTGAAATGTTTTGGGGGCATTGCTGCATTACCTGTGCCAATACATTAGGTTCCCAACACCTGGAGAATTTGCAGACATCAAGGGTGAATTTTATGCATTGGGACGGATACCCCATATAATTGGCTCCATTGATGGCACCCACTTTGGATTGGTGCCACCACAGGCTAATGAGGTAGTGTATCGCAACCGCAAACATTACCACTCAATTAATGTCCAGGTGGTATGTTTGGCGGAAATCTCCATCTCGCACATCTGTGCACGTTTTCCTGGAACTGCACATGACGCATACATCATGAGGAACAGTGCCATCCCCCATTTGATGTCACAGCCACAACCTGACCTTGCCTGGCTTGTAAAAGATACACAATTGATGGACGGAATGCAGAACAAATCAAAACATTCACCCCCAGTCAAGAGATCTGGGTTAAATCCATCATTCTTTTGCTCACCATGCCACCCCAGTTTAGACCTGGCCATATGCAAATCAGTCTTGACCCTGTGCCTCATGGGAACAGTCCAGCCCGAACTGCCAAGCCAGGTCCTCCCTGGACCGGAAACAAGCATCCTAGGACCGGTTTCGGGGTTTCACCCCTCTTCAGCCAGGATAGCTTGATTCCAGTGGCACAGTGAGCCCAGGACCCACGTCTGGGCATACCTGGCGCACTTAGGGCGAGAAAGCAAAAGACACACAATTGATGGACGGAATGCAGAACAAATCAAAACATTCACCCCCAGTCAAGAGATCTGGGTTAAATGCATCATTCATTTGCTCACCATGCTACCCCAGTTTAGACCTGGCCATAGGCAAATCAGTCTTGACCCTGTGCCTCATGGGAACAGTCCAGCCCGAACTGCCAAGCCAGGTCCTCCCTGGACCGGAAACAAGCATCCTAGGACCGGTTTCGGGGTTTCACCCTCTTCAGCCAGGATAGCTTGATTCCAGTGGCACAGTGAGCCCAGGACCCACGTCTGGGCATACCTGGCGCACTTAGGGCGAGAAAGCAAAAGACACACAATTGATGGACGGAATGCAGAACAAATCAAAACATTCACCCCCAGTCAAGAGATCTGGGTTAAATCCATCATTCTTTTGCTCACCATGCCACCCCAGTTTAGACCTGGCCATATGCAAATCAGTCTTGACCCTGTGCCTCATGGGAACAGTCCAGCCCGAACTGCCAAGCCAGGTCCTCCGTGGACCAGAAACAAGCATCCTAGGACTGGTTTCAGGCTTTCACCCCTCTTCAGGCAGGATAGCTTGATTCCAGTGGCACAGTGAGCCCAGGACCCACGACTGGGCATACCTGGCGCACTTAGGGCGAGAAAGCAAAAGACACACAATTGCTGGACGGAATGCAGAACAAATCAAAACATTCACCCCAAGTCAAGAGATCTGGGTTAAATCCATCATTCTTTTGCTCACCATGCCACCCCAATTTAGACCTGGCCATATGCAAATCAGTCTTGACCCTGTGCCTCATGGGAACAGTCTAGCCCGAATTGCCAAGCCAGGTCCTCCCTGGACCGGAAACAAGCATCCTAGGACCGGTTTCGGGGTTTCACCCCTCTTCAGCCAGGATAGCTTGATTCCAGTGGCACAGTGTGCCCAGGACCCACGTCTGGGCATACCTGGCGCACTTAAGGCAAGAAAGCAAAAGACACACAATTGATGGACGGAATGCAGAACAAATCAAAACATTCACCCCCAGTCAAGAGATCTGGGTTAAATCCATCATTCTTTTGCTCACCATGCCACCCCAGTTTAGACCTGGCCATATGCAAATCAGTCTTGACCCTGTGCCTCATGGGAACAGTCCAGCCCGAACTGCCAAGCCAGGTCCTCCCTGGACCGGAAACAAGCATCCTAGGACCGGTTTCGGGGTTTCACCCCTCATCAGCCAGGATAGCTTGATTCCAGTGGCACAGTGAGCCCAGGACCCACGTCTGGGCATACCTGGAGCACTTAGGGCGAGAAAGCAAAAGACACACAATTGATGGACGGAATGCAGAACAAATCAAAACATTCACCCCCAGTCAAGAGATCTGGGTTAAATCCATCATTCTTTTGCTCACCATGCCACCCCAGTTTAGACCTGGCCATATGCAAATCAGTCTTGACCCTGTGCCTCATGGGAACAGTCCAGCCCGAACTGCCAAGCCAGGTCCTCCCTGGACCGGAAACAAGCATCCTAGGACCGGTTTCGGGGTTTCACCCCTCTTCAGCCAGGATAGCTTGATTCCAGTGGCACAGTGAGCCCAGGACCCACGTCTGGGCATACCTGGCGCACTTAGGGCAAGAAAGCAAAAGACACACAATTGATGGACGGAATGCAGAACAAATCAAAACATTCACCCCAAGTCAAGAGATCTGGGTTAAATCCATCATTCTTTTGCTCACCATGCCACCCCAGTTTAGACCTGGCCATATGCAAATCAGTCTTGACCCTGTGCCTCATGGGAACAGTCCAGCCCGAACTGCCAAGCCAGGTCCTCCCTGGACCGGAAACAAGCATCCTAGGACCGGTTTCGGGGTTTCACCCCTCTTCAGCCAGGATAGCTTGATTCCAGTGGCACAGTGAGCCCAGGACCCACGTCTGGGCATACCTGGCGCACTTAGGGCGAGAAAGCAAAAGACACACAATTGATGGACGGAATGCAGAACAAATCAAAACATTCACCCCCAGTCAAGAGATCTGGGTTAAATCCATCATTCTATTGCTCACCATGCCACCCCAGTTTAGACCTGGCCATATGCAAATCAGTCTTGACCCTGTGCCTCATGGGAACAGTCCAGCCCGAACTGCCAAGCCAGGTCCTCCCTGGACCGGAAACAAGCATCCTAGGACCGGTTTCGGGTTTCACCCCTCTTCAGCCAGGATAGCTTGATTCCAGTGGCACAGTGAGCCCAGGACCCACGTCTGGGCATACCTGGCGCACTTAGGGCGAGAAAGCAAAAGACACACAATTGATGGACGGAATGCAGAACAAATCAAAACATTCACCCCCAGTCAAGAGATCTGGGTTAAATCCATCATTCTTTTGCTCACCATGCCACCCCAGTTTAGACCTGGCCATATGCAAATCAGTCTTGACCCTGTGCCTCATGGGAACAGTCCAGCGCGAACTGCCAAGCCAGGTCCTCCCTGGACCGGAAACAAGCATCCTAGGACCGGTTTCAGGGTTTCACCCCTCTTCAGGCAGGATAGCTTGATTCCAGTGGCACAGTGAGCCCAGGACCCACGACTGGGCATACCTGGCGCACTTAGGGCGAGAAAGCAAAAGACACACAATTGATGGACGGAATGCAGAACAAATCAAAACATTCACCCCCAGTCAAGAGATCTGGGTTAAATCCATCATTCAATTGCTCACCATGCCACCCCAGTTTAGACCTGGCCATATGCAAATCAGTCTTGACCCTGTGCCTCATGGGAACAGTCCAGCCCGAACTGCCAAGCCAGGTCCTCCCTGGACCGGAAACAAGCGTCCTAGGACCGGTTTCGGGGTTTCACCTCTCTTGAGCCAGGATAGCTTGATTCCAGTGCCACAGTGAGCCCAGGACCCACGTCTGGGCATACCTGGCGCACTTAGGGCAAGAAAGCATAAGACACACAATTGATGGACGGAATGCAGAACAAATCAAAAAATTCACCCCAGTCAAGAGATCTGGGTTAAATCCATCATTCTTTTGCTCAACATGCCACCCCAGTTTAGACATGGCCATATGCAAATCAGTCTTGACCCTGTGCCTCATGGGAACAGTCCAGCCCGAACTGCCAAGCCAGGTCCTCCCTGGACCGGAAACAAGCATCCTAGGACCGGTTTCGGGGTTTCAACCCTCTTCAGCCAGGATAGCTTGATTCCAGTGGCACAGTGTGCCCAGGACCCAAGTCTGGGCATACCTGGCGCACTTACGGCGAGAAAGGAAAAGACACACAATTGATGGACGGAATGCAGAACAAATCAAAACATTCACCCCCAGTCAAGAGATCTGG
The DNA here is from genome assembly GCA_963921515.1 of Calotriton arnoldi. Lineage (NCBI taxonomy): Eukaryota > Metazoa > Chordata > Amphibia > Caudata > Salamandridae > Calotriton > Calotriton arnoldi. The sequence continues at coordinate 499,785 of CAWUFW010012907.1, forward strand.
GTTAAATACATCATTCTTTTGCTCACCATGCCACCCCAGTTTAGACCTGGCCATATGCAAATCAGTCTTGACCCTGTGCCTCATGGGAACAGTCCAGCCCGAACTGAAACGCCAGGTCCTCCCTGGACCGGAAACAAGCATCCTAGGACCGGTTTCGGGGTTTCACCCCTCTTCAGCCAGGATAGCTTGATTCCAGTGGCACAGTGAGCCCAGGACCCACGTCTGGGCATACCTGGTGCACTTAGGGCAAGAAAGCAAAAGACACACAATTGATGGACGGAATGCAGAACAAATCAAAAAACTCACCCCAGTCAAGAGATCTGGGTTAAATCCATCATTCTTTTGCTCAACATGCCACCCCAGTTTAGACATGGCCATATGCAAATCAGTCTTGACCCTGTGCCTCATGGGAACAGTCCAGCCCGAACTGCCAAGCCAGGTCCTCCCTGGACCGGGACCAAGCATCCTAGGACCGGTTTCGGGTTTCACCCCTCTTCAGCCAGGATAGCTTGATTCCAGTGGCACAGTGAGCCCAGGACCCACGTCTGGGCATACCTGGCGCACTTAGGGCGAGAAAGCAAAAGACACACAATTGATGGACGGAATGCAGAACAAATCAAAACATTCACCCCCAGTCAAGAGATCTGGGTTAAATCCATCATTCTTTTGCTCACCATGCCACCCCAGTTTAGACCTGGCCATATGCAAATCAGTCTTGACCCTGTGCCTCATGGGAACAGTCCAGCCCGAACTGCCAAGCCAGGTCCTCCCTGGACCGGAAACAAGCATCCTAGGACCGGTTTCGGGTTTTCACCCCTCTTCAGCCAGGATAGCTTGATTCCAGTGGCACCGTGAGCCCAGGACCCACGTCTGGGCATACCTGGCGCACTTAGGGCGAGAAAGCAAAAGACACACAATTGATGGACGGAATGCAGAACAAATCAAAACATTCACCCCAAGTCAAGAGATCTGGGTTAAATCCATCATTCTTTTGCTCACCATGCCACCCCAATTTAGACCTGGCCATATGCAAATCAGTCTTGACCCTGTGCCTCATGGGAACAGTCCAGCCCGAACTGCCAAGCCAGGTCCTCCCTGGACCGGAAACAAGCATCCTAGGACCGGTTTCGGGGTTTCACCCCTCTTCAGCCAGGATAGCCTGATTCCAGTGGCACAGTGAGCCCAGGACCCACGTCTGGGCATACCTGGCGCACTTAGGGCAAGAAAGCAAAAGACACACAATTGATGGACGGAATGCAGAACAAATCAAAACATTCACCCCCAGTCAAGAGATCTGGGTTAAATCCATCATTCAATTGCTCACCATGCCACCCCAGTTTAGACCTGGCAATATGCAAATCAGTCTTGACCCTGTGCCTCATGGGAACAGTCTAGCCCGAACTGCCAAGCCAGGTCCTCCCAGGACCGGAAACAAGCATCCTAGGACCGGTTTCGGGGTTTCACCCCTCTTCAGCCAGGATAGCTTGATTCCAGTGGCACAGTGTGCCCAGGACCCACGTCTGGGCATACCTGGCGCACTTAGGGCGAGAAAGCAAAAGACACACAATTGATGGACGGAATGCAGAACAAATCAAAACATTCACCCCCAGTCAAGAGATCTGGGTTAAATCCATCATTCTTTTGCTCACCATGCCACCCCAGTTTAGACCTGGCCATATGCAAATCAGTCTTGACCCTGTGCCTCATGGGAACAGTCCAGCCCGAACTGCCAAGCCAGGTCCTCCCTGGACCGGAAACAAGCATCCTAGGACTGGTTTCGGGGTTTCACCCCTCTTCAGCCAGGATAGCTTGATTCCAGTGGCACAGTGAGCCCAGGACCCACGTCTGGGCATACCTGGCGCACTTAGGGCAAGAAAGCAAAAGACACACAATTGATGGACAGAATGCAGAACAAATCAAAAAATTCACCCCAAGTCAAGAGATCTGGGTTAAATCCATCATTCTTTTGCTCACCATGCCACCCCAGTTTAGACCTGGCCATATGCAAATCAGTCTTGACCCTGTGCCTCATGGGAACAGTCCAGCCCGAACTGCCAAGCCAGGTCCTCCCTGGACCGGAAACAAGCATCCTAGGACCGGTTTCGGGGTTTCACCCTCTTCAGCCAGGATAGCTTGATTCCAGTGGCACAGTGAGCCCAGGACCCACGTCTGGGCATACCTGGCGCACTTAGGGCGAGAAAGCAAAAGACACACAATTGATGGACGGAATGCAGAACAAATCAAAACATTCACCCCCAGTCAAGAGATCTGGGTTAAATCCATCATTCTTTTGCTCACCATGCCACCCCAGTTTAGACCTGGCCATATGCAAATCAGTCTTGACCCTGTGCCTCATGGGAACAGTCCAGCCCGAACTGCCAAGCCAGGTCCTCCCTGGACCGGAAACAAGCATCCTAGGACCGGTTTCGGGTTTCACCCCTCTTCAGCCAGGATAGCTTGATTCCAGTGGCACAGTGAGCCCAGGACCCACGTCTGGGCATACCTGGCGCACTTAGGGCGAGAAAGCAAAAGACACACAATTGATGGACGGAATGCAGAACAAATCAAAACATTCACCCCCAGTCAAGAGATCTGGGTTAAATCCATCATTCTTTTGCTCACCATGCCACCCCAGTTTAGACCTGGCCATATGCAAATCAGTCTTGACCCTGTGCCTCATGGGAACAGTCCAGCCCGAACTGCCAAGCCAGGTCCCCCCTGGACCGGAAACAAGCATCCTAGGACCGGTTTCGGGGTTTCACCCCTCTTCAGCCAGGATAGCTTGATTCCAGTGGCACAGTGAGCCCAGGACCCACGTCTGGGCATACCTGGCGCACTTAGGGCGAGAAAGCAAAAGACACACAATTGATGGACGGAATGCAGAACAAATCAAAACATTCACCCCAAGTCAAGAGATCTGGGTTAAATCCATCATTCTTTTGCTCACCATGCCACCCCAATTTAGACCTGGCCATATGCAAATCAGTCTTGACCCTGTGCCTCATGGGAACAGTCCAGCCCGAACTGCCAAGCCAGGTCCTCCCTGGACCGGAAACAAGCATCCTAGGACCGGTTTCGGGGTTTCACCCCTCTTCAGCCAGGATAGCTTGATTCCAGTGGCACAGTGAGCCCAGGACCCACGTCTGGGCATACCTGGCGCACTTAGGGCAAGAAAGCAAAAGACACACAATTGATGGACGGAATGCAGAACAAATCAAAACATTCACCCCCAGTCAAGAGATCTGGGTTAAATCCATCATTCTTTTGCTCACCATGCCACCCCAGTTTAGACCTGGCCATATGCAAATCAGTCTTGACCCTGTGCCTCATGGGAACAGTCCAGCCCGAACTGCCAAGCCAGGTCCTCCCTGGACCGGAAACAAGCATCCTAGGACCGGTTTCGGGGTTTCACCCCTCTTCAGCCAGGATAGCTTGATTCCAGTGGCACAGTGAGCCCAGGACCCACGTCTGGGCATACCTGGCGCACTTAGGGCGAGAAAGCAAAAGACACACAATTGATGGACGGAATGCAGAACAAATCAAAACATTCACCCCCAGTCAAGAGATCTGGGTTAAATCCATCATTCTTTTGCTCACCATGCCACCCCAGTTTAGACCTGGCCATATGCAAATCAGTCTTGACCCTGTGCCTCATGGGAACAGTCCAGCCCGAACTGCCAAGCCAGGTCCTCCCTGGACCGGAAACAAGCATCCTAGGACCGGTTTCGGGGTTTCACCCCTCTTCAGCCAGGATAGCTTGATTCCAGTGGCACAGTGAGCCCAGGACCCACGTCTGGGCATACCTGGCGCACTTAGGGCAAGAAAGCAAAAGACACACAATTGATGGACAGAATGCAGAACAAATCAAAACATTCACCCCAAGTCAAGAGATCTGGGTTAAATCCATCATTCTTTTGCTCACCATGCCACCCCAGTTTAGACCTGGCCATATGCAAATCAGTCTTGACCCTGTGCCTCATGGGAACAGTCCAGCCCGAACTGCCAAGCCAGGTCCTCCCTGGACCGGAAACAAGCATCCTAGGACCGGTTTCGGGGTTTCACCCCTCTTCAGCCAGGATAGCTTGATTCCAGTGGCACAGTGAGCCCAGGACCCATGTCTGGGCATACCTGGCGCACTTAGGGCGAGAAAGCAAAAGACACACAATTGATGGACGGAATGCAGAACAAATCAAAACATTCATCCCCAGTCAAGAGATCTGGGTTAAATCCATCATTCTTTTGCTCACCATGCCACCCCAGTTTAGACCTGGCCATATGCAAATTAGTCTTGACCCTGTGCCTCATGGGAACAGTCAAGCCCGAACTGCCAAGCCAGGTCCTCCCTGGACCGGAAACAAGCATCCTAGGACCGGTTTCGAGTTTCACCCTCTTCAGCCAGGATAGCTTGATTCCAGTGGCACAGTGAGCCCAGGACCCACGTCTGGGCATACCTGGCGCACTTAGGGCGAGAAAGAAAAAGACACACAATTGATGGACGGAATGCAGAACAAATCAAAACATTCACCCCCAGTCAAGAGATCTGGGTTAAATCCATCATTCTTTTGCTCACCATGCCACCCCAGTTTAGACCTGGCCATAGGCAAATCAGTCTTGACCCTGTGCCTCATGGGAACAGTCCAGCCCGAACTGCCAAGCCAGGTCCTCCCTGGACCGGAAACAAGCATCCTAGGACCGGTTTCAGGGTTTCACCCCTCTTCAGCCAGGATAGCTTGATTCCAGTGGCACAGTGAGCCCAGGACCCACAACTGGGCATACCTGGCGCACTTAGGGCGAGAAAGCAAAAGACACACAATTGATGGATGGAATGCAGAACAAATCAAAACATTCACCCCCAGTCAAGAGATCTGGGTTAAATCCATCATTCTTTTGCTCACCATGCCACCCCAGTTTAGACCTGGCCATATGCAAATCAGTCTTGACCCTGTGCCTCATGGGAACAGTCCAGCCCGAACTGCCAAGCCAGGTCCTCCCTGGACCGGAAACAAACATCCTAGGACCGGTTTCGGGGTTTCACCTCTCTTCAGCCAGGATAGCTTGATTCCAGTGGCACAGTGAGCCCAGGACCCACGTCTGGGCATACCTGGCGCACTTAGGGCGAGAAAGCAAAAGACACACAATTGCTGGACGGAATGCAGAACAAATCAAAACATTCACCCCAAGTCAAGAGATCTGGGTTAAATCCATCATTCTTTTGCTCACCATGCCACCCCAATTTAGACCTGGCCATATGCAAATTAGTCTTGACCCTGTGCCTCATGGGAACAGTCTAGCCCGAACTGCCAAGCCAGGTCCTCCCTGGACCGGAAACAAGCATCCTAGGACCGGTTTCGGGGTTTCACCCCTCTTCAGCCAGGATAGCTTGATTCCAGTGGCACAGTGTGCCCAGGACCCACGTCTGGGCATACCTGGCGCACTTACGGCGAGAAAGCAAAAGACACACAATTGATGGACGGAATGCAGAACAAATCAAAACATTCACCCCCAGTCAAGAGATCTGGGTTAAATCCATCATTCTTTTGCTCACCATGCCACCCCAGTTTAGACCTGGCCATATGCAAATCAGTCTTGACCCTGTGCCTCATGGGAACAGTCCAGCCCGAACTGAAACGCCAGGTCCTCCCTGGACCGGAAACAAGCATCCTAGGACCGGTTTCGGGGTTTCACGCCTCTTCAGCCAGGATAGCTTGATTCCAGTGGCACAGTGAGCCCAGGACCCACGTCTGGGCATACCTGGTGCACTTAGGGCAAGAAAGCAAAAGACACACAATTGATGGACGGAATGCAGAACAAATCAAAAAATTCACCCCAGTCAAGAGATCTGGGTTAAATCCATCATTCTTTTGCTCAACATGCCACCCCAGTTTAGACATGGCCATATGCAAATCAGTCTTGACCCTGTGCCTCATGGGAACAGTCCAGCCCGAACTGCCAAGCCAGGTCCTCCCTGGACCGGGACCAAGCATCCTAGGACCGGTTTCGGGGTTTCACCTCTCTTCAGCCAGGATAGCTTGATTCCAGTGGCACAGTGAGCCCAGGACCCACGTCTGGGCATACCTGGCGCACTTAGGGCGAGAAAGCAAAAGACACACAATTGATGGACGGAATGCAGAACAAATCAAAACATTCACCCCCAGTCAAGAGATCTGGGTTAAATCCATCATTCTTTTGCTCACCATGCCACCCCAGTTTAGACCTGGCCATATGCAAATCAGTCTTGACCCTGTGCCTCATGGGAACAGTCCAGCCCGAACTGCCAAGCCAGGTCCTCCCTGGACCGGAAACAAGCATCCTAGGACCGGTTTCGGGGTTTCACCCCTCTTCAGCCAGGATAGCTTGATTCCAGTGGCACAGTGAGCCCAGGACCCACGTCTGGGCATACCTGGCGCACTTAGGGCGAGAAAGCAAAAGACACACAATTGATGGACGGAATGCAGAACAAATCAAAACATTCACCCCCAGTCAAGAGATCTGGGTTAAATCCATCATTCTTTTGCTCACCATGCCACCCCAGTTTAGACCTGGCCATATGCAAATCAGTCTTGACCCTGTGCCTCATGGGAACAGTCCAGCCCGAACTGCCAAGCCAGGTCCTCCCTGGACCGGAAACAAGCATCCTAGGACCGGTTTCGGGGTTTCACCCCTCTTCAGCCAGGATAGCTTGATTCCAGTGGCACAGTGTGCCCAGGACCCACGTCTGGGCATACCTGGCGCACTTAGGGCAAGAAAGCAAAAGACACACAATTGATGGACGGAATGCAGAACAAATCAAAACATTCACCCCCAGTCAAGAGATCTGGGTTAAATCCATCATTCTTTTGCTCACCATGCCACCCCAGTTTAGACCTGGCCATATGCAAATCAGTCTTGACCCTGTGCCTCATGGGAACAGTCCAGCCCGAACTGCCAAGCCAGGTCCTCCCTGGACCGGAAACAAGCATCCTAGGACTGGTTTCGGGGTTTCACCCCTCTTCAGCCAGGATAGCTTGATTCCAGTGGCACAGTGAGCCCAGGACCCACGTCTGGGCATACCTGGCGCACTTAGGGCAAGAAAGCAAAAGACACACAGTTGATGGACGGAATGCAGAACAAATCAAAACATTCACCCCAAGTCAAGAGATCTGGGTTAAATCCATCATTCTTTTGCTCACCATGCCAACCCAGTTTAGACCTGGCCAAATGCAAATCAGTCTTGAGCCTGTGCCTCATGGGTACAGTCCAGCCCGAACTGCCAAGCCAGGTACTCCCTGGACCGGAAACAAGCATCCTAGGGCCGTTTTCGGGGTTTCACCCCTCTTCAGCCAGGATAGCTTGATTCCAGTGGCACAGTGAGCCCAGGACCCACGTCTGGGCATACCTGGCGCACTTAGGGCGAGAAAGCAAAAGACACACAATTGATGGACGGAATGCAGAACAAATCAAAACATTCACCCCCAGTCAAGAGATCTGGGTTAAATCCATCATTCTATTGCGCACCATGCCACCCCAGTTTAGACCTGGCCATATGCAAATCAGTCTTGACCCTGTGCCTCATGGGAACAGTCCAGCCCGAACTGCCAAGCCAGGTCCTCCCTGGACCGGAAACAAGCATCCTAGGACCGGTTTCGGGGTTTCACCCCTCTTCAGCCAGGATAGCTTGATTCCAGTGGCACAGTGAGCCCAGGACCCACGTCTGGGCATACCTGGCGCACTTAGGGCGAGAAAGCAAAAGACACACAATTGATGGACGGAATGCAGAACAAATCAAAACATTCACCCCCAGTCAAGAGATCTGGGTTAAATCCATCATTCTTTTGCTCACCATGCCACCCCAGTTTAGACCTGGCCATTTGCAAATCAGTCTTGCCCCTGTGCCTCATGGGAACAGTCCAGCCGGAACTGCCAAGCCAGGTCCTCCCTGGACCGGAAACAAGCATCCTAGGACCGGTTTCAGAGTTTCACCCCTCTTCAGCCAGGATAGCTTGATTCCAGTGGCACAGTGAGCCCAGGACCCACGTCTGGGCATACCTGGCGCACTTAGGGCGAGAAAGCAAAAGACACACAATTGATGGACGAAATGCAGAACAAATCAAAACATTCACCCCCAGTCTAGAGATCTGGGTTAAATCCATCATTCTTTTGCTCACCATGCCACCCCAGTTTATACCTGGCCATATGCAAATCAGTCTTGACCCTGTGCCTCATGGGAACAGTCCAGCCCGAACTGCCAAGCCAGGTCCTCCCGGGACCGGAAACAAGCATCCTAGGACCGGTTTCGGGGTTTCACCCCTCTTCAGCCATGATAGCTTGATTCCAGTGGCACAGTGAGCCCAGGACCCACAACTGGGCATACCTGGCGCACTTAGGGCGAGAAAGCAAAAGACACACAATTGATGGATGGAATGCAGAACAAATCAAAACATTCACCCCCAGTCAAGAGATCTGGGTTAAATCCATCATTCTTTTGCTCACCATGCCACCCCAGTTTAGACCTGGCCATATGCAAATCAGTCTTGACCCTGTGCCTCATGGGAACAGTCCAGCCCGAACTGCCAAGCCAGGTCCTCCCTGGACCGGAAACAAACATCCTAGGACCGGTTTCGGGGTTTCACCTCTCTTGAGCCAGGATAGCTTGATTCCAGTGGCACAGTGAGCCCAGGACCCACGTCTGGGCATACCTGGCGCACTTAGGGCGAGAAAGCAAAAGACACACAATTGCTGGACGGAATGCAGAACAAATCAAAACATTCACCCCAAGTCAAGAGATCTGGGTTAAATCCATCATTCTTTTGCTCACCATGCCACCCCAGTTTAGACCTGGCCATATGCAAATTAGTCTTGACCCTGTGCCTCATGGGAACAGTCTAGCCCGAACTGCCAAGCCAGGTCCTCCCTGGACCGGAAACAAGCATCCTAGGACCGGTTTCGGGGTTTCACCCCTCTTCAGACAGGATAGCTTGATTCCAGTGGCACAGTGTGCCCAGGACCCACGTCTGGGCATACCTGGCGCACTTACGGCGAGAAAGCAAAAGACACACAATTGATGGACGGAATGCAGAACAAATCAAAACATTCACCCACAGTCAAGAGATCTGGGTTAAATCCATCATTCTTTTGCTCACCATGCCACCCCAGTTTAGACCTGGCCATATGCAAATCAGTCTTGACCCTGTGCCTCATGGGAACAGTCCAGCCCGAACTGAAACGCCAGGTCCTCCCTGGACCGGAAACAAGCATCCTAGGACCGGTTTCGGGGTTTCACCCCTCTTCAGCCAGGATAGCTTGATTCCAGTGGCACAGTGAGCCCAGGACCCACGTCTGGGCATACCTGGTGCACTTAGGGCAAGAAAGCAAAAGACACACAATTGATGGACGGAATGCAGAACAAATCAAAAAATTCACCCCAGTCAAGAGATCTGGGTTAAATCCATCATTCTTTTGCTCAACATGACACCCCAGTTTAGACATGGCCATATGCAAATCAGTCTTGACCCTGTGCCTCATGGGAACAGTCCAGCCCGAACTGCCAAGCCAGGTCCTCCCTGGACCGGAAACAAGCATCCTAGGACCGGTTTCGGGGTTTCACCTCTCTTCAGCCAGGATAGCTTGATTCCAGTGGCACAGTGAGCCCAGGACCCACGTCTGGGCATACCTGGCGCACTTAGGGCGAGAAAGCAAAAGACACACAATTGATGGACGGAATGCAGAACAAATCAAAACATTCACCCCCAGTCAAGAGATCTGGGTTAAATCCATCATTCTTTTGCTCACCATGCCACCCCAGTTTAGACCTGGCCATATGCAAATCAGTCTTGACCCTGTGCCTCATGGGAACAGTCCAGCCCGAACTGCCAAGCCAGGTCCTCCCTGGACCGGAAACAAGCATCCTAGGACCGGTTTCGGGGTTTCACCCCTCTTCAGCCAGGATAGCTTGATTCCAGTGGCACAGTGAGCCCAGGACCCACGTCTGGGCATACCTGGCGCACTTAGGGCGAGAAAGCAAAAGACACACAATTGATGGACGGAATGCAGAACAAATCAAAACATTCACCCCCAGTCAAGAGATCTGGGTTAAATCCATCATTCTTTTGCTCACCATGCCACCCCAGTTTAGACCTGGCCATATGCAAATCAGTCTTGACCCTGTGCCTCATGGGAACAGTCCAGCCCGAACTGCCAAGCCAGGTCCTCCCTGGACCGGAAACAAGCATCCTAGGACCGGTTTCGGGGTTTCACCCTCTTCAGCCAGGATAGCTTGATTCCAGTGGCACAGTGAGCCCAGGACCCACGTCTGGGCATACCTGGCGCACTTAGGGCGAGAAAGCAAAAGACACACAATTGATGGACGGAATGCAGAACAAATCAAAACATTCACCCCCAGTCAAGAGATCTGGGTTAAATCCATCATTCTTTTGCTCACCATGCCACCCCAGTTTAGACCTGGCCATATGCAAATCAGTCTTGACCCTGTGCCTCATGGGAACAGTCCAGCCCGAACTGCCAAGCCAGGTCCTCCCTGGACCGGAAACAAGCATCCTAGGACCGGTTTCGGGGTTTCACCCTCTTCAGCCAGGATAGCTTGATTCCAGTGGCACAGTGAGCCCAGGACCCACGTCTGGGCATACCTGGCGCACTTAGGGCGAGAAAGCAAAAGACACACAATTGATGGACGGAATGCAGAACAAATCAAAACATTCACCCCCAGTCAAGAGATCTGGGTTAAATCCATCATTCTTTTGCTCACCATGCCACCCCAGTTTAGACCTGGCCATATGCAAATCAGTCTTGACCCTGTGCCTCATGGGAACAGTCCAGCCCGAACTGCCAAGCCAGGTCCTCCCTGGACCGGAAACAAGCATCCTAGGACCGGTTTCGGGTTTCACCCCTCTTCAGCCAGGATAGCTTGATTCCAGTGGCACAGTGAGCCCAGGACCCACGTCTGGGCATACC